>MU826005.1:5000-32212 GCA_029204205.1 Desmophyllum pertusum | reverse complement strand
CCCCTTCCCTCCTTTTCTTCCTTTCCCGTTTCTCCTCCCCCCCCCCTTCCCCCCCTATCCCCCCCCCCCCTTCCTCCCCCCCTCCTCCCTTCCCCCCCCTCCCCCCCCTGCCCCCCCGCCCTCCTCCTCCCCTCTGCTCCTCTCCCCCCCCCGGTGACCCTGTTAAAGTGATAGAAAAACAATCTGAACCTAAAAATTTAGTTGAAAAAAAACCGCCGCAATATATTTCAGTGTTAACGAAAAAAAAACTGGATAACAAATCTTGCCATTTTAGGTTTCAAATTACCCGCGTGCCACCAATCTTGGGATTTTTATGGACGTTTTCATGGTTGCCCCTTTTGTTATACAACCCAAAAGAGCTATTGTTTACTGACAATAGCGGCAACCACAATACGTCATATAATACAGAAATGGCGGCCGCGGGAAATTTGAAACCTAAATGGCAGAGATTTGTAGCCAGTTTTTTCGTTAAACACTGGAAATAATTATTGCGCAGTTTTCAACAAATTTTAGGTTCATGATTTTTTTCTAAATCACTTTAACGGCAACTTGTTCCAAACAGTCCGGGGATCCCTTTAAACGGGTCTCCTGTATTAAGCGGTCGCGGCCACCCTTTTAGCAGTCCCCACATTTTGTCTGTCTTTGTTATTTTTTTACCTGTATTAAGCGGCCACACTTGAATCGAAAAACTTAAAGCCACATATCATTTTACGATTTTATTTCCCTTACACAAAAGGATCTAATGGATCCACCAACCACTACAGCACCATCAACACTGCGCGAACAGAGTTATTGTTTATTACTGCCATGTAGGTCACCAATTTCGTAAATTGCTGTATAGATGTCAATGTACTGCATTGCTTGATTGTGTCCATTGTTAGTTTTTAACTGAAATTATCAAGTTGCTATTGTATAACACTGTAGCGTCAATAAAACTGACATTTGACCATCCCCACGAAGTATTTTTTGGTGGAACCTGTAATGAAACGGGCCACCTGGAGTACAGCGGCCAAGTCCAGAGGGTGGCCGTTTTATACAGGTTCGACTTGTACTTCCTTTAAAAAATTTGGCTTTAGAGAGTAACCCCCCCCCCCCCCCGAATTTCCAATGACCTTCTTTTGGGTGGGTATGGATATTTCTGGAACCCGCTCAAAATGAGATGTAAACATTATTACATCACCAAAGATTACACTTATTGCTATCAAGGCCTTTTGTCAAATTTGTTTAAATATTATTATATGGTTTGATATGTAAATATGGCACCCAGTGACATAAGGCAATTCCTTATTCAAGAGTTAGCTATGGAAATTATTTTTCATCCATTTTACAAAGGTAACAAGTTTATAAAGAGACAATAATTTATACAAGACTATTTGATAATTTATTGCATAATAAAGGATCTTTTCCGTCAATCAGGTTCACCTTAGTTGATATTTCACACAATTTTTTTATTTCCCTGGTTTGAAATGACATGCTTTTTTACACAAGTTGGTACGGTAATCCTTCAGTACGTACTCAAAAATAGCTCTTTTTAAGGGGCTACATGTAAAATTTGAAACACATACCTCATTCATCACTGACATTAAAATAAAGGAAATCAGAACCGTGATGGCTGTAGCATAGATTTTCAATTGAGAAGATATATCAAACAGACTAATAAACACTCAAGACAGTGTTTTTCATCCGAATTCCAAACACCTCAAATTTTGTCAAAAATACTCCGCTACGCGTCATATTTTCAACTCCCTTCTCTGTGTTTGGAAATCAGATGAAACACTGTCTCTTGTGTTCGATATATATTACTTCCAACCATGGGGAATAGAGAAGCCAAATGGCTCATCTGTGCCAGCTTCTTGGGAGCACATAATCTAGTGCACTAATCATTGGGGCACTCCCAACAAGGGGTCGCCTGCAAGCTTAGCAGGCCCATGCATGAGTGGCGAAAAACTGTGAGATGGACTGGGTGGGAACAGGAAAATTTCACTGCTCACACATGGGACCCAAAGCGAAAGCCATACTCGCAGACTTAAACAAAGGGAAGCAAGTCGTAGTCACATCCATCAACAAGATAAGCCTCAAATATGATTTATTTTAATTATTACACTACCATAACACTATCTAAAGTTACACCTACATCAATACAACAAAGTGCATCTGAAATGTCAAACATTTGTTTCTGTGCACAGGGTAATTATGTAATCCCATACATTTTTCCTCAAATATGCTACAATAAGTTTTCAGTGCTTTGAAAACCTCCTCTACAGCTATACTCCTTTGCTCGTCACACAATCAAAAATGTGTCACAACTACTATCAAGTGATTGCGTGACAAGACAAAAGGATAACTATCGAGGGTATATATCTATCCCTAAGACAAGAATGATAAAAATGCTTGAAGTCTATAATATATTAGACAATACAAAAAATGCTGTTTCCTTAGGGACAGGTTTTCTTTTGCCTGTTGTAGCCCATATTACAAGCCTATAATACAAGTCACCTCGGTGAAAACTGTTTTGTAATAAGAACAAAATGTCTTGCTTTAATACAGAGCAACCCCAGTATAAAGAAAGCAATCTCGGATGTATAAAACCTCCGAATAGAATGACCCTGTGATCCCGACAATTTCACCAAGCATTACTGACTCCTTTCCATAATACGTGAAACTCTGGGGGGTGGGGGGGGGGGGGGGGGGGGTGGCCACCCCTGCCCCTGAATTCAGGGTCCCATAATGGTGTCGTTGTAATAGGAGTACTGATAGTCATGACGTCACAAAATTAAATTTGCGAAATATCTGGAGATTTGATCAGCTATTCAGAGAAAGCCATGCCCACAAAAAACGTCCTCCACATTGCCAAAAATTAGCTCCTCCATTGGTAATTTTGCGACCGAGATATGGTCACTTCAGGTTTTACAAACTTTTCTCCATAACAAACCCCTTCTAATTTTGCCAATCTGTTCTTTTCAGTTTAGAACCAGAGTGCAAAATTAAGAGAGGTTTGGTATGGGATAGTTACCAAAACTTTGAACCTCTTATGATCTTCTAGTTTCTATTTGATGCTAACAAGTTGCAATTTTGTGGCTGATCATACAGAACGCAATCTTTATCTAATGAAGGGATTTTGAGGCTTGATAAAAAAGTAATCAATTTGAAAAATTGGTGACATTCACACTTTACCACTCTATATTACCAACGGTACCCTGAAAAAAAAAAAAAAAGAAACACAAAATCTAGATCGAAAATTCTACCCGATCGGCCCCGAACCCACGTACTGATTGATTTTATCAGAAACCCGCAGAAGTGACAATCCCTGAAATCTATCTGTATTCTTGAGACGTCATGCCTAATATGATCTGACAGCTGCGTAAAACAAAACAGGTTGATCAAGCAGAGTTCGGCTTTGTCGTATTTAAAGGCACAGTAAAATGAATATCACGCATAAAACAAACCATATTTTCAAGACTACGTAAGTTTGTTACACTGAGGGATTGCAGGATGTAGTCACGAAATTTAGGGTTTGAATGTTTGAAAGTAATTAAAATATTGTTTGATCAATTTAAAAATAGCAGGCTAGCTGCTTTTATAGTTCAACGGTAAAACATTCACACAAAAATAAGATTCCAGGTTAGTAATAATTTAAGTTTCTCTGCTATTCATCAGCCCCAGACCAAGACACTAAAAGGACTGTTGCAATAATTACCAGGAGGCGGGAGAGGGGGTTGGAAAACCAAGAGGGGGGGGGGGGGCCCAATAAACATAAAGTAAAAATCAAAGCAAGGAGGGGGAGGGGGGGTGGGGCTCAAGTAAAAAATAGTCACTCAAGAGCAGCGGCGGGGGCTCGTACACTCATATTTTTTAAGTACATCTTAACATTGGTGAATCCCATACCTATTTTATTGGGGACCTTAATCGTTTTTAGGACCTGATAATAACACACCATGCTCTTTTCCTGCATCTGCTACTGGAGGGGATGCTGGTCCAGACGCGGATGGTCCAACGATCAACATGTAGCAGGAAACTCTTTCTTTCTGTTATATTTTAATCCACAGAGTGCGTGTAGCAGAAAAATGTAGGGTACGTGTATAAAGGTGTGTGTATACTGTCACGAGGCGGGGGGGGGGGGGGTCATACATAATATTTTTTCTGACTGATTAGAGGGGGGGCAAATAAACTAAATTTCACTCCTTTAGGAGGGGGGGTATTACATAAATATTGGCGACACAAAGCCCCATTTTCCAACCCCCCCCCCCCCCCCCCCCCCCCCCCCCCCCCATCCTCATGATAATATATGCACAGTCCCTAATAATTAATCAAGAATTGCAGAAAATGATAAAATAATTTTATCATTTATTGATCTAGAATTCTCAATATTAACAACGGACCAATCTCTAACTGTAGCAATGTGCCTGTGATTTGGGTAAGGTCCATATCTATTTCAACCTGTTCCCTGTTCAAAAGTGTTCCCCCCTAAAGGTAAGTACAAATCATACATGTACATCTACATTTGACATGCAATTTTTGAAAAACATGCTTCAAATATTTTCTGTAGGTACACACATGTGGGTTGCTTGGTAGCTTTGTTAAACACTGTTACCTGAATGTGGCTGATGTATTTGTAGTGTTAGTTCATGCTTAAAGCATAATAAAGCAAACAATGTTCACTGGGTGATTACAACTTTTCTGACTTGTGGTCATCTGCTTTTTATCCAACCACAGAACTGCCAAATCCCCAGGGTTAGATTTGACTATCCCGCATGTACATGTATAAACTAGTAAGAAATAAGTTCTGGCTTGTGAACTTCACTGCGTATGTTGAACTAAGCGATGCTTTAACTAATAAAAACAGTTCACAAGCTTTATCCTGCTACTGGTAATATGGGTAACCTGCTGCAGTCCCTCGAGCATTTGATGGCCCTGGAGGTGGTCTCATTCCCACTGTACATCCCTGGAGGAGCAGCCGACTCGATTTGCGACGCATGTGACATTCCTCCAGAAGATGGCGATGGCTTCATCTCGCCCTCTCTGAGAGGCCTGGGCATGACACCTTGGTGCGGCCACGCCCCTGACACATTTCCCTCGCAGCCATACTGTCATTCATGACTTGTTGGTACCCACTCTTTTGACTTGGTTCCACAGTGTTCTTGCCGGCGGTTTGCCCATTTCTGGTCGTCGTCGCACTACTGTATCCCATCATTCCAGCAGAGCTCATATCAGCCATGCTGCGCGGCATCTGTGCTCTTCATCATCTCCATAGGAGACATGGGACCCATATTTCTTTGCTGCCCTACCATGTTGCCTGCCTCGCATCATAGAGGCGATGTTACCATTCATTGGGACATGAGATTGTAGCCACCCTGTGGAGCCTGGCCTTGAGCAGCAGCAGCAGCCATTGCATTTCGCCGCTGCACCAGGGCAGCAAGGAGATTGCCAGCATGACCTGCGGAGAACTCTGAGTTATCCAAGTCCACTGCACAATGAAAACAAAATATTTTGTTGTTTTTGGTTTCGGAAAGCTATTACAGTGCAACTTCTCCAACCAAGGCCACCCGACAAAACTTCTGTGCAAATTAGCAAATGAAAACCTTGGATGTTAACAACAGATTTCCTACAAATTATGCTCTAAGCAAACTGCACACTATACAAGCAACAAATTTGTGATCAGTTTTATTGTTGTAACACTCAAATGCAATTGGTCAATTTGCAAAGAATTTGCTTGGGTGGCCTTGGTTGGAGTAGTCGCACTGTAATGAAATGCTTGAAAATGAAAATAACAAAGTGCAGTCGAAGCTCTCTGAGCAGATGCTCTCGTAAGCAGACAGCTTTACTTACAGCCGCCTTGACAAACCTTGTTTGAACTCTAGTTCATACAATTATTTTAGACATTCTTGTAAGCAGCCAGCTCCAGTTACGGACACTTTCTCTGCTTCCCGAGAGTGTCCGCTTACAGGAGCATTGACTGTAAAACTAAAAAATAATATACCGTAAATCCTCGAATAAGCGCCTCCCCTCGAATAAGCGCCCCCCCTCAAATAAGCGCCCCTATAGAATCATAATATAAACCCGCCCCTCTCCTTAAATGCAGTCAAAACGAGTGTATGAAAATTACTACAGATTTCTTGCCAAAAATAAAATTTTATAAAAATACAACTTGTTCAATATGGAATTGACAAGAGAAAACCTGAAATTTGAAATAAGCGCCCCGGGCACTTATTCGAGGATTTACGGTATTTAAGATGACTTCATTACCATTATTCTGGTCCATGGCGTGTTGCTGCATCATTCCCTGTGCAAGTCGTCTGTGCAGTTACACTGCTGACTGACGTAGGAACTGGACTCACCAAGGAGCTGTACGATTTCTGAGCTACTTGAGTGACGGAAGTGTTAGGTGAGGCATTTCCTCTCTTGTCACTAAGCTCACTGGCCGAAACAACAAGGAGTTTGCCAATGGATAATTCATGAGTTTGAGTTCGAGTTAGGCTAACTGCATGCTATTTAAGCTAACTGGAGTGCTATTTAGGCTGACCGACGTGCTAAAACTCAAACTCATAAATTCCCAGTCCCATTAACCCTTTCACTCTCAGAGTCAAACCTTGAGTCAATAAATGTGGTTGTAACTTTTAAGTCTGTGGATAAAACCCTAGTGTGTGGACCATTCAAATGAAAGCTATTGAGCAGTACTTTCATGTGGTGATGTTTGTTTTGGAACCGTTTTGCAAAATGACATTCTAGATTTGTTCCTCAGGTTTGAACTTAGTACTCTTGGGGAGTGAAAGGGTTAATGGCATCTAAACAACCACTGGTACATGTGACTGTCGAGTCTCTGTATATGGGTATTTCCGACAAAATCGAAGTCGCGACGATTGCCAATATAAAACTGACGATCTCGGAGATTGAAGCGACGATTTACAAATTATCGTGGTCAGATAGAAAATATCAAATGTGTCAAATGTTACGAAAATTTCTGACACACAAAAACGACGATTTTGTTAAAAAAACTGACGATTTGTTTAAAAATATGCGACGAAATTGAAGTCTGCAGGTACTCACTGTCAGCAGAACGTCTAACCTACACAAGGTCACCTATTTCAGTAAGTGCTAGAAAAGATCAGTTAACTGGGGGATACAAACCTTGGATAGAGCTTCTAATCCTCCTTCACCCAAGCGTGGTGATACTAAAAAGAAATGTTTGCAAGTTAAAAATCTTTCTTATAAAACACATCACATTAGAGTTTTGGACTGATGCTTAAAACACACCGGACATGTCACCTTTGGAACTACTGCACCTCCTGGTGAGTAATGACACATGACTTCATCCGTCCTGGAGATAAGCTGCTGAGCACGTCGCTGGTAGAGTGAGGCTGCAGACTCGGGGCTTGACAGGTCTGTGCGTGGCGAGAGGATGGAAAATCTGTACTGCCAGTAAGAGGTCCACTGCGAGTCGAGTTGACTGTAGGACTGGACAGATTTAGAGTGACTGGCTGCATGCTGTTGCTACTGAACATTCAAGAATACAAAGATTAAATCAATACCTTGCATATTTTCACTAAGCAGAAACAACTGCCAATTACACTTCAAACTTGCTTTAATTTGCATAAACTATTTTCATTGACCATACTTTTTTTTATTCCAAAATAATGGGAAAACGTTTTTCGGTTTCCATAGAATGAAGGTACACAAGAAAACGTTTTTTTTTTTTTTTTTTACGAAATAAAAGCACAAAGCAATTTTCTATGTTTCCAAGGCATAGAGTTATGGTAAATGGTTTTGAGCCAATCAAGAGCGCGCATAGTATCTTGTTATTTATAAAAAATAAGACTTCATCATCAACATTACTCATTATCAAAAACCTGCAGCACCCTTAAAATAACATTCCCTGACTTTCGCTGAATTGACAAGAAATTTAGAATTTCCCAGACTGGATTTTATTATTCAATTCCCTGGCTTTTCCCTGACCTTGTAAAAAAAATACCCGGCTTTATCCTGACTTGTGGCAGCCTCTTATTTAGCCACTGATCAATGTGTTGAAAATACATGTAGAAATATTCAAATCCATGCTTTATTTACTCACAGACCGAGGCAGTTGAGCAAACAATGTATTCTGCTTCATCCGTGTACGGATTCTGAAAGCTGTGCAGCTCGTCTAAGCAACACCCAGTTTCCGTCCTTGGCACGGAATCTGTACCTCACAGACAGTGTTTGGACCTTCAGTTTCACACACTATAAGATTAATTTTGTTCACAAACAGAGTCAGAGTAAAGGGTATGTTTTTACAGAGTATGTAAATCTCGCCATGCAACATCAACCACTAACATTGGACACTTTATATTGCTTTTTGTGGAGATGCGGTGGCCTGTAAATGGTTAGCGTGTTGACTTGGGATCGAGTGGTCCAGGTCCGAGCCATGGCTGGGATCACTGCGTGTGTTGTTGGGCAAGATACTTCTTAACTCTCACATGCCTCTCTCCACCCTGGAGGTATACAGCTGTTTCGAGATAAGGTTGTCGGAAAAAAGCGCACGCGACAATCCCGAAAGGTAATCTGGGATATGATCAATGAAATTTAATAGTCAAATAAATACATCAAACCCGCGATGCCTACTTTTGTTGCTTTCTTTTAGCACTCGCGAAACATACGTCCATGCGTCTCGTGCCATTTTCTCAGATTCCCTGAAATGCTGAAGTCAAGGACCCGTGAACTTAAAACTATCCACAAATACCTTTCGGATTGCTGTGTGCGTTTTTTTCCGACAACTTTCTCGAAACAGCTGTTTATAAATGGGTGACGTTGGACAGCATCCCACCCAGGAGTAGCAGTACTCCTAAGTTGGCCTTCATGCTACTAACAGAAACTGAATAAGCTCCAGCAGTGTGGGCCAGTATGAGTGGGATGCTAGTCTCATAACAACAGCCTTACAGCGCGACTACTCAAATTACCTAGTTGTAGTTATTTATAAAATTACTGTCTGGAGTGCTTCTGCGTTATTGGGCTGTTTATAAAAAAGGTCGCCATCCTTCATTCTCAATTAAAGTGGTGATGGTCAATTTTCTTCAAGTGGCCCAGTTCAAGTAGTTGTACGTCCTCCTTGACTAGTGGAATTAAACAGTTCATACCTTGCTGATAACTCTCCATCATGTGCTCCAGGTCCTACAGATGGAAGTAGTCATAACACAGCTCATTAAGAAGTTCTTGAGGTTTGTAACCTAACACGTGCCACCACTCTGAAAGACACAACCAGCAAATATAATTTTGGGATCAGTTTGCAGGCAAACAAGGAAATGACAGATACATGTAAATAATTATTACAGGGTTTGTACAGGTCCTTGAAATCCTGGAAAGTCGTGGATTTTGTTCTGGCATTTTTCCAGGACTAGAAAGTCCTGAGAAACTTGTAAGTGATCTTTTGGCAGGTCTTGGGAAGTCTGGAAATCTATAAATTCAAGGGAAATTAGTGCCTGCGAAAAAAAGGGCACAAAATAGACTAACTTGGGTGGAAGAAATTCTTGCAAAATGCAAAAGAATGTGTATTTGGAAGCTGGAAAATTGTTGCTGAAAAAGAGTATGAACCCTGAAGTTAGAAACTACATTATTTAGTGACACACATTTAACTTCACATCAACACATTTTTCAGGGCAATCTGCAAAAATGCTGGGGTAACCTGTGATGGACTAGCATCCCATCCAGGGGAGTAGCGATACTCCGACCTAGTTGCTTCATGTGATGGAAAGCGGAGTTAAGATAAACCACCTAAGCTTGTAGTTAGGCTTTAAATCAAACCTCATTCCCAGGGTCTACTCCGCTTTCAAGATGGCGGCTGGGCGCGGAGAAGACCCTGGGGTACACTGATATAACGCCCACGCTGATTGGTCTTTAGATTTATGATTCTTACATTAGTCGTGATTGGCGGAAATAGTCTTCCTTGCAAAATGGCCGACTTGCGGAGTTTTATTTTGTTATTTCTTCTCGAATTGAAACGTAAATTATTGCCTGTTAAATATTTCCCGTCTTGTTTAAATTATGCACGGCAATTTAAGGAAGAGGTGGAGTTGACGTTGGACCGTAAATTAATTTGAAATGCCTCAAGGCGCACAGATCAAGAGCTGGAATATCAAGCAAGGTGAAATCAGATCGATGATATGATTACACGTTTATGAATGTTTAAGCTTATGTGTTATTATTCGAAGCCCGGAATTTCTTCAAAGTGCTTTTAACGGCGAATTGAAAATGTGACGGAATCCTGAATTTATGTATTGCTCGCACAAATGACGAATTGAATTTTCACTCGTAAACTACGTGATCTGTACTTTCAGAGAATGATTAAGCTTACAATCAAATGATTTGAACAGACAAGATACAATATTATGACCATTTTGATGCACTGCACTTAAAAGTAAGGAAAGCCCTTCCTTGAAATATTTTGTAAACTTGATTATACTTAAAATGAAGATTATAGTTTATATAAGCTGTTTTTCTCAATTTTCTAAGCTGGTATAGGTATTAAATCACCTATACAAGTTTACAACATACAGTGGAACCTCTACTTCGGGCCACCTCTATTAAGGGAACACCTCCTTTACCACACTCATATAATGTTTGTAATCCAGATACTGCTATGAAAGGGACACCTATTAGTTTATATTTTTGTCTGATGTTGGGAAATTATTGTTCATCGTGGTAGATAGTAGCCTCCTACGCAGACGCTCTTTGGGATCGTCACGCAATCTTTCCTCCCCCACAAACGCCGGAAAGATTGCGTGACGAGCCAAAGAGCGTCTGCGTAGGAGGCTAGCTAGATAGATGAATATTTAATCATTTGTCTCATGATAGAGTCACTTTGAGGTGTTGTCAATGATCACAACGTTTAGACTGCTTTGTGTATACTGCTAGTCTTCATCAGGCAATCCTCATGATTATTCCAACTAGATGTTGTTCCCTCAGTGGTCTGCTGTGGTATCAATCAACAGTTATGTTTCTTGGCCTCCATGGTTGAGGAATTTCGGCAGTTGTATGTACACTGTATGTCAATAAAGACTGTACTGGGTGCAAGTTTGTGTGATTAAGTTTCTTTTGGTGTACTGCAGGGTATTGTTTTCTTGTAGGTCATTTCTTTCAGTTTTTGTCCTTTTTGTTTTGCTGTGTTGCAATGTTTTTGTATGACATTTATTGTTCCTTATGCCCCTCAAACGTATATTGTGTTGGGGAGGTGTGAATGAATTTATTCAGAGTGATATGGGTTATTTTAATTATTTTTTTGTTCTAGGAGGTATTTTAATTTTTTAGATTGACATGTATAAATAAAGTTGCTTTACCTTTATCTTATTATCCTTGTTATGGAGTATTTTTTTTAGCTTCAGTTTTTGCTGGGAGAGGGCTTATTCATAGAGGGTCCTGAAGACGGTAAAATGGAACTGGGATTTGCCTTTTTTCACTGGCAAAATGGGATTTGGGGGCACCAATTTTGCTGTTGGGAATATGGGATAATTTGAGCAAGCATTAGGCTGGGAGACTAGGATTTGGACAAAATATGGGCTGGCCATGGAAAAATGGGCCAGGGCCCTCTTCATATATTTTGGGTGTTACTCTACCTTACTCGTGTGGGTCAGAAAAGCGTGAACACTTTGATTGGGTGGCCCCCAAATCCGCCAAAAATCAAGGCACTTTGGGCAGGTGTAAAAATTGTTACTGTTTTTAGCTAAAATAAAATGACAAAATATTGGCTAACAGCCACCAGCCACCCCCCCCCCCCCCCCCCCCCCCCCCCCCCCCCCCCCTCAAAAATTCTAGATACCCCCTGCAGAGAGACAATAAATAAGTAGCCGCCCTCAATAGAGTTATTGTTCTCCAGTGTACAACTAGAACAGAAACAAGTAGTCAGAAAATAGGGTATGGATTTTAAAGACCAGGACCCGGTTGGTAAAAAGATGGATAATGCTATCCACCAGGGCCCAGTTGTTCAAAGGATGGATAACGCTATCCACCAGATAAATCACTATCCGACGGATAGCGTAGTTTGTTTTTGTTAATACTTATCCACTGGATAGTGATTTATCCGGTGGATAGTGTTATCCATCCTTTGAACAACCGAGGCAAGATAAATCACTATCCAGTGGATAGCGTAGTTTGTTTTGTTAACACTTATCCACTGGATAATGATTTATATGGTGGATAGCATTATCCACCTTTTGAAAAACCTGGCCCATGGTCTGTAATAGTGTACAGAAAGTTATACATTTTGGTTTCAGTATTGGATGGCACAATCCCTCCAAAAATTCAAAGTACCCCCCAGGTCATAAAATATAATAAATAATTATTGGTTTCCAAATAAAAGCTAAATATAAAAGGCTATAAAACATTGTCATCCACAGAAACCACGCAGGGAAGCCTCCCACTTTTTTGTACAGTTGAAATTACATTTTGATATTTTACTAAATTAATTTAAATCTGTTTAAATGTTTGTGAGTTTCCATGCTGAAGTGTTTAGGAGGAAGCAATCTTTATTTAGATATTAAACACACACAAAGTACTGACTCAACATGAACCTTAAAAATAACACCTCTAAATAAAAACAATCACAAAAAGATTCGACCATGATCATGCTGCATTTAATATTTTTTTTTATTAATCAGATTGGGCATGACTTTCGTGCTATAAAAAACAAAAATTACAAGGTCGCGATCCGAGCACGAAATAAAACAAATTAATCAACAAAAAAATAATATATCCACCCAAAAATTATCTGCTTTACTTTCAACAACTTCCCTAACTTGACTTTCTTAATCGTGCGTTGTTTATACAGCCAAACTGGTGCTAAAATTATAACAGTCATAAAATGTGTAAACGGTAAAACCTCACCTTAAATAAAATAGACCGCTCACAAATCATGCGTAAAGACGGCAGAAATCTATTCGAAAATTCAACGGACCACAAAAACGTTATTCCGCGGCTTAATTTGGTGTAAAACATGTTAAAAACGAAGCTCGCTGGCAGCACTTCTTGTCCTTCCAGTAGCCATTTTGAATCCCGGAACCGCTGGTCAAGTGTAGCGAAGACGACCATATTGAATCCTGGAAACCGCTGGTCAAGTGTAGCGAAGACGATAAAATACTCCACGATTTGTGGAGTATTTCACAGCGTACCCCAGGGTCTTCTCCGCGCCCAGCCGCCATCTTGAAAGCCGGAGTAGACCCTGGGAACGAGGTTGGCTTTAAATGTACTTACCTCTGATCAACGAAAGTAAATTTGCCGTCCAAACTGTGTCTGGAGATGAACTCTGTCACAGGAGGATTGTCCATCAAGTCACTGCTCTGTGGTATGCTCGTTGGCTGAAGTTTTTCCAATAGTTACTAAACAACTGTTTTCATTGTTATCTGCTTCTCCTGGTACACACACTGCTGAGCTACTCCCCAAACGACTGTGGCATGAAAAATAAGAAGATAAAACATGAACTACAACTTTCTGCCTTGTGGGAAAACAAGAAGCTTACTGCGCCTTTCAATAACACACAAACTCTGAAGCTCAAAACCCAACTAACGATCGTGTTTTTTCACTGCTGTCAATCATAATTATGATGACAACCAGCAGACCCTTTAAAAAAGATCACAGTTGACTGAAGCAGTTGGAGCAGACAATATATTCTGCTTCATGTATTTCTAATGTATTTTACACCTACGTTTACTCCTTTTTATTGTTTGTTTTTTTATCTTTTTAATATTTTTTATTGTAAAGCGCCATGAGCAAGTAGTGGATTTGGCGCTATATAAATATATTATTATTATTATTATAAACTAATTGCGATTTGAGACGGCAATACCATATTATATTGGCGGCTAGTTGGGAGAAAATATATTCCGTATTGGGCGGAGTCGCGAAGCGACGGAGCCCAATACGGAATATATTTTCTCCCAACGCCGCCAATATAAGTGGTATTGCCGTCTCAAAATCGCAATTAGTTTTGTATCGCGATTCAAACATTTTGGACAGATTAAAAGGAAAATTCAGATCAGTTGTTGTGGATTGAAATAGAAATTCCCACTATACGCGACGTAATGTACACGAATACTTGAACGCAAAAGCATTTTTGGTCTCGAAGAAAGTCCGACTTTTTTCGCCGGTAAATTGCTTATGGAAATAAGGCGATTCAGAATTACGTCCCATGAAGTTTTCTAAAGTACCAAGCGACAATGAAACGGGAAAATAATCCAATTTTGAACCGAAAAAGCTTGTTCAAAAACATCTTACGACAACTTAGCGCGCGCACATCGCGAAAGCAAAGCAGTTGAAAACGGTAAACAAACTCTTTCAAGAAAGAAACGATTTTTATTACTCACCTTATGCTAACTTTTAGATTGAAGAAGTTGTACCGGCGAATAAAGCCTTCCATAACTGAGCAAATGGCAAGAGATACAAGATTGCCGACGATTCTTCGAAGCAAAACGTTTGAATTTTGATGCGTACGTGAGGAACCCAATTCAGTGCCGCGATGTCAATTTGAACTTTGTAACCAATCACAGACCAGAAAAGTGAGACGGCAATACCACATTATATTGACGTCTCGCTCGCTAAGCAAACCTATAAGCGGATCGCGATACTATTATATATTGCTTTTATAATAATATTATTATCCATGTATGGATTCTGAAAGCTGTGGCAGCTTGTTCTAAGCAACATCCAGTTTCCGTCCTTGGTACAGAATCTGTACCTCACAGACAGATTGAAATCTACCAATCACAATCCATGGATGTGACATTTTGAGCCTCATGAAGTGAATGTCTGTTTTCTGAGAGATCCGCTAAGATGGTTGACAGCAGCAAAAAACGTAACCGTTCATCAAGCAGAGTTTGCATGTTGCGTTGTTGGAAGGCACTGTAAAGAAGCTTAAAACCGCGCTCTGAATTTGAAGGTCCGCTTTCCTTCTAGAAGACAAGGCGCTCTTAGAAGGATTGGGTAACTAATGGTTATTGCAGCCATAGTAGACAGCAAGTGTCAAGGAGGATTTGTCTCAAAAGAAAGGTTCTCGCACACAACTGGGAGCCTGTGAGAAAAATGTTTTCCGCTTCAATCGTTTCTCACCCAGCAGAAAACCACACTTACCCTTAGACTAAGAGCAGTCCCTCATTTTTCTCACAGATAGTCGAGTGGGAGAAAACGCGAGGGAGGTGATTTTCGTGTGTGCTCGCATGCTCTCACACTCGACTATCCCTGAGGAAAATGAGGGACTGCTCGTAGTCTAAGTTACCCTACAGTACGTAAACATCCATGTTTCCATTTTGAAAGAAACCTACCTTGATATAACCAGTACAATGCACGATGGCGTACTCGTCGTCAAGAAGCTTCAGACGGTTGTCCTTCCCTCTTGTCGAGCTCTCGCCCTCTTCTTTCCCACATCTCATGCGACAAATAAAATTTCTTCTTGAGTTGGAGTACATTCTTGACAGAGCTAAATAATAAGTAGAACAAAATACAGTCAACTCTCTCAAAGCGGACAAGGTGCCCCTCTAAGGTGGATATGGTTGACTGACTTGTCAAATTTCACTTGACGTTTGTCTGTGACTAAACTCCCCTTTACAGTCAAAATACTCAGCGCGTTCCGCCCAAGGGTGAATTAATGAATTCATTACTGCAAATTTGATTTCATTACTCGTTTCAATAATGCACTCTTCAAATGAAAAATCGAAAATTCAAAACAAGACTCGATCCAATACTCGAATGTTGATTTGATTAATGGTAAAATATATCTTTCCATCCCCATGAGAGAGTTGATAGGAAATCTGGAAAACAAAGTTAAGCAGAAATTTGAGCGATTAGATAAAAAAAGACAGAGATTCGCTCAGTCTACGACTGCTAGCAAATTTGCATATTTGACAGCGACATAGAGGAGCGTGCACGAAAGAATGTCTGCTGTCGCAATTCAAGTCAAAGGGGCTTTTTAATTAATCACTTTACGGCAAATTTCCCCTGCAAATTTCTGAAATGTCCACTTTGTTTTTGCAACTTTTCGACAATAACAATGAAATAACTACAAGAAGAAAATAGACGACTAATTCTTTACAAAGGAAAGAGCCAAATGCAAGCGTGACAAACGTTCGTGACTTTCCTGCAGTTTGTCATACCGGTATTCAACCAACGGTCTGATTGATAAGCCGTCGCAGTCGTGGAATTGGAAGCAAATCCCTGTGTTCTTTTATCAATCGCTCAAATTTTCGTTTTGTTTTCCAGATTTACTGTCTGTCTCACGGGGATGGAAAGAGATATTTTGCCATTAATCAAATCTACATTCGAGTATTGAATCGAGTCTTGTTTTGAATTTTCGATTCTTCATTTGAAGAGTGGATTATTGAAACGATTAATGAAGTCAAATGTGTAATAATGAATTCATTAATTCACCCTTGGGCGGAACGCGCTGAGTATTTTGACTGTAAGGCGGACCGACAGCTAGAGCTGGTCCAGACGATGGGTGCCTTAGATTATGTTATTTATTGTTCTTACCTCCATGGTTGTCCTTTTTTACACTTCCAGCTACAAAGAGAATAAAATATAATGAATTAAGACCTTTTCATTACATTATGTTGTAGACAAGCCTAAGTACCTTATCAGGCTGGCGCTTAACTCCTGTTTCCATAGCATGAAGCGACTAGGAGTATCACTACTCCCCTGGATGGGATGCTAGTCCATCGCAGGTTACCCCCAGCATTTTTGTCACATTGCCCTGACAATTCACTGGTACCCATTTATACTCCTGGGTGGAGAGAAGCACTGTGAGAGTAAAGTATCTTGCCCAAGAACACAACACAATGTTTATACTCCTGGGTGGAGTGAGGCACTGTGAGAGTAAAGTGTCTTGCCCAAGAACACAACACAATGTTTATACTCCTGGGTGGAGTGAGGCACTGTGAGAGTAAAGTGTCTTGCCCAAGAACACAACACAATGTTTATACTCCTGGGTGGAGTGAGGTACTGTGAGAGTAAAGTGTCTTGCCCAAGAACACAACACAATGTTTATACTCCTGGGTGGAGTGAGGTACTGTGAGAGTAAAGTGTCTTGTCCAAGAACACAACACAATGTTTATACTCCTGGGTGGAGTGAGGCACTGTGAGAGTAAAGTGTCTTGCCCAAGAGACACAACACAATGTTTTATACTCCTGGGTGGAGTGAGGTACTGTGAGAGTAAAGTGTCTTGCCCACGAACACAACACAATGTTTATACTCCTGGGTGGAGTGAGGTACTGTGAGAGTAAAGTGTCCTGCCCAAGAACACAACACAATGTTTATACTCCTGGGTGGAGTGAGGTACTGTGAGAGTAAAGTGTCTTGCCCAAGAACACAACACAATGTTTATACTCTTGGTGGAGTGAGGTACTGTGAGAGTAAAGTGTCTTGCCCAAGAACACAACACAATGTTTATACTCTGGGTGGAGTGAGGCACTGTGAGAGTAAAGTGTCTTGCCCAAGAACACAACACAATGTTTATACTCCTGGTGGAGTGAGGTACTGTGAGAGTAAAGTGTCTTGCCCCAAGAACACAACACAATGTTTATACTCCTGGGTGGAGTGAGGTACTGTGAGAGTAAAGTGTCCTGCCCAAGAACACAACACAATGTTTATACTCCTGGGTGGAGTGAGGTACTGTGAGAGTAAAGTGTCTTGCCCAAGAACACAACACAATGTTTATACTCCTTGGGTGGAGTGAGGTACTGTGAGAGTAAAGTGTCTTGCCCAAGAACACAACACAATGTTTTTTACTCCTGGGTGGAGTGAGGTACTGTGAGAGTAAAGTGTCCTGCCCAAGAACACAACACAATGTTTATACTCCTGGGTGGAGTGAGGTACTGTGAGAGTAAAGTGTCTTGCCCAAGAACACAACACAATGTTTATACTCCTGGGTGGAGTGAGGTACTGTGAGAGTAAAGTGTCTTGCCCAAGAACACAACACAATGTTTATACTCCTGGGTGGAGTGAGGTACTGTGAGAGTAAAGTGTCTTGTCCAAGAACACAACACAATGTTTATACTCCTGGGTGGAGTGAGGTACTGTGAGAGTAAAGTATCTTGCCCAAGAACACAACACAATGACCCTGGCCAGAACCCACTTGATCCAGAGTCCAACATGTTAACCATCAGGCCACCACATCTCTCAAGGATAGTACTAAGTAACTAATTTATAATAAATGGCTTACTTTTTAAGTCAAGAACTCTTCCAGCATCTGGAGACTCAGTGGCAGAAATCTGGTCTTTTATTTTATCAGCATCGTCAGGATGAACCAAGTCAAATATCTCCTGGTTCATCCAAGCACTCTGCAAAAAGGAACAAAAATATATATTAAAAACATTAATGATTGTGTAAGAATTTGACACAGCCCCTAGTTGATGATGTTCGTTATTCTCTTCACCTCTCTGCTTGATGGTGTAGATTACCTGAGGTTGGTTTAGCACAGGAGTAATCGAGTCTGAAACATACACCACAGTCCCGGTCATGCAATTGACAACAAACAAGAAACCATCAGCTGCCTGTCAAGATATAAAAATAGTTTTGTTCAACAAATATATTGGATGTGTCAAAAGTGATTAAAAGCACAGTTTTTACTTTCCCTTGATGGACATCTCGTTAACGTGAACACCACTCTAAAAGAGATGTAGTGTTCCAGATAAGAGATGGTCTCAGGTCAAAAACCCGAAAAAAACTCAGGTCGGCTACCTGACTTGACAAATTAATCAATGACGATTTGGTGAGGCCTGTATCTATTGATCCATTGTAATTCCTTGCCTTTAAAACTTATCTGTAACTCTGAGAAGGCATCTGAAAAGTGGACATATCTCTAAGCAGATCCCTTAGCCTGAATTGTCAGTCATCTTCCTGTCCCTCAACCCACGCCCTGGGGAAGAGACATCACCGGAAGGAATAATCCATCTCAGAATGCAGGCATCTCTCACCTGGGCTTGGGTTGAGAGATGAGGAGATGACTGACACTTCAGGCTACAGGTACCTTTGAAAAGTGGACACATCTCCAGACACCTGTAAAGCGAACAACTCTCTAAAACAGACAGCTCTCGAAAGTGGACACCTTTCTTAAGCAGGCGCCTTTCTAACACAGATACCTCTCTAGTCTAAATGCGCACGACGACACTTCGATTTAAAAACTGTCCAGACTGTACTATTGATCTATTTCCTACAACACATCTTACCTCTAATATAGGTGTTTGAGTTCTTGATCAGACAAAAATGAAGGCTTGTAGGTCACATCGCCAGGACCCTGGCCTAGAAGATCACAGTGCAGGGAACATGATCAGAATAGAATTGAAAATGATCAAGAAAAGACTGAAGTAACCCAAGCAAAGTACATATTAAGTAATGCAAAAAATATCTCCGCAAGAGGCCTTTTGGCATTTATGTTACGAAACAAATACTTTGTTATACCTCGCAAATGAAACGCTGTTTGAACGAGAATGTATTACGTGATGCACCTCAAAACTGTACAACAGCTTCAACTTTGGTCTGGCACATGATCAGAGTCTCATGCTGGGGTTACAAACCTCACAAAGCCTCTTAAAATTGCGTATTCCAAAAAATATTCTAGAGATTACGAATTTGATATTTTGAAGTACAAAATAGAGCTACTACTGCCATGATAGCCGTTTGGTTTTAGGATATCCTATGTGGTTGCAATTCAACTCTGGAATGTCCCTTCATTGCCCATATATTTTATTATTTTATTTTTTAACGTAGTCCGGGATTACATACCAGGACCTCTGAGAGACTTCATATAATTCACAGCCATCCTGAGTACAGTGAGTTTATCTGGTTTGCGCGCCAACCCATTACAAGATGGTACCATATCAGATAACTCATTTATGTATGCATTCATTTTATTTCTTCTTCTTCTCTCGATTTCGCTGTGATTTTCCCTGCAAGGATAAACAAAATAAGGGTTAAAAGTGAGACGAATGAGCAACAATATAACAAAACCTACACGTAGGTGTAAAGGATGCAAGGAACAACTCAACACCATAGTTTAAACAAGTAGCACCCTACATTGGGTGTGGCACATGTTACCATGTGGCATGAATATTTTGTGGGTTTTAATATTTGAGATTTTTAAAAAGCTATAGTCCATACAAACACTGCAAATCACAATCGGAAGTGCAAGAATCAAACTCTTTCCATTGTGACTTTTAGTATTTGTATATATATGGATTATTGCGCTTCCGACTCAAGACTCTTACACCATCACTATTGTAAACAAACCTTTAGACCTCCGACCATGCAAAATGCAAAACACAGTTTCAAAGTCTGGTTTTTGGGAAAGGAAAACATTGGATAATAAAACTCCTATGTGTGTAGTATTGTGTAGTACTGCTTCATACATTTATTATACGACATAGCATTTTAGAGTGCGAATACACACCAAATGAGTGCAAATATGAGACCATATTACACGGGTCTTAGTCCCCCTGACCGCCACACTACGGAAAACACTGTTGAAAGCCTATATTTTAGGAAAGATATTATGTCGTATAATAAACAATTTATTCAGCGGAAAGTGGTGTAATACAGCTGGGCATTTTTACTCGTCAATGTTTATTTTTTTCTCGCCTAAAGGCTCAAAAAAATAAAATCTGACTCGTAAAAATACCCAGCCGTATTACACAACTTTCCGCTGAATAATCTCTTTGTACTGCTACATACATGTATATTTCTACCCATCATAATATTTGTAGGTTGATTGGGCTGACCAATATATACAGCGATACGCACTAAAATATGTCTAACAAGCTAGACGTCTATGTACAATGTATTTTTTGTAACCAAAAAGTTATTGTCATGTTACAAAATGGATACGCTGCATAGTTTAATTTATAAACTGATCTTTCAATTTTATTCACCATAAAAAAACTGAGAAACGTAAGGGATCTTCATTTATTGTAAGTTGTAAAAAGTTTTGGAATATACCATCAAATGTTTTACTGTACATGTATTTGTACAAGTTTCATTCTCTATAGACCACCAAAATGCATTAAAAATTCATAAAATGTTTACCATACGTACGTCTGGCAAATGCTGTCTATTAGCCACGGTTACGATTTTATTCAAGAACAAACAAAACGTGGACTGATTTTTTGCTTTAGTCAAAGACAAAAAAAAAAAAAAAAATATCGCTCGACACATCTTTTATTAACTCTTAGGATGCGAAAGATGGAGAGATGGCAGAGACAGCGAACAGCGGCCAGGTCGACAGACAGCGCCCTATTACGAAGTGAAGTTCTCAGGATGCCACAAAATGCTAACAGTGATTGTACAAATTAAATATTTATTGTGTTTGGTTTTGAACCCAATTTCAAGGATCGGCTCACATAATTTTAAGTATTTCGTGGTTTAGGACCAAACATCTGTTCAAGGCAAAATACCAAACAAACTCCATCATGAACTGCCGAGCCCTTGAGTTCTCGATGGGAGGTTAATCGGTGCAAAGTGATCAACGATTGTCCACCAAATGGACTTTCGTCTTCGACAAACACAGAGATCGCACACGGTAAGAGCGGTGCTAGGAAGCTTCTTCCGAAAATTCTGTTTCTTGGTTATCAAAGATTCTTCGGTTTAGAAGCTACCAAAAAAAACCATGTACATGTACGTGCTAGCGATCGATGATTTTTTTTTTTCGACGTAATCTGACAATACCTTGCAAACTTCCTCCTTGTTATTTTTCATTCGGATGTTCTGTAAATATTAAAAGAGACAGCGTATTAAAATCAAAATAGCACAGTGCATTATTTCACTTATCGTTGATAGAGAAGGAAAAGGAAAAAAGGGGAAAATAAATACGTCAGAGTTTGGCCATAAACTCTCGTTTTATAAACAGGAGAAGATTCTGCTATTAAAAACAACGACATGTTACTGTTAGTATAATTTTTTTTTTTTTTTTTTTTCACGACACTGTTGCTCGCGATTTCTTGTATGCGTCTTACCTATTACGTAGGTCAAAAAGATCGGTGAACAAAACTAAAAAAGTTATCGGAAAAAGGTTGCAAATTCGTTTAACGAGCGAAAACCACAAACATAATGTAGAAAACTAATAACAAAACTTCAGGAAATACATATCAAAACGATTTCCTAATTCAGTCTCAAAACAATGGGCTCGGAATAAGACTATGACGAGGTCTTTTGTTTTTTTAAAGCGATCGCCCTCCTACCGAAACCGTTACCAATCTAATTATATTTAAAAAAGAAGTTACAAACGCCTTGCACTGGACACTTTACAACACAGCCCAAAAGAAGTTCAATGTTTCCCTGTGGCAAGAAAGAAGATGGTCAATGTTGAGATATTACACTAGCGGCAGAAGAATTCCATTTTTGTTTGTCCCCCTTTTCAATATACAGTTCCCATCATCTCGCAGTTAACTCCCTCCGGAGAACAGTACAAGAAGTAAACACGTTAGCAGTCATTGAAATACAACATAAGCACATTGTATAAGCTCATTTCAATCAAGGAAGCTGGCTGCGTGATGCTAAAGTTTGCTGTCTGAGAAAACTAAAAAAAAACAACACTTACTCTTTGATCATCAAGGTTTGGTTTGCCTTTCTTTTTCTAAGTCGGCCCATGAGAAGACTTGTCAGGCATTCAATCATCTGAACAACAAACAGACAAATTAATTGCCGTCTGCATACAAAATAAGCGCCATGGGCTCATATATGCTTCCCAGAACTGTTAGCTGTGCAATCTGGGAGCTCTACCTACCGTCATCGTTAAATCGTCCCTTTTTGGGACGGATCGAAATCGGTCCTAGTGGGTCCAATTGCTTGCTCTAATGCGTCGCTACACATCAGGCAATTATGTTATTATAGTGGTTCGGAGGAAAATAACAGCGGAGTAACGATCGACAGACAACTCCATTGAAAGGACTTGAACTCAGGCTACACAACTAGCTTGTTATCATGGCCGGCATCCCAATAATTTTCTTGTAGAGGTGTTCCGTTAGGAATAACAGCCCACTAAAATCGCCTTCAAGATGCGACAAAAACCTCTAAAAATACAACTGAAATATCAGTTAAAGGAAACTGAATACTCGAAGAGACAGGCAGTCTTTCCGTTAAAGTAGAAGTTAACAATTCCAGGTATAAGATTCGCTATGCAACGCAGTAAACAGGAGTAGAAAACGAGGACAATGCAATACGGGCGCTCGACAGCTCTCTCGATGTATCAGTCAATCACAAGGTCCTTTTAGGAAATGTTTCTAAATGCAGTTCTGGCAACTGATTGTTTTCAACCAGGCAATGATAAGCTCGTCTAAGAAATGACACCAGTGGGAATACAGGCCAATACACATACTAAGTAAACGCCGTCGCACAAGAGTCACAATTTAGTCCATCAGCTAGGGGATGTGTACGGCTCACTTAAGGGGAACAAACGAAACTTGTTATAATCTTAATCTTTGACTATTAAGCATCATAAAAATGTATGATAGCAAGGATAGAACGGTAGCTTTCACTTTGCAAATCGGGGGGGGGGGGGGGGATTTTAAATTTGCCCCCTCATATACCCTCATTTTTGGCCGCCATCTTGTATTTTCTAAAGAAAAGTTTAAAAAATGTTATTCTTTCTTAAATGCAGCGCGATTTTTTACCTAGATGTATAATATTGGAATAATACATATCTGAGATATTTATTTCAGCATTGTTTACAGTTATTCAAGCTATGATGAACGTCATGAATGACGTCCACAGTGACCGCCATTTTGTTTCCTAGCTTGTGTTATTCAACCGCTATCTCAATCCTCTGAAATAACTAAATTACCATTAAGGCGCTTCTGCATCGGGGCAATGCTAGGAAAAACACGCTTACAGCTATTGCCTAACGTCCTTTTCTATATTACTATGCCATTAAATCAATATAACCATCAAATCAGAGTAGATAACTAAATTCCACACTTCAGTCTAGGAGCTCGTTTGAGTACAGAAGCGCCACGATCGTACAACGTCCTTCTTCACTGCTGTCACTTGCATATGGGATCTATAACATAAACATGGGGAGGAGACTTCATGTCATGTCCTGCTTTTGTTTCTCAGAACGATCGTAGCTGAAAAAAGTAAAACGATTCCTACGCACGAGTTGCAGAAAGCGTTTATATACAACATGTGTCCCGTCAAGAGGGATCTTGCTATATCGTAACCTGAAGACGGAAAGACACAACAAAATGGGGGGGGGGTTGTTAGGTAATAACTATCTTTCTGTTCACCATTCCAAGTAACCCACACCTTTGAACGTACATGTCCTTACCCGTATCAATCCTCTACATCTTCCAGAGTCACTATCCCCACATCATACTGAACGCCATCATCAGTCGCCCATATTCTCAAACACTGGATACATGCACATGTCCTTGTACTTCAGTACCCGCCTTCAAGCAGCAGCAGTTCTCGACCGCGCATGCTCTCTTGCACTGTACAGGAGAGTAGTCCGAGGATCTCTTCTGGAGCCGGCTTAAGATCCAAGCCACACAAATTCCACGACGTTAGAGATATTTGTCTACTTCCTATGCCTTGCCCATGAGGGGAGGGGATTACCGGAAGTGGAACAATGGCTCTTCTCCAGATTGCTGCTTGATAATTTGCTCTTGTAACGTGAAGTCGTAGAGATGACAGACATGGCGACAGAGCCTCTGGCTCAACTTTCCCGCCTCTTGGTGGCAGTTGATCCTCATATCGCAGCACCATCCACACTCTGGCACTACTGTCCCGTACAGCTGACACACAAGTGCCTCCGTATCTTTAAAGGTCTCTCTCGGAATTACTGCCTACTCACACTCCGCCGATACTCGCCATAGCTTCGGACGTACCCCTTCATTGCGTTGGAGAAGCTGGACTGCTTTCCACTTCCTTTAACCAGAGAAGGTAGAGATGGTATCACAGTCTGTGATCGCGTGTAAGCCGATTAGGGCTTTCATGAAGCAGTGCTTAATTTCAAATGCCCCCCTGGGTCGAGTTGCATCTCCAAGCTGTTAACAACTATAGAAAGTTCTATTATTCTGGTCTTCGCGCCTCATTCTCTTCTTCACCTAGCACTTTCCGCAAGGTTTGCGGCTATGAGCAAGAAGTAGGACAAAGACATGGGTTATCAGAGTGGATGAGGCGCGTGCCTCCCGCGTGTCGAGCATGGAGAACCCTGACGCGTATCAGCCTCTTCGTGATTACACTCTAGCTTAAGCAGGAACAGGTTTCGCTATGTGGCTGCGTCCTAGTCACCACAGCACATGATCTTCGGTTGTCACGTACATGATCCGGTTGCCGAGCCTGCCTTCTGAATGCTTCTGTCTTCCACTGTGACACAAGAAATTTGACGATCTCGAGGCTTGTTTTTGGCGGTGCGACTGAGGCAGTGTTACGTCGTTTTCTGCCTTAGTACTCAGGAATCTCTCTAGTCACCTACAGTCGCTGGGTTAATGTATCTCCTGCATTTCTTCGCTACTGGTGGTGCGTAGTCTTGGTCTACTGACTCGGCTACGCTCTCTCTCTCTCTCTCTCTTCTCTCTCTCTCTCTCTCTCTCTCTCTCTCTCTCTCTCGCTCTCTCTCCTCTCTTCTCTCGTCTCTCTCTCTCTCTCTCTCTCTCTCATTTCTCTCCGTGACGATGATGGAGTTTTCACGCGATGTTCCAAGCCGCACTCAGTGGTACACTCTAGGTTGTCAATGCTATCCGCCACCATCAGGGCGACAGTGTGACCTGGATTCCTGCTGCGTTTACACTGGCCCGGCTCGGAATGAACGACTCGGTTTTCTTGTTGCTCATTGTTAACTTCTAACGCATACGCGGTCGCTATCTCTTCCACTTAGGTCATAACTTACGCTGTCCGTACTTATTGATAAGCTTCACAATCTCTGTGTTATTACACAGGGCCGCTTTACAACAGAAGGAAATAACATGCCTTTTTTGAGTTTCACAACCCCATTCCCGGTAACAGAAAAAAACAATATATTTTGCGAAAGATTCTTTCAGCCTATTTGTTCTTTCCTGGCACGACGGCTCTCACTCGCCGAGTGATTTCCCAGAAATAAGCACAGTCAAAAAGACGTCGTGTGGCATGTGGAATATAGTCATTAGTTCTACTTGGTTTCAAATTATCCTCGTTTAGGCGGCCAAGACCTATTGAAAACCTAATGAAATGTTTGTGATACCACGTGTTTGGGAACTGGGGCTGGGTGTAGGAAACAGGCAATTGTTTTTGAGGGGGCTTTATTCAACACACTTGCAATGTATACATATATTTTTATCTACTTGCTCTGCTTTTCTTAAATAATTTTTGAAAACCCCACAATTTTTTCTGGCAATGATTATAAGTGCAGAGCTGGTGCATATTGTGACTGATAAATCAGGCGTTGTGACGTCACATATGACGTCACGTAGTTATAATAAAGCACTAGAATAAACGGAAATCATGTTTGTAGTTCCAATGCGTTCTAAATTTGCGTTTGAAATGCGATTCGTTTCACCGTTAAAAGAGTCAAGCAACTTTGTAGCCTTCGCCGCAAAATCCAAGATGGCGGCCAAAAGGAGAGTATGAGGGGCAAATTTAAAATTCAATTTACAAGAGTGAAAGCTACCGTTCTATCCTTGCTATCATACATTTTTATGATGCTTAATAGTCAAAGTTTAAGATAAGACATGTTTCGGCTGTTCCCCTCAAGTGAGGCCATAAACCCTAATTTTCGGATCTCAGCTGAATTTGGTGTCTGGTTGATTAAGCTGTACAATATTTAGTCCATCAGCTAGGGAGGTTGTATGGCTCACTTAAGGGGAACAAACGAAACTTGTATAATCTTAATCTTTGACTATTAAGCATCATAAAAATGTATGATAGCAAGGATAGAACGGTAGCTTTCACTTTGCAAATCGAATTTTAAATCCGCCCTCCATACCCTCTTTTTTGGCCGCCATCTTGGATTTCTAAAGAAAAAGTTTTAAAAAATGTTATTCTTTCTTAAATGCACGCGATTTTTTACCTAGATGTATATTTGGAATAAATACATATCTGAGATATTATTTCAGCATTGTGTTACAGTTATTCAAGCTATGATGACGTCATGAATGACGTCACAGTGACCGCAATTTTGCTTTATAGGCTTGTGTATTCAACCGCTATCTCAATCATCTGAAATAACTAACATATACCATTAAGGCGCTCTGCAATCGCCACAATAGCTAGAAAAACACAGCTTAAAGCTATTGCTAACGTC
>MU826004.1:0-32839 GCA_029204205.1 Desmophyllum pertusum | reverse complement strand
CTGAACTGGGCCTTAGGGGCACCTCAGAACACGATCGAAAGCGCCTATAATTTACATTTAGCGGGATATTGCTAAATTGCTCTTACATATTTAAAAAAAAAATTGTTAGGTGTTAGGCCCAGTTCAGACGCCGTACTTCACATGAGCCGAATTGAATTCGATGAATTAAGTTCATGTGAAGTACGGCGTCTGAATCAATTCGGAACGGCTGAATGAAATTCGGATCGGCTCAGCCGTCTTCCCACAGGGAGCAGAGGAGCTAAATTTGACGTTTGCGAGTTTCGATCTATTTATACGTGACCTTTGCGAGTTTCGATCTGTTTGCTTTATACGCGGTGTATTGCGTTACTGCGTTATTTGATCTTGTGGTTTTCGCTTTTTAGTCCAGCGGGAATTCCTTAGGGTAACCGCAGACTGTTGACTGTGGGCGCCACATGCACACAAGATCGTTACGCTTATTTTCTCTCGGCACTTCGTGCCTCGCTCGGAAAACGACCGATTACCCGCTGGGACTAAAAAGCGAAAACAACAAGATCAAATAACGCAGTAAACGCAATACACCGCGTATAAAGCAATCAGATCGAAACTCGCAAACGTCCACATTTAGCTCCTCTGCTCCCTGTGTTCTTCCCGCCTGACTCAGCGCGGGAATAATGTTCTGTGGACCGGCTTTGATTCAGACGCCGAACTTCACATGAGCCGAAACAAATGCATGAATTATTATAATGTATTTTTCAATATAACAGCAGTTTTCACCTATTAATTTAAGTTCGGCTAAATTAAAGCTCGGCGTCTGAATCAATTCAGCCGGGCTAAATTAATTTGGGTCGGCCTAAATTCAAATTCGATTCGGCTCATGTGAAGTACGGCGTCCTGAACTGGGCCTTAGCGTGATGGTTGAAACTTGATATTCCAATCGAAAATGCCATTAAAAAATCGTTGGCAAGCGTTAGAAAATAACACCGAATATGGGTACGTTTCGCTTCGCTACTGTCTTTCTCCGAACAGGGATTTTGTTATCTTGTTTCTGGTCAGTTTCTGTCTTGATGCACGTGCAATGAATATTTATTCCAAATGTCGCGTGTGGCCAGTCGTGTGGCCAGCAATTGAATTAAACTTCTGAAGCAGTAGAAGATGAAGAAATATTGTTAATGGTTGAATATAGAGTTCCATGATGAATCATTTAATCTAATTGAATAATATAATATGCCAAGAAAAATAAGTGAGAGCATTTTATCAATTCAATCATATTGATAAAGAACTTAAGTAAAGAAATAATCGATGAGATAAAATCGTTATATACATATTACCATAAAAAATATTGGTGCCACAAGAAGGCTTTCAAATTACTTTAAACGCTTGAATATGATGGCAAATATATCATCTGTTGGACTTGTTGTTGTGGGATCTGTGGTTGGTGGTATTACTTTGAATCCTATTATATTAGGAACAATATCAGGAACAGGCATTCTTCTAAAAAGTTATTGTGAAATTAAAAACTTCTCTCGGAAAATTGAAATGGCTAAAATTTGCATTCACAAAACATATCAAAAAACTTTGGTTGATTTGAGATCTTGTTTGAGGGGGGAGCCAGTTTAATCATAACCAATTCATAAATGAAATGAGATTATTAGATGAGATAATTATTGACTTGTGTCCTATCGTGGATAAATTCGAAAAAACAATATGCTGAGAAATTCACGACTAAATAATCTGTAAAATCTCTGCCTGTATCATGACGTCACGACACAGCTGTGTCGTGACGTCACACTATTTCTCATGACGTCACGGACACAGCTGTGTTGTTATGTCATACTATTTTCTTAATTTTTCTTCGAAGCTTCGTTGGTTTGCTTTCAATATACTTCAAATCCGCATTTTCACATTATATCCTTCCATATGGCATTATATTGTATCAGGGTTTTCGAGCTCTTGGGTAAGACAAAATATTTATAACATGGAGATTGTAATAATTCAAATAGCTTTCGGAATATGAAGTTAAATTTTATTGACCGTTTTCTTTCGTCGTTAAGTAAAACACCTTCAATCTTCTTAAACATACTATTAATTTTGACTATATCTTGATGTGATATGTGAATCCTGTGTTTAAAGCATATATCGTCTAATACGTTCTTTATATGATACTTCCGGTGATAGACCGACTTCTTCCTAAATTTATACATGTTTTCATAAAGGGAATATTTGCTGGCGAATATAATTTTTATGTTTTCCCACTTGGCTTATTATAGCTTATTATAGTTATGTAAATAAGTGGCACATAACAATGCGTGTCATGTGAGGTAGGGATGAGGGGAATGTAGATGCATTATATCCCCTCTAGGAAAAGTGCTTGCTTGGTAACCTCTCGCGCGTGGTCGTCCATTCACTCCGATTTTTCATCGAGTGAAGACGCTTCGATTTCAACTCTTGGATTTGAACTCCGAAAAGGTAAGATTTCTCTAGTTATATTTTGTCTACTCGTTGCCGGGTAGTATTTTAGTAGGGTTCTCTTTGACACCCTCTTTTTGTTCCCGTATTGGGTCTATCTCTCGGCTAAGAGCGCACAATTCTTTCGCGAGTTTCAATTTCACTTGTGTGTCAACATGGCCGGCGCCGTTCCGAAAAAGTCCTTATTTTAGGCCATTCGTTCGTGAAACGTATGCAATGCGATTTAAATGCTAGCTTTGACGCTCGTGCGGATAGCAGTTTTCATCTTGAGGGCACGGCTACGGCGTCTTTGTTCGGCGTTGGCGGCCGTACCGTTCAGAAGCTCCGACAGTATGATCTCCACGTGGTTAGGCGCCTTGCTCCAGATGTTGTCATTTTGGAGATAGGTACGAACGATCTTTCGGTTTTAGGACCTGAGGTCGTTGGTTCTTCCATAGAGGAGCTTGTCCGTTCGCTTTTGGACGATTTTTCGGTGAGTGTGATCGGAGTTTGTCATGTTATCCCACGTGGTATTTCTTTCACACATTCGGCGAGCTTTCTTCGATGCGCTAAGATTTTAAAACAATTATGTTAGCGTTGTATTGGAGCCCTTTCCCGATGTTTTCTGTTGGTCCCATAAGGATTTTTCTAAGTCCGCATAAGGATTTATATTTAGCCGATGGTGTCCATGTTAATTCATTGGGGCAGTATTTATTATATCGTAGCTACCGGGGCGCCATCTTGAAAGCATTGGGCCTTCTTCGGCCTTAGGATAATTTATCACACCTTTTCATGGCTAGTTTCCGTTTAAACTTTTGCTTAAGATTTACATAGCCATCAGGCATCCTTCAGGGCTCCCCTCATTTGTGTTTATTTTCAGTTATAGGCATGTATGCAATCATGTCTTTGCAACCTTTGAGTTTTTAATTTTTGTTGCCTTTGAGGTTTCGCCCTCAAGGTTTATTGTTATTATTACCTTTGAGGTTTCGCCTCAAGGTTATTTTTATTATTTCCTTCGAGGTTTCGCCCTCAAGGTTATTATTATTATCCTCATGGTTTCGCCCTGAGGTTATTGTTGTTATTACCTCTGAGGTTTCGCCCTCAAGGTTATTTTTATTATTTCCTTCGAAGGTTTCGCCCTCAAGGTTATTATTATTATCCTCATGGTTTCGCCCTGAGGTTATTGTTGTTATTACCTCTGAGGTTTCGCCCTCAAGGTTATTTTTTATTATCCTCATGGTTTCGCCCTGAGGTTATTGTTATTATTACCTTCGAGGTTTCGCCCTCAAGGTTATTATTGTTTTTGTTTATTACCTTCAAGGTTTTGCCCTCAAGGTTATTATTGTTTTTGTTTGTTACCTTCGAGGTTTCGCCCTCAAGGTTATTATTGTTTTTGTTTATTACCTTTGAGGTTTTGCCCTCAATATTGGGCATTAATAGGGCTTGCTGGTGCGTCGACTTTTTGTCTGACATGGCTTGTCCCTGCCTGTTGATTTTAATTTTGCCTATCATATGGCTTTCCACCTTTATATTTATTCTTCATCGTTTAGAATATTATTTTGTAGTTTCTGCCTTGATTCCGTCTATTTGCAGGCATGCCTCCAAAACGCTCATCCAGGCTTTCGGCTAAGGCTTCTAAACAGCCAGCCTCCAAAAAGCAGAGGAGAGCTTCAAAAACATCTGCAACTCCCTCAGCAGCTGGAGAGGATCCTTTAGCTCCTACACTGGCTGCAGACCCTCCAATGGCCAATGCAGTTTCCGACTGCATTTCCACCTGATTTTATAGATCAACTGTCAACAGGGTGGCCGATGAAGTTTCCCGACGTATGTCGAGTACCGGTGGTGGTTCTCAGGCAGCAATAAACCAGCCTCCCAGCCAAATTATTCCACCTCCAAGTTCCGATGCCTTGACTGAGATTCAGTTTACAGACGTTGCTCGACTTCCAGCCCCAGGCAGTAGTACCTCGCTGATTGAAGGTTCGATAGCGGCTGCCCAGCGGAACCTGACAGGTGAGACAGCTCCTCGATCAGTCCCTGATCAATTATTTGTCTCCTCCAGTTTGCCTATTGATGCCCGCGTCACAGATAAGATAAGGGCCAAGATTTGGAACGAGGAATACATTGACTTTGGAACTCTCTTAGCTAATCCGGTGTTAGAGAATAAATTTAACATTACAGTAGGTAATGTAGAAAGTGGCCCAGTGCCCTCTCTCTGCCTTGAGCCTGTCTCGAAACCGAAGCAGATCACGAGCATTGAAGCTTGGGGTAACTGTTTCATGATTTTGTTGGGGTTTACCACTACTAAGTACCCGACTGAGGCCCCCGCCCTCATGAAATACGGGGAAATTATTAAGGACTTGGCAGCTAGGGGTCATAACTGGAGCTATTACGATCAAAACTTTCGTTTTTTGCGTCAAAAACAGTCCTCTGCTTTCCCCTGGGGTGTTTTGCATGGAGAATTGTGGCTTCGTGCTCAGTCTCCTATAACCAGGAAACCACAACCTGCGAGTGTTGCTAAGCCATGGGTAAGGACAGATTTACCAAAGGTTCCTCAGGGTTTTTGCTTTAAGTTTCACCGGGGCATTGCTTGTGCAGGCTGTTCCTTCAAACATTCATGTTTTAAGTGTTCGGGGGAACATAGAGCGTCTCAGTGTAATTTTCGTCCCCCCAGTTTTCGTCCCTCCAGTTTTCGCCCCTCCAATAGTAACCCGCAGTCTGCCAAGTCCAAACCTCCCAACGCCCATAAGAGTTCATAGGTTGGTTTCCCTGCTGTCTGGGTATAACCATTCAACTGCAGAATTTCTTTACTCAGGTTTCAGTTTGGTTTTCCAGTTCATTTTAAAGGCATTCTAGTGTCGTCAACAGCCAAAAAACCTTATTTCTGCTTCACAACATCCTGAAGTTGTGGATATGAAAATTACAAAAGAGCTTGAGGCCCACAGGTTGGCTGGCCCATTTCAGTTTCCTCCACTGCATCCATTTCGAATTTCCCCATTGGGAGTTGTTCCTAAAAAGACCCCAGGCGAGTTTCGTTTGATACACCACTTGTCTTATCCACGGGGTTCCTCGGTTAATGATGGTATTGATTCAGAGCATACCAAGGTTTGTTATGCGTCTATTGACGATGCCATTAAGTTTATTAAGATGGCAGGCCCTGGTTGCTTTTTAGCGAAAACTGACATCAAAAATGCTTTTAGAATCATACCAATTAGCCCTGATGATTATAATTTGCTTGGGATGCAGTGGCGCGGCTTATATTATTATGACCGTTGTATGCCAATGGGTTGTTCTAGTTCTTGTCTCACTTTTGAAACCTTTAGTACTGCAGTTGAATGGATTGCCAGGCAGAAGTTGAACATTGCCCACATCTCATTCGGCTTAATACAGAGGTTAAAGAGGATCTTAGAGTTTGGCTCTCTTTTCTGACGGTTTGCAATGGCCGGTACTTTTTCATTGATGATGCATGGCAAAATTCTGATAAATTGAGCCTTTACACAGATGCCTCAGGTGCACTTGGTTTTGGTGCTATTTTCGGCAGTAAATGGTGCTATGGGAAATGGCCAGGGGATTGGGCTCATCGCAATATTGCTATTTTGGAGTTCTATCCAATTGTTCTAAGTCTGTACCTGTGGGGAAGTGAAATGAGCAATCAATGTATTTTGTTTTTCACTTGACAATGAGGCACTTGTTCATGTCATTAACAAACAATCGTGCAAGGACAAACCATTGATGTTTTTTGTAAGGAAGCTGGTGTCTATTTGTTTAGAACATAACATTGTTTTCAAGGCCAAGCACATTCGTGGAATTCACAACAATTTAGCCGACTCTTTGTCTCGGTTACAGGTACAGACTTTCAGACACTTGGCTCCAGCTCACATGGACCAATCCCCCACAGAGATCCCCCTGTATCTGCAGCCTCAGAACTGGCAGCCATAGTCTCGACCCTTATGAAATCCAGCCTGCAGCCATCTTCCCTTCCTACCTACAAACGGGCTTGGAAGCTACTTACTCAGTTTTTACATTCCACTTTTCCAGGGGTATCTGCCGCACTTCCTATTTCACCCCCTAATTTAGCCCTTTTTATTGCCTATATGTTTGATAACCGTTATGCTCCATCTACAGTTACTACCTATGTTTCTGCATTAGGGTATTCTCATAAGCTTTCAGGATTTCCAGACCCTTCTCGGGCCTTTTTTATTATCCAAATGCTAAAAGGCTATGGTAAGATTGGCGCACGTTTTAGATAGTCGGTTGCCAATCACTCTACCAATTTTACATAGGATCCTAGCAGCTGCCTCCAGATTTTCAAGTTTCAAAGTATCAAATTTGTCAATTTCAAGCTATGTGCTTGATTGCCTTTTATGCTTTTCTTAGAGTGGGTGAGATGACTTCCACAACTGGTCTTGGTCCTCAGCCTTTACAAATACATCAAATAGTACAGCTGGTGAATGACTCAAATAGCATCGTTTCTTTGAAAATTACTTTTCAGGATTTTAAACACAGTTACAATCAGCCCCCCTTTTCTATGGTTATCAACCGTGCGCCTGCTTTTTGTCCAGTTCAATTTATGTTGGATTATTTAGCTGTACGGGGTAACAAACCTGGCCCCCCTTTTCATTACGTTACTTGGTCATCCGGTCTCTAGAAGCATGTTCACCGATCAACTTTCTCTAGCCATCAAGTTCTGTGGGCTCAACCCTGCACGTTATAAGGGGCACAGTTTTCGGATTGGGGCTGCTTCTCATGCTGCAGATCGGGGGTTTTCTGATGCCCAAATACGGGTTTTGGGCAGGTGGAAGTCAAATGCATTTCATAGATATATTCGCATTCCTTCTGTGGCAACATAGTTACATGTTGTATTTCTCAAATGCTACAGCTTGCGGGGGCGGCTGTGTTCTACTTTACTCAGAAGATATGGAACTGATTAGCAAGGGCAGCAGTTCCCATATCTCTTGGGTTTATAGAACTGATTATTATGGCACCGATTAGCAAGGGCAGCGGTACCATACTTTGTTACTTATGTTGATCATTATTGTAATTTATGGTTCAGGTAGCAATAATTATTTCAATAGTTCCTAACGTTTTAGCAATAATTTTAGTCGGGATCTATGGGACTGATTAGCAAGGGCAGCAGTTTCCATGTTCCTCTTTCTGGTAATTTTGTTATTGTTTATCATCTGATAATTCAGGGTTTGTATTGAACTGATTAGCAAGGGCAGCAGTTTCAGTGCTTTCCTTGGGTTACTTCAGTACCTCTATGACAGGTTTTTTCAAGTGCTGTATTTCCTGGGGTGGGGCGGCATTATAATTTTCATTATAATGCTTTGGCGTTTTGGTGGCCCTCACCTTTACTGGGCCAAAATATTTTCTAACAGATTGTAATATTTTATATGAATTACAAACTGGTTATTTTAATAAAAGCGGCTTTGGGATTTCCCTCAGCCATTTTACTCCAAACCTTGGTGTGAGAGTAAATATATTGTAGCCCAGCAAACAAGCTCAGTCAATACAGCACTTGTCGGTTATTAGTATAAGAGATGGCCCAATGGGAAAGGCATAAAGGGAATATTTGCTGGCGAATATAATTTTTATGTTTTCCCACTTGGCTTATTATAGCTTATTATAGTTATGTAAATAAGTGGCACATAACAATGCGTGTCATGTGAGGTAGGGATGAGGGGAATGTAGATGCATTATATCCCCTCTAGGAAAAGTGCTTGCTTGGTAACCTCTCGCGCGTGGTCGTCCATTCACTCCGATTTTTCATCGAGTGAAGACGCTTCGATTTCAACTCTTGGATTTGAACTCCCACCTCCTCCCCTTATCCTGTCCACGTTTTTATGAAGATTACAAGCCGTATGGCTTTGTGTTTTGGTGGCCCTCACCTTTACTGGGCCAAAATATTTTCTAACAGATTGTAATATTTTATATGAATTACAAACTGGTTATTTTAATAAAAGCGGCTTTGGGATTTCCCTCAGCCATTTTACTCCAAACCTTGGTGTGAGAGTAAATATATTGTAGCCCAGCAAACAAGCTCAGTCAATACAGCACTTGTCGGTTATTAGTATAAGAGATGGCCCAATGGGAAAGGCATAAAAATCAATATACTCTGGCACCAAAACATATGAGTCTACAACACCACAGTTTATACAAACAAACATACCATTTTCATTAATCGTTTCTTTATTATCACAACATGGTTCGTCATCTTTTTTATTTAATACATCTATTAATTGTTCATTACAAAAAGGACAAGTAAACTCTCCCTCTTCCTTCAAGCCGTTATGAATATTCACATCACAATTCATTCTATACTATTAGATGAGATAATATTTTAAGTATAATATGAAAGGAAGTTTGATAAATCTATGACTATTTGAAACTCCAGAAAAACAATCTTAAAGGTAAACAACACAAATCTGTTGTCAGTTCCCTGGTCGCTAGATATATGACCAGAAATCTTTATCCGTCTCACAAACGGTTTCAATAGCCTTTATATTCTTGCTGAAATAACGTAGAGGCCTTTGACAATAAATTAACTTTGGAAAGCGAGTTGTAAGAAGATGCAACTTGATTAAAAAATAACAATGCGATCTTGACAAATTTGTAAGAGTGATCAACTTGTAAAACCCATTTGTTGTGGTGCAATCTTTGACAGCATTCAATAATTCACCTTGGAATGCAGAATAGAAAACTATCTGTTTATGATAATTTCCAATGGCTTTGGACAATATGTTTATACTTTCAACACATTTTTCAGGTGTACTTCGTTCTAACTCTCCTTCAATACCATGATAATCTTGGAAGATGTTGGTATCCAAACTTTCACGGAGCTCTTTAGCGACTTTAGTGAGAATGTAATCTGAACTGCTGCTACTACTGCCAGCTTTTACTTTACATTGATTTTCATCAGGAATATTTACAAGTTCCGGGTACTTGGCAGCTAATTCATTTCCCCACTGTTGTATGTCTGCAGCTGTATTAGGATACTTGGTGCAAATCGCTTTAAAAAACTTGCTCAACATCGGTTTTGAAGATATCAAATCGTTGCTTGTTCATGATCGTTTTTTTGTCTGACGCGTCGGACTATTTCTCTATGATCGTTTTTTTGTCTGACGCGTCGGACTATTTCTCTGTTTTGATTGGTTGGTAAAATCATACGATTGTCTCATGACTGTCTCATGACCTGACATGTTCAGACCTGCCAGCGGGGGAATCCCCGAATATGACATCCGGTTTTCCGAGAATGTCACGCAAAGGAAATCACACGATGAAATAAACGCACCATTAATTTATATGACATCCGGTTTTCCGAGAATGTCACGCAAAGGAAATCACACGATGAAATAAACGCACCATTAATTTATAAAACAACAATAAACTTTTTTCATTCTAATTATTTTGTTCCAATTATTTGTTCCAATTATTTATTCCAATACTGAATGCAAGGTTAAAGCGCTAGACTATGTATTTGGTATTTGTTAGAAGTTTTTGATTTCCATTTATGAACCAAAGTGTTGAACCAAAGTGTTGAACCAAAGTGTTGAACCAAAGTGTTGAACCAAAGTGTTAAACCTAAGTGTTGTTTTTCCATTTTCCATTTTTGATTTCCAGATTTGATTCCCATATTTGATTCCCAGATTTGATTCCTATATTTGATTCCTATATTTGATTCCATTTTAGTATTCCATTTTAGTATTCCATTTTAGTATTCCATTTTAGTATTCCATTTTAGTATTCCATTTTAGTATTCCATTTTAGTATTTCAGCATTTGATTCCAATATTTTATTCCATCAGCTGGCAAGTAGGATATGAGTTGGAGGTGATAGATCATTTTTGTAAAATGATCTAGTACCCCCAACTCCTATACTACTTTCTTCTCGTTCTACCTGACCTGCCAGTGGCCATGGGTCATCAGTTTACAATTAATCGATCCTTTTTCATCAGACTGTTTGGAAAACAAATAAAATTCATAAAATGATCCTGGATGAGAATAAAGAAAATCATCAACTGGAAAACATTGGCTTCATTGGTATGATGATCAAGCAAATTCTCAAAAATGTATGACATTAAAATAAATACTTGTAACGTACACGTACAGTCAGTTCTTGTAGCCTGCGCAGCAGGCGCTGCAGCTGAAATCAGAAGCGCGTACACAGGCTAGTTCTTAGAATTAATTCTAATTTGATACTAGTTAATAATTTGAAATGCAATGCTACAATCGTGGACAAAACTAGTTGAGACATAAAGGGGATTTCATTCACTTTTTGCAAATCACTAGCGGGTAGAAACATTTTTGTCCCTCTCTCCCCCTGCTAAATGTTGTTTGCCGATTCATCCTGCAAACTACCTTGCACTAATGCCTTTCAGCGTTGTTATTACACCGTATGATGGCAGTTTCTTTGTAGATAGATAGATAGACTTTTATTTAACGTGGACAATACACTTAGCTATAGGTAAAAACCGACACAAGCTAATTTACAATTGACGATACACCATCAAGAATATCAACTTCACTTATCGTTGTAGCAAGAAATGGAATGAGTGGAAACACGCAGCTTTTCATGGATTCGACACTTAAATAAAACAGATTTCGCATTTGAAGTCGAGAAGTTGCATTCAAAGGTAGGTCGATGAGTTTTCCATCTTTAATCGGATTGTTTGAAGCTTATAATTTAGACTTTGTTTGTGAGTCAAACTATAAAGCGAAGCTGCAGATGTTTAATCCTCACTCTCCGTTACTTTACAATGTCCACCGTAAAGTTTATCATAACCTTAATACCTTGTACACCGTAAGATATACAGAACATCACAAATACAGGTAGGCGATGACAATAAACCTAGCTTAACTTTGTTATAGCACATTCAGGATATCTCTAATAAAAACGTTTGCAAAATAGCATTTTCCAATGTAAGACATAGTGTAACAAAGAAGGTTACAAAAAGATATTTAAAATAATTTCACGGTTCGGCGCATGTTCAGGCTTATATCAATTTTATCCGTTTCTCGATACTTACGTTTCAAATCAGATCACACTCCCCCACCTTGGGCGAATTATATCCTTTTTAGTATTGTTGTGTATTTATGAATCATTGGTTAGCAAGACTCTAAGTCAAATTCCAGAGGGTGTGGACGGCAATGGAGGTCAAATGCCCCGTATATGCCCAGCCTCCCCCCTTCCCTTTCCCTCGGGCTTAAATTGATAGGTGAATAAATACCAGAGTCAAACCAGAACTTTAATGTAATACTAATGAATAATTATTTCAAAGTCATTGTGTTTTGTTATGTCAGATTTGTATTATTGAGTTTGGGCTGACTGCTGCCCAATAGATATATACAGTACATGTATCGGGGGTAACGTTACAGTGAAACAAATCCAAGGGACACGAATTTTGGTTCGTGTTATTGTTTTTTTTGAGAAATCGAGGGTTCGAGAAATCGAGATTACACTGTCTTTTTATATATTTGTGTCTTTGCAAAACGTAAGAGTTGCGTGACTCGATATAAGACTGCTGACCAGTTACCGCAGAAAGTGTCAAATAACTCCTGCTCAGATTACAGGTAAGAGCCAACAACTGCATTCAATGAATGTGCCTCTCAGATTACAGGGAAGAGCCAACAACTGCATTCAATGAATGTGCCTTTGATTATCGTCGCTGTTTGATATCGGGAAATACATCAGCCCTGACACAAGAACTCGATCGAAGCAGTGTGGAAATCTTAATCTGTTGGAAGCTATAGACGGCCGCTTGTTTTGTCTTTAAGGTTAGCTCAACAAGTTGAAGTTCGCGTTTAATATAGAGTCTGATTGCAAACAATTTCCTACTGTTTTTTCGTTCCTTGCTTGCGCCCTTGAATATCAACGAGGGAACGGATGAATCAGTTGGTTGTCATTCAATTTCCAGTCTTGAATATAAGCCTGACGTAGAAACAGTAAACCCGGAAGTCTCGGGAATATACTGTCCAATGGCCTCTGTGTCCACTACTCGACCACTACTGAACAGATTAGAAATCAAAATTGTATTGTTGTATATATATATAAGGCCCAATTCATATCTGCAGAACTCGAGTTCAGTACGTAGAGAAACTTGATGAGTATTCGAGTCGATCGATATCTCATGACGTAGACTACGTGCACTACTCGACCACTACTGAACAGATTAGAAATCAAAATTGTATTGTTGTCTATATAAGGCCCAATTCATGTATGCAGAACGTAGCGAAACGTGATGAGTATTCGAGTCAATATCTCATGACGTAGACTACTGAACAAGAGTTGTACAACCTTCGTGTTCTCGCGACGGCTTTAAATTTTATTTTGCGAATCATTATGGACTATTTTCATGAAAGACTATGACTTCGGTGTAGTGTTACTTAGCAGAAACGTGGTGTTACTTGGTCTAATTATGCATAAAGAAACATAATGTCGAGCGACTTTGCGGCAATACGTCAGGTACATTATATTTGTGAGGTAACGCTGCCATTAGCAGTGCAGTTCCTATAATACATGAATGTATTGAAGTATATATATCATTATTTGGGTTTGAATTGGAAACTTCGACGTGTGAAACAAATTCCGCTTTATACTGTCCCTCCATAGTCGAACTTCCCGTCAAGGGGAACGTAATTGATTCAAACATCAATCTCTTCCGTCTTCAATAAGTCATATTAATTCCGCAATTAGCCGGGATAGAAACGTTTGCTAACTTGAAGGAATTTAGTCAAATTGGTTTTAAATTTACCTCGGCTGAACATTGAAAGAATATCAGGTCTTCTAGAAAATACTTGGACCAGAAACTAAGAATTCGAAGAGAAACTTCACAAATATGGCGAGAAATCCTTCACACAACGGGGATGAGGGTTAGTCATATTTATTTATTTATATATTTATTATTTGTTTATTTATTTATCAGTTATTTATAAGGCCTACTCCGGAAATAAGTCCCCAAATAAAATCAAAGGCTCTCACGAGCCAGCTCAGGATGTAATTGATATTGATGACATTCATTGAATGCAGTTGTTGGCCCTTCCCAGTGAAAACCCTTGAATTGGAGGCTTGAGAAATGGCCCAAATCTGACAAAAGGGAATTATTTTAATTTGAAGCTCAAATGCGTCTATAGGTTCCACTATTGCATACCAAAACACAATAACTTTGAAATGATTATTGATTAGTACTAGTAATACGTGACTCGCATGGGTCCTCGCGAATCTGTGATGGGATTTATTGTTGGGGTGTGAGGGTGATAACCAGGCTTTAGAGATCGACTGGAGTTCGCTTCAGTCTCCCGACATCTTCCCTTTATACTCTTTATTTGCTGTTGACTCTTGTTTACGACGAACGACTGATGACTGGACGCGTTGCGTGACATTGCTTAGAATATGACCTGAATTTCCGACTACAGATTTGCATCAATTATAAATTAATTCATGTAAAGAACCTTCCTTTTCTTGTTAAGGAAACATTTGAAAACATATTTCCTTTTTTCAACGTCGTGAATAAGCGGCGAATATATTTTTTTACTGTGAAGTCTGCGAAGCTTATCGAATCGAATTGAAGGTGTTCTCAGATGTCAAATTGCAGCGCAAATGTTAACACAATGTGTTTGTAATAAATTGTGGCGCTCTTAGTTTCGGAAATTGATGTACTGTTTTCCCCGCTTTTTCGTGGAATGATCTGAAACCACGTCGCTTTTGTAGCTAAAATCTTCTCTTACTCATTGTTGCATTCACCCGCCTGGCAAATTCGCAAGTCTTCTGAAGACTAAAGCCATTTGATCGTACGTTGAGAAATTATTGAGTCGTCGTTCCTGTTGTTGATACCGGATTTAATTAAGACGTTTTTTTTGGGCCCCAGATACCCCGCACTATTATTATTAAACGTCCAACAAAGTCGATCGATAAACAAACTTGGAGTATTTAATTATTGAGTAGACGTTCCTGTTTCTACAAATTGATTGATTGTATTTTATTTTCTATCAACATGCAAAAAAAACAATTCTCAACTAAATCTCAGCCTTGGGTATATTTTCAGTTTAGTATAATTTACTAAGGTGGATATAAAGAATCCGACTAGCTGATTGGTCGAAAAATTCGGTATCTGACGCTATATTCACCGTGCTAGGCGGTCAATATAGGATTTCAAGGCGTGGCTGCTAAGCTAAGCCACTTATTATGCTGGCAAGTAAAGATGGCTACTCGTTTTGGACGAAATGTTTGTTTATTCTAAAGACATCACTCCAAGTTCGGGATAGTCAAAGCATTGGGAATTTAGGTAAATGACTACCAAGACGTTTGGACGGAAAACCTTTTCAATAAATTATTTTAACGCATTTAAAACTCGTCAAAAACAAAGGAGAAAGGAGGCCGTGTTTGTGTCGGATGGAGTGACAGAAATTCAAGTTGCTTCTCTTCGACCTAAAGGTACTTATTTCAGGAAAATAACTACAGCTGCTCATGAAATCAGCAACGATTAAACAAAGGTACCCGATGAATGTCTTTTTCGTAGTGTTCTTTTGTGTATTTTACTGCTTAATTTGATGCGTAAACGACGTAACTAGTCTACCGTAATATGGCGAGCACTTTCATGGTTTAGCTCGTAATTTGTAGTTCTTTATATTCACCTTCGTCTCGGTAAATATTCATGAATATTCACTGAGCGAACGTTTCGATTTTGGGCATTTTGCAGTCATTTGCTTTTCTAAATCAATGGCTTTAAAATATTTTCACTAATTCCATCCACATTCAAAGCAATATACATTGTACAACATTACCATTTCGCTTTCAGAATTATTTACAACATCCAGAAGTCTGTGAATTCTACTGTTTTTCGGGGAGGAAAGAAGGAGAGAACCAGTACGAACAGGATTACTTCACTCTTTACTCGGTGATCATCCATTTTGAGGCCATTTAGAAATTCATTGGTGTTTCTCCTATACATTTCCAGCTTCAAAGAGGTAACTTTTCGTATTAAAGACCTTGAAGTTTCCAATTATAAACGTCGCCATACTTTCAAGTTGATGTTCATTTCAAGACGAGAAATCTTCTTCCTAGAGCCCCTAAAGTTCTCTAAAAATATGCGCAAAAGACAGATTTTTATTGGTTTATTTGTCCTCTAAAACAATAGAACAATGGGAGAGCCAGAAACCCTCCAGCGTGGGTGGGCAAGTGCATTTGTCAACAAGTGTATTTACGGCCGGATCAAGTTAAGGCATTGAGTTGCACGCATTAGGAAAAAATACAAAGCAGATTCAAAATTTAACATACCTAAGCGTTTTCCTAAGTCTTAAAAAATCCATTTCAGGGGATATTTTTGCCTTGAGAAACAATCGAAGAACTCCAAACGTGTCTCACATTTAAGATTTTAAAATTAATGTCACCTTTGTCCGCGGTCGAGTACTGATTCTTTTGGGTTATTTAATTAAATTTCGAACTCAAAAAAGGTTTGTAATAGGAGTAAAATATACCGTCTTGAACACTGAAGAAGAGCGAGACGCCATTTTGTCACGAAATATTTTAAATGCATAAATTAAAATGCACACATTAATGTTTACAAACCAGCTAGTGGCCATCGACCGAGGGATCGAGCGAATGAGTGAAATTTGTCCACTATACGCTATAACTTCGTTCATGCTTACGCCTTCACTCGTCAAAAACTGGGTCTCGGATATTGGATTTCAAGCTTTTTGATTAGTTGAACGGAAACAGGTTATCAGCTGATAGCCATGCCTCTAACAAATATTAACGCGTCAGCGAGGAGTGCTGATTTGTAATTATGTTTTGCTCTCTTTTCATTCACTGTGCTAATTGAACACTGCGCCAGCCTTTTTGCCGCCGTTTTAATACAAAACATGCTTAATTTAGATTGAACTGAAATATCACTCAGTCGACTTATCAATTTTAAAAAGTGTAATACCGAAGTTTAACCTAAAGTTAGTGAAATTATTCCATTTCCCCTTGTTGGATATGAGAGGATTAGCGATTATAGCCGACTCACGCTACGCGCTACGCGCTCATTTCCAACATAGCAGTAGCCCTTAGGCCCTATTAAAATCCAAAACAGCACCGCAATTTTCCAAAAGAGCCCTTCCATGGGGTCATTTTGACTCCTCCAAAAGGGCTATTTATGCCCGTTGTATTTAGTCAGGTGGCAGGGAAATATGTTTACAGGCTGGAAGAAAGCCCCACCTTTGGCACACATGTTCTCTTTCGGGTATTACAAAAAGATATGGAATGGGTGACACGTGATCCGATTATCCGACGGGACATGACACACAATTAAATTTTGTATATCATCTTTGTCAGAATGAAAACGAGGCTGACAGGTAAAATGTACCTTTTAATGCTTCTTATTGACAAATTGAGTCGACAAATATAAACAAAATCACTTGTTTGGTAGTCTGGTTAATTTGCAAAATATTAATTGTGTTTGCAACATAGTCACATAACAATCCCATCGGCCTTTGCTTTCCGGAACATGCTCAGTAATATAATATATTCAGAGTATGTGGGATTGATAATACAGTAGTTTGAGTATTCTTCAATTTTTTAACCGTTTTTCTTAATACACGATTGATATGTGTTCAGGTCGTTATCCAGGTATCCGTCAGCATGAAATCGAGGCTGTCAATAATTGCTTCTCAGTCATCAGCTGCAAATATTGCTTCAATTATATCAAAACATTAATTAAAAGGGCCTATTTGGGATGATTTTTTTTAATTTCACAAAGTACAAATTAAAATGTTTTGAGTTGTCCAACTCGGGACGCTCTCTGAATGTTACATTAATTTTACATTTTACACTTTATCATATATGCGATCCATTATGGGAAGGAGAGAGCTCGAGAATGGTCAGATCTTCTGATGAGATAGCCTATGACCCGGCGTATATAATCGAACGTTCGGTAATCGAACGTAATCGAACTTAATCGAACTCAATCCATGGATTGAGTTCGATTGAGTTTGGTAATCGAACGTAATCGAATGAGAAACTTTTCTGTGAGTTCGATTAACGAACTAATCGAACTCAATCGAAACTAATCGAACTTAATCGAACTAATCGAACTTAATCGAACTTAATCGAACTTAATCGAACTCAATCCGTGGATTACGATTATGTTTGGAAATCGAACGTAATCGAACAAAAACATGTTCGACTGTCGGTACAGCTCTCTTACAGCTGCAATCCAATCCTTCAGAAAAGACTTGGTTTTCGTTGGCTTTCTATTTATTAATTGACAAAACCAAACTGTCTATAGTAACAAAAACAAACTCATAAGGAAACATGGCTCTCGTGGGCGAGCGATCGTAATTAAACACGTTATTTCTTATAATAATCCTTATGTTGTATACCGTTGCCTATGTCTCAGTAATGAACTTGTTGCAGTCGGTATGGAAGTGATACAAGTACTTCAAGATATATGATTTAATTTGTCAATAGGCGACTAACCGATAGTTGACTTTAGAAATCTGAAAAAGGCAGCAAATATTAATTATACTCCAATGTTGACATCGAATTTGCATTCTTGAGTGTGCGTGGGGGGGGGGGGGGGGGGGGGGGGGGGCAGAAAGTGCCCGCGCTGATTTCAAATTTATCGTACTTAAAGCATAGGAAACCCAAGCATTTGCATATCAATGTATTTACAAATATAAGAGTTTGTATGGGATTTCAAACGGAACATTTTGAGCAATAAATAAAATTGAAATTACTGAATAAAGTTCAGGAAACATTACATGGTGTTGTTTGCTATCCTTACAATGTGTTTAAACGTAATTTTGAGCGATTTTAGTTCAACTTTCCTTACCATGTATTATATATTGATAAGAAAGAAGTCTTCCGCCTGAATAATTGGAATAATCGACTTTCACCGCTCGACTCGTAATTCGCTCGAATTTCCGCACCAAAATAGGTTAGGCTCCCATTTAGACTTGACGCCTCGATAATAGCATGACACACCAATGTTTTTGGGAAAACCAATTGGACATATCTCGTTATCTAAAGGAATTAGACGCTCTACAAATTTATATAACGTTTCAAAATATATCCGTGAAGATGATGTTAGAAATTTCATCAGCAAATTTAAAAGAATTAGGAACTGAGAACCCAATCGCCAATCTATGTATGGAAGCAATCGAAGAGATGGCCATCAACACAACTTCATCCAATATTCTAAAAAATAAATCTTCTACACAGCGTACAAGCCCTATTTCAACACCTGAGGAACTAGTTTGCATGTTTTTCAAATGGGCCACACCTTCCGATCCTCGTAATTATGCCGTCCTTCCTTTTATCAATGGGATCACTCAACCTTTAACTAGACTTCTTAAAAAACAAAACATCATAGTTACCAACAAGCCAATCAAGACCTTGCAACAAGAGTTTCCCTCTCCAAAATTCCGACCCCTATTGAACTTCAACCTAACGTGGTCTACAAAATACCTTGTTCTGAATGTCCGTGGAGTTATGTGGGTGAGACTGGAAGATGCTTCGAAACAAGAAAGAAAGAACATGCGCGGAATGTAAAATCTTACACAGGAGGCTCAAACATTGCCAAACATGCTTGGTTATCGCATCACTCTATTGACTTTGAAAATTCTCAAGTGATCGACAAGGGTTCCTTTCGTGTCCGAAAAACTTTAGAATCTTGGCACACTGCTTTAATTAGTCACGCAGACAATAACTCTAGGCCGCTTCCTAATCAATACACTATTCTTTTGCAAAAGAACAATTAGTTCATTTTCACTTATTTTTCCTTTTTTTTTATGTTTAGTCTCACCTATTTTTGTAAATATTTTAGTAGTCACGTCTTTTTCCAATTCACATTATCCATCGAAGGCTGTAGTCTGACAGCCGAAAGCTCGAAATATTTTAATTGTATATAGCCAGAGAACGTTTTTTAAAGTTTTTAATATGTTTTAGCCTGGCTACGATTCTTCAATTTTTAAAATAAACATGTTTGAATGCTTTATGTACCACATAAGTTTCATTTTTTATAGCACAAATACTTTTTGAGATACAGATCGTTTTACCCAAATTTGTTGTTTTGTTTAGCTTAATTTTCAGTTTTTCTTAAAATGTTTGCTTTTTACGATGAAATCCTTCCCAAATCTTTGCCGTTTTGGCATCTTTATATTTTTCTTGATTTTTTCAAAACAAATTTGGAGATTTTCTGACATTTCTGAACAATTTAGAAATCCAAGATTTAGGATCCAAGATGGCGGATTTGTTTCATGTATGACGTCATTATGGTGTGTATGACGTCATGATTGACACGTGACTGCCACTAAAATAAAGATTTTCGGATGCTTTACACACCATGTACGTTTCATTTTCATAGCGTCAATACTTTTCGAGATACATAGAGGGGGGGGGGGGGGGTGCACTATCTATCGGTAGAATCTACTCTGCTTATTGTGCAATTTTTTGGCGGCCATATTTGTGCACAAATATGGCGGCGGCATACTAAATACTGTAATTTTCTAAAAATACGTTTGGCAATAACTCGGTTATGAAAAACTCTACAAAGTTATAATTTGGACAAAACGTTTAATTTATGCCTGCACTTTTACCTGTTAATTTACTGATGTTGTTCATGCAAGCAATCAGATTTTGTAATATTGTGGAATCCGCTGCTTAGACTTTGAGCCCGCAAACGTTTTAAACATGCGCAAAGACCTTTGAACATGCGCAGATACATTGAACACGCTCGCTCGTAAAAACGTGGTCAAAAGAATGTATTTCACTTCGTTGTTTGTAATTTTCGTTCGGTTTTAGTTGCGTTTGAACCTGAATACCTGACGTTCAGAACTTGTGTTTACATGATTAGAGACTGTCTACACAAAATGGTGCCGTGACCAGTCCGGAAATCAACACATCAGCCAAGTCTACCAGCTTCGCACGAAGTACAGTTCAAGATGCCTGACCAAAAGGAAAAGGCCGAAGCATTTCAAGATTCGCTAAAAAATTGCCATTAAACGGAAAGCAAATTTACGGCGGATGTTTACAAATCAAGCGAAAAAGGTCGAACTAATATTCGAGCATCCCGCCATCTCAGAGGGTGACATGGAGCTGCTGAAAGCGACTCAACTAAAGCTTCAGGATGCGAGGACCGGAACAACGAGAGCTGGACAAAGAAATACAGAATATTCACGTAATACTAGGTCACGAGGACTCGGCAGGTAAGGACTTCGAGGAGGCGGATTTGCTCGCCGACCACCAGTAAACGTTTTTGAGACGAATCGACAAGACCCTTCGCAAAACTCAGGAGCACAGCGGCACTGGAGTGGGTCCTTGGACTGGAGGTAAACAGCTGAAACATTCTTCCCTCAAGTTGCCATAATTCACATTACCAGTCTTTGATGGCGATCGAAGGACATGGCTCAGTTTTTGGGACGTTTTCAGAACCGAAGTGCATGAAGTGAAAGACATCTCCGACATTACCAAGTTCAATTTTCTTAAATTAAGGGGCAATTGTTTGAGCAGGTCAAGAAGACAGTAGAGGGCATAATGGCGAGTGAAGACAACTACAATTTGCTGGTTGACACCCTGCAGGATAATTATGGCGACAAAACCGCAATCAAGAAAGCTCATTGTGTTGCTCTAATTATTACAATGGCTAAACCACAACACACGTCTACTGTCTTACGTGCCTTCTATGACAGCATCATGAGTGACACGAGGTCTCTTGCCACATTGGATCTCCCAACAACCAGGTATGGAGAATTTTATGTTCCCATCTTACTTGAAAAGCTGCCAGAGAAGCTGTTAACAAATGTGTTGAAAGAGTATCCCGGTGCCAATCCTACTATTGATCAACTTGTGGACATGATACACAATGAAGTCAAAAAGCTTGAAACACGTCGCCTACATCAATTTGAACAACCAGACAAATCCTTCTCCTCCCAAGGGTGTGACCAATGATCCTTCACCTACACCAGGTTTAGATCTTCCTGGCTCTGCCACTATGCTTGCTGCTCCCACTAAAACTCCCGATCAGTACAAGCGCAAGAAAAACAGACCGTTTAAGCCTCCCAAGAAGGTTTCCTGTTGCTTGTGTGGGTCTAAGCACAACACATTTCAAGGTGAACTATCAGTTAAGGACAGAATGGCAGAAGTAAATTCCAAGCACTTGTGCCTTAATTGTCTCAGAAACGGCCATTCTGCCCCTCAATGCCAGTCGCAGTGGAGATGTTCAGTGTGTCGAGAGTTGCATCACACTACACTATACGAGCTCCCCCACTCATCAGCAGGCATCCCCCAAGTTCCCATGTCACAAAGGCTGCTACAGTCTGCGAGGAGATACAGCAGTGCGAGCCAAGTGCCACACCTTCCCCATCATCAAGTGCTTGGAGCCTTACCTCTGAGAATAAAGAAAATCCAAATGAGACTTGCCATTCATAGACCCACACTGTGAGTTCCAGTTACAGTCAGAATCCAGTAGTTCTCAAGACTGCTGTCGCTTCAGTTCAGAATGGTGAAATTATTCGCAAGGCAAATATCTTATCATAATTTTAAATTGTAATTTGTACTGTAATTTATTGTCACTGAAAAGCCCCGTGAGGGGAGTGTCAAATTAAAGTATTGTATTGTATTGTATTGTATCTTCATTGATGAGGGGTCTTCTCTTTCTTACATGACTACACAATTAGCCAAGGAACTGTGCATCAAGCCTCGCTGTTCTAAGACTGTGCACATTAACACATTCGGAGGCGCAGTCTCAACCAGTACCTATGCAGTGGATACACAGTGGATACTCTAATTAGAGATGTAATTGTCACTCCTATTGACCGTCGAAATTGGCTGCCAGTCTCAACTCTCCTCACATTACTAAGCTTCAGCTAGCGGATGACTTTAGTCAAGATTATTTCCATGTCAATCTTCTTCTTGGTGTGGATTCTGTCTGCCAGTTCCTGAAACCTGAGGTCATTTATGGATACCCCATGCTCAAGCCTCCACTTTGGGATATCTGCTCTCAGGAAAAGCTCTTTCCCGTGATAGAAACTGCTGGAGAATCTACAACAGTGACACAGTGTTTGCAAACAGCATCTGGTATGACAGCCTTATGTTAAATGACAGGGAGTGGTCCGAATTTTCTCGTGAGAAGGATCTCGAAGTCCATAAGAAAGTTGACGATTTCTTGAAAATCGAAACACTGGGGATCGAAGAACACAATGATACCAGTCAAGAGGATGAATTCCTGGAGCGCTTCCAAGCCCAGATCGACTACTGCAATGGGACATACTATGTACCCCTACCCTGGCTGGACAATCATCCTCCCCTCCCATCGAATCTGAAACCTTGCTCTCAGCCGTTCTACAACAAGTCAAGAAAAGGCTGCTTAAATTAGATCTGTGGAAAACCTTATACCAACATCATTACTGAGCAGATTGTCAAGGGTTACGTTGAAAATGTTCCTGCAAATGAAGATTCTTCGCATGCTCATTATCTCAGCCATTTCTTTGTTCTCCGTCCAGACAGTGAAACCACACCCCTTCGTGTTGTCTTTGCTGCCAATGCAGGTCACGTGTCGCTGAATGATTGTGTATACACGTGTCTCTGTCTCCTAAAGTCGCTCAACACCATTGTGCATCGCTTCAGAGTCAAACAAGTACGCCTTTGTTGTCGACATAGAGAAAGCCTCCATGCGAATTAAGCTACGTGAAGAGGATCGCAATTATGTGCGCTTCCTTTGGTTTGAAGATGGAGACCCAGACAAGCCTGTCAAGGTTTACCGCTACACGTATGTCTCCTTTGGAGGAACAAATTCCCTTTCATCCTCAATTCAACCATTCTCCATCATCTGTCTAAATATGAGAAGGATGCAGATCCCTTTATTCAAGTTGTCTCTAATGATCTTGAAGAGAAGTTGTACTGTGACAATGTTCTCACTGGAACTGATGATGAAGATTCTGCCATCCAATATTACTTCAGTTCAAGACAGATCATGAAGGATGCTGACATGAATCTCCGCCAATGGTTCACAAATTCCCCAGCTCTGACTACAGTCATTGACGAAGTGGTTCTCAGAGGGAGCTTTCAGGCTTACTGGGACTTATTTGTAATCCAAAAGAAGACACCCTGCAGTTCCCACAGAAGCCTATGGTCATTCCTTCTGACGTGCAGTTCACCAAACGCCACGTTCTCAGTTCTTCTTCAACATTTGATCCTGTTGGTTTCATCTCCCCTGTTCTTGTTCCAGCTAAGGCATTCATCTCATCCTTGTGGGATAAAGGATTTGACTGGGATGAAGTTCTCCATGACGAGCTACAAACAAGAGTACAACAGGATTGCCAGAGAAATCGAAAGAGCATCAGGGTTAATCACTGCACGTTACTTGGATTTTGACAAGAAACTGCCAGTTGAAATGCATGTCTTTTGTGATGCATGCCCCACTACTGCAGCCGGCTGCTCTGTCTTCTTCGTGCAAAATGACAAGGTCAAGTTCATTGCATCCAAGGTAAAGCTTGCTTCATCTAAAACATGCACGAACTGTCCCTCAGTGGGAAACTGATTGCCATGGTCTTGGGTGCTCGCCTTGGTTCCACCGTCAAATAGATTTTCTGCAAGGACTTTCCTTCCATCCCATCACACTACTGGACAGATTCCACCGAGTGCCTTCACTGGCTGTTCAGTCACAAACTGCTCAAAGTCTTCACTCGCAACCGAAAGACGGAGATCTTACAGCTCACTGACCTTTCCAGTTGGTCCCATGTCAGATCTGAAGACAACCCAGTAGATTATACTGTCCCGTGGATGTACTGCCGCAGAGCTACAGCACTCAACATTGTGGAAGAGTGGTCCATCATGGTTAACAGACCATTCACTTTGGCCAACTTGGAGTCCTACACAATTCGAAGGAGACAACTTTGTTTCGGCCTCAGCTGTGGCAGACTACGAAGATGACTTGGTGCAACCTGACGCATGCAGTCTACAACGACTGATTGATATTTCGCGCTTCAAAGTCTCATGAGTCACTGCTTCGCACAATGTCCTATGTCTTGATATTTATTTCCAATGTCAAGCAAGCATGCACCAATACACGCTTATCACAGAAACCATCAACAGTTGTCAGCGGGAACGTCCCAGTTCCTACAGCGGCAGAGACATCTCACGCAGAAGTCGTCCTTCTCCAAGCTCACCAAATTCTGCATTTCCGTCAAGAAAGAGAGTATGTCCTTTAAGAGAAAACAAGGCCCACTCGCAAGTCGCGTAAGTGCCGACCGCAGCTGGTTCGACAGTTCAATCTCAAGCTCAATCTAAGTGGCTTTTTAATTGCCCCGGGCAGACTCGAGCATGCGATGCTCGACCAAGATGCGAGAGAACCAATTCTCATCAGTAAGAAGTCGCAGCTCACAACCCTACTTGTCTGATCAGTTCATGAAAGACAACTGCATTCAGGAGTCCGAGACACTGTTATTGCACTGCGCAATATATTTGGTTGCCATCAGCTCGAGCAGAAGTGACAAAGATTCTACGGAAATATGTCAGATGCCGTTACCATGTGGGAGCACCATTCCGACTGCCCCTCTCGCCCTCCTTGCCTGACGGCTAAACAAGTTGAAGCCCTTCGCTACGATTGGGATCGATTTTACTGGCCATCTTCTTGATAGGACGAAACAGAAAAGCTACATTTGCTTGTTCACGTGCAGTGCCACTCGCAATGTGAATCTAGAGATTGTGAATGACATGTCCACTGATCAGTTCTCTCTGGCTTTCAGACGTCACTGTGCTATTTACGGAACTCCCTCATTAGTATTGTGTGACAATGCCAAAACTTTCGTGAAAGGCGATGAAGAAATCAGAAGCTCTTTCAAGTCATAGAGGATCAGAAAGTACAGCACCATTTCACTCAGAAGAGAGTTCAAAAAAAGGCACATTCATGCCAAATCACCTCATTGGGGTGGTATGTACGAACGCCTGATTGGAGTTGTAAATATGTCACTCAAGAAAGTTCTTCATCGTGCCTTAATTAACCTGTCTGAGATGCGAAAACTCGTCAAAGAGATCCAATCAGTAGTTAATGATCGTGTGATCACATTTATTTCTCATGATGTGAATGATCCTGAGCCATTGACGCCTTCAAAGTTGCTTTATGATGTGTCTGCATTGCCACACCCTGTTGTCGATCCGGAAGAGCTGGACGATGAAGATTTCAATGATCATGACCAACTCAACAAAGTTATGAAACGTCGCTCTTTGCTGTTCCATCACTTTGTCCAACGTTTCAAGAACGAGTACCTTGCTTCGCTGCGAGAGCGTCACGCTTATCAGTCTAAGAAACGAGAGTCTTGAGAGGAGGTCGTCAAGGTCGGAGATGCTGTGCTTATCCACGATGAGAAGGTTCTTCGAAGTTCTTGGAAATTGGCAATCATCAAAGGTCTACTCCGTGGTCGGGATGGTAAAGTCAGAGCTGCAGTGGTTCAAACAAGCTCAGGAGTCACCAATCGCTCATTACATCTCTTGTATCCTTTGGAAGTTTCATTGCAGATCCACAAGAACATTTTAGAGCATCTGTGCAGCAGATTCCACAGACTGGAACTCTCAGAAGAAGCAAACAAATTTCTGCACTCCCCCGCCCCCACAGTATGTGGAATCCGCTGGTTAGACTTGGAGCCCGCAAACGTTTGAACATGCGCAAAGACTTTTGAACATGCGCAGACACATTGAACACGCTCGCTCGTAAAAACGTGGTCAAAAGAATGTATTTCACTTCGTTGTTTGTAATTTTCGTTCGGTTTTAGTTGCGTTTGAACCTGAATACCTGACGTTCAGAACTTGTGTTTACATGATTAAATACTGTCTACACAAATGTTGATGAAAACCACCAATAGGATTAACTACGCATTGGACCTTGATATTCTGTTCCGCATCTTTCAAATAATCCTCCTTTTCTTGATCCACCCTAGCTTCTGCCATTGCTGTTTAGTTAGACACTGCTTTGGCGGAGTTGGGGTACGGGGTGAATCACCTAGAAGAAAAAACAACTCAGCCTAAAACACTAACCGGGTCGGCCCCAGTGCCGCCCGGTTAACAAAAAGCCCAAACGTGTGACCACTTTTAATTAATTCACATTCTTTCGAGAGAGAATACTATCCAATCAGAAGCCGAGGATAACCTATTTTCAGCTTGTAATGGATAGTCTGCACGCACAAAAGAATGTGAATGAATTAAACGTGGTTACACTTTTGGGCTCCTTGCTGTAAAAAACGTAGCAGATATGAAGCTGAGCAAGGTCGTCTATGTATATCTATCCATTTTACCTCATAGTCACAACAGATTCATTTCAGTCAAAATGCGCATTAAATGGATCTGTAGAATGAGTGGCTGCAATGAATGTCCTATCTGATAATAGAGTTAGCGCCTTTATTACAAAACAGTTTTACTCTTCAAATTGTAAGCCGGTAAATAGAATAACGGTGGAGGCTAAGCAGCTGCAAATATGGGTAGCGTTACTTCCGAGAGGTTCCCAACAGACCAGATCCAACAGTACAGGCATGTGTAACAAAGCCCCTCGAAGGCACCTTGGGTATCAGCTGCTCCCCGCCAACAAAACAAGAGATAAACCAGATCAGAAGGAAAGAACAGTAAGTCACCTGTAATCGACAACATCACAGCAGAGCGGACATCTGGTTTGCAGCAGACTGGCTTCATGGAGTCTTTAATGAGATCTGGAATGCCAAGGCCACATCTGCAGACTGGTGCAGGAGTATCATTGATGTACTCTCCAAAAAGGTGGCCAGACACAATGCACATCGAACTGGCGTGGAGTAACACTTCTATCAGTACCAACCTACAGCCTTTTGTAAAATCACCCACATAAGATTGAACGATGCCATCAACTCAACTCTAAAGTAAATCAAATGCTCCATGAGCCAGCTCAGGATGTAATTGTTATTATTGACATTCATTGAATTGCAGTTGTTGGCCCTTCCCTGTGAAAAGCCTTATTATGAGGTATGAGAAATGGGGATTTCAGGCCAAATCTGACAAAAGGGGATTATTTTGATACAGTTTCCACTATTGCATACCAAAACACAATAACATTGAAATAATTATTGATGAGTATCATTTTAAAGTTCTGCTGGTTTGACTCTGGTATTTATGTAAATATGCACCTATCAATGAAGGGTAGGGGGCAGGCTGGGCATATACGGGGAATTTGACCTCCATTGCTCAATTATTTATAAATACAAAACGAAGTATACTTATAGGTATATAATTTGCCCAAGGTGGGGAGTTTGATCCGATTTGAAATGTAAGTAGAACAATCAAAATGTTTTGATCCCTGTGCTTCTCAGTTTACATGTAATATGGATGCTTGCATTTGTGTGCCAAGTAAAAACTAGGTTTTAGATGTGAAGGTGCATGTAGGCTTCTTAGTAGAAATATTAACCTACAGTTCATAAGTATGTGTAACAGAGGTAATGAAATGAATGTTTTGTGTGTATAGACTGATTTAGATGAAAAGGGAATGTATTCATACAATATAACTTAATATAACTATAGTAGAATTAAAAGCACTTGTGAGCCGGCTCGGGAATGTATTTGATATTTTGACATTAATTGAATACATATGGCTCTTGTTCTGTGAAAACATGGGGATACATATTCCTATGGTTATGTTATCTGGGCAAGGAGTTATTTGACATATTTTGTACCACAAGTCAATAGTGAGTTACAACAGTTAAATGTTTTATAAGTTTCCCTCTTTAGAACAACAATAGTGTGTAGTTCATAAAGGGTCCTGATGGGGGTTAACTGATAGCTGATTGGTCACAATTTTAACTGTTAGCTGGTTTCCATTACCATCTCCACCCCTGGCAATTTGAAGATATGCCAATCAAAATGATTTATAAATACACAACAGTCAAACCCTATTAAGTGGCCACTGGGGTTTGACTGTAATATATAATGTGCCCATTGGGGAATCTGATTTGACCCATTGTGGGGGTCCTAGGGTAGAGATTTTGTCAAAAAATTATTCTGAAAAGTTAAATGCCCCACATATGCCCCCCCCCCCTCCCTCGGGCTTAACAGTGGTAGGTACATGACATTTAATGCCCCACATATGCCCCACATATGCCCCCTACCCCTCCCTTTGGCTTAACAGTGGTAGGTTCATTACATTTTACAGTCCGACTACTGTGTAACCAGAGCCACCCAGACAAAGTTAACCAATCAAAAGTCAACGCATCCATCATAAGTTTCACAAGTGAACAAGTTTAAACTTTTAAAGTTGAAATTTCATTGTTCTGTACTTGGACTTTTAATTGGCTCAAATCGAACATGTTGGAATGTATTCTTCCCATTCTGCCCTGTGATTGTCTGGGTGGCCCCGGTTACAGTAGACGGACTGTAACTTTTTATTTAATAATTAATTTTATAGCATAAAGTCTGAAGATGAAGGAGAGTAGCATTAAAGGCTGGAGTCCATACAAACACTGAGAAACACAGTTACGTGCATTAGCAGGACAATCAAAATGTTTTTTTCCTTGAGCTTGTCAGTTTATACAGACTCTTGCACTTGTGCTTGTGTGCCAAGCGAAAACCAGGCTTTAGATGTGAAGGTGCATGTAGGCTTCTTAGTAGAAATATTACGCTTCAGTTCATAAGTACTTGAAATAGAGGTAGTGAATCCTTTGTCTTTTATATAAGATAAGCTTATCCTGAGCTAAAAACAAGTGCAAGTGTCCATATTACATGTAAACTGAGAAGCACAGGGATCAAAACATTTTGATTGTTCTACTTGTATTTCAAATCGGATCAAACTCCCCCACCTTGGGGCAAATTATAACTTAATAAAACTATAGTAGAAAAATCCATCAGATAAATTTAAAATAATATGTGCTATTATAAACACAAGCCTCAGATGAAGCCTGCTTTTCTACACGGAAACTATGAATAAACTTCAGGTCTACACAATAACAAGCAAAAAGGTTTTGCAGCCAAAATATTTAAGCTTATTCAAATACCTGTTTAAGTTTAAGCTATCGATCGATCGATCGACGATCGATCGATCGATCGATCATCCTAAATATTCCCTGCTGGAACCGTCGGTGCTTCAGTGAAGTTGTATAAACTCCTTGATTCATCTCCAAATTTTGTCGATGTACAACATGATGTAAATTCGTGACAGAAGCATTTCTCAAACCGAGGAACGAAGGAATTGCAGAATTTATCCGTTTGTTGGCATCGGAACTCCTAAAAGGTCTATCTTTAAATGTATAAGAACGAGAGAAATAGAGATACCGTGCTGAAAATCGGAAACAATCCGCCATTTTTTTCGCTGTGGCGATCGGGCTACTACCCCCGACCCACCCGACCCCCAATAACTACCAAATATTGCGTCCGCAATGTTCTTTAGTGTTGTGATTTTTCAAGCATTATGCACTGGTCAGCGGAATTACCAAGAAACGTTACACCTATAAACACCTATAAACTAACACATTTTTCCAAACCATAACGATAAGCTCATCCTGAGCTAAAAATAGCAGGATTTAGACCAGGAGTAGGATGCATTCACCACACTCAGTCACATTCTAAAACTCATCATGGAGCAGATGTCAGATTATCACTCTGGAATAGGCCTTCGACGAGGTTCCCCAATAGGTTTCCGTGATTTGGCTTATTTGAAGGCTGGGATTCGGGATTTTAGATGGAAAGGAGTGCGAATTCGGGATTGTAATTATGAACGGGACATGGGACTTGGCGATTTTACAAAGCGGGATTCGGGAAATGTTACTTAAGCGAAACGAGATCCGGGAAGTCCTTTGACGAAAATGTAAAAATAAAATCAAGCTTTCACCGTGAATGTCGGAAATAGCCAAACAAAGCGTTTACTATGATACACAAGTTAATAGTTTTCCAATACCCTATATCGACTTATAATATGACTCAACAAAATATGCAGCTTCTGATTTGTCAATGACGAGTGCATAAATAGGTTATAGAGTGCAATACGGAATTGTGATTAACGGTACCGGACAAGTAGAGACGTTTTTGCCGCTTAATGGCATTGAAATGAGCTTTCAAGTTAATGGTTAAAGATTTCCTAAACTATAGTACTGTAATTCTTTCAAAAAGTTCACGCTTGGTTTGCCTGCGTGTTCAAATAAAACATGTGTCTGGAAACTAGTGAAGCGTTTTCGTGTGCAGAGTAGCGTGATGGCCGCAGCAAAATTTTGTTGAGAATATTATAAACCAAAAAATCGTATGAACTGCTCGTGCAATTAGTGTTTAAAAGTTTTTGAAAGTTCTCAAATTGCACTCGCCTAAAGGCTCGAGCAATTTCGAGAACTTTCAAAACATCACTCGTGCCCATAAATCACGAATTGCACTCTCGTTCATACGATTTCCTATACTTATCACGCGTTAAGTGTCAAGTTAAAGTGCCGCAACGATCAAATTGTTGATATTCATGTTTTTGCATTGTCGTGTAAAATATGACTTTTCTTACTCGTCTTGCCAAATTTCAATCCATTACGAACATTATAAGTCTATTTTTTTACTTTTATTTCCAAGAATTTAACGGCCGCCATTATACTTGACCTTGTTCCAAGGCGTGGTTGCGAATTAGAGAAAGTGACGTCAAAGGCCTCAAAAATACCTTATGGGTGAAATTATAATAATAATAATTATAGAAAATCGCATGAAGAGCAGCAAAAACTTTGGACTTGTTCTTCGTGCAATCGTGATTATGACCCTTCGATTCGATTTCACTGATGCCGTATTTCGATTCACGTTCGATTTCATACTGAATTTAACCCATTCCAGCCCCGTGAGATTTGTCAATATTTTAATGAAATGTGGTAACTTCAGAGCCGTCTTAACCTTCAGTTGAGTTCTGTCTTGAAAATGAAATGTATCAGTCAATTCCAAGCGCGATCACCACCCCCCCCCCCCCCCCCCCTCTCTGGGCAACCCCCCTGGCAAAATGTCCTGAATCAAATTCCCCACTATGCGAGCCAGTTGCACGGTCAAATGCCCCACGGTTGGGGCTGAAAAGTCATAGTGAGTTGCGGTTTTCTTGTTTTCACTAGCTCTATATAAAAACAATCCAACACTGATACCTTTTAAAATTAACAAATTTTAATAGGAAAAGATAAACGCATTTAATTATTCACAATAACCTATTAAAACTAAGGGCCTGATTACATGGCGAATTTCAGCCCGGGCTGAAATCTCAGGCCCGGTTAGGGGGCTGGAATTTTGTTGCGATTACATGACGAGGTTCAACCCGGGCTGAAATTTCAGCCCGGGCACCAAATTTGAAATTGCGCGGGAAGAGTCATCAGAGAATGAGGGGCGATTTGAATAACCGGCAACTTATTTACATATCGGCTGAACGTTTTGAAGAACGAAGCTGTTGTTATATTCCATTTTCGATTTGAAATTCGCGACACATCGAATAAGATTTTCGATTTTATCTCCCTTGTTCCACTGGAACCTTTTTTCCATCTTGTTTAAAAACACAGGAGCGATTTTACAATACCCGGCAACTTATTTACATACGGCTGCACGTGTATATAAAAACAAAACGACCATTCTTATTCAATGACATGCAAATACGTTGGCGGGCATTCTACAATTTAGCCAAAACACAATCACTGCGCATGCCCAAGTTCACTTTTCAGCCCGGGCTGAAAATTCCATTCCGATTACATGGTTTTTTCAGCCCGTTTGGCCGGGCTGAAAATTCCAGCCCGGTTTCTCAAACCGGGCTGGAATTATCAGCCCGGGATGAATTTCAGCCCGGGCTGAAACCTTGTCCATGTAATCGCTAACTTCATTTCAAGAGGATTTGTTTTCGGAAGTCGGGCTGAAATCTCAGCCCCCCTAACCGGGCTGGAATTTCAGCCCGGGCTGAAATTCGCCATGTAATCAGGCCCTAAGAGTGAATCAAATAATGACATATGTACCCGTACTCAGCACCCATACTCACGTTTCTCCTTTAAGAGGCAGTCCCGCTAAGAGCGGTCCGGTCAAGTTCTGGTCGGAAAAAAGTTAGCCTTTATATTTTGTGGACGAAAAGGACTTGGTAGGTAAATGTTTAAAAAAACCGGGGTTATTTTGTTAAATTTCTTGCCTTTTATTTTTCGCTACAGGGCGCCCGAAATAACTTCAGCCGATTCCGAGGGTGAGGATTTTAGGCCGATCTCAGAAGTCGAAATTTGCGTTTTTTTTCTGAGCCGCGCTGCTTTCGGGACAGCAGGTAAGTATAGTTAAATATCAACCATACCACAAGTATTAAGGATACATTTGACGTGAACATTTGAACATATTTTTTAACATAAAAGACATATTTTTTTAACATAGGTACGGGTCGCACTACGGCAATTTTGACCAATTTTGTTTATTCAAGTGGGTCAAATCTGTCAACACCGTAACGTTAAAAATCGTAAAATACAGTAAA
>MU826003.1:0-32948 GCA_029204205.1 Desmophyllum pertusum | reverse complement strand
ATTGTCCAGACTAGATGGTACAATTTGAAAGAAATGTGCCATGTGTTCTGAGACGGGTATAATTTCCATACCTCACGTCTCTGGTATAACGTCTACTAAAGTTAATAATAACACCCATACCTTAAGTCTGTCAGGTATAACATCCATATACCTCGGGTCTAAGAGATAACATCCATACCCCGATCCATACATCAAATCGGACTGGTATAACATATCCATAGCTCACGAACAACATCCCGACATACAACTAACCTGTGCTAATCATAGCTTGTAATACTTCGCAGCCGTAAATTTGGGTCGCACACGTAACGCTTCTCGCCGCGAAGAGAAGTGACGACACAAATAATGGCTGCGAAGGAAAACTAACTGTCATGAAATCCCTCCGCTTCTACGATCAATGTTGCGGTGAAAACAGCAACTTTATATTAGTTATAGCCCAGTCAATAGTTTTTCGAGGTCGTTACATGTGTCGTTCGGTTTCAAATTTTCCGATAATCACCATCGACATTTTATACCATATCGAGCCATACGGATATCGATTATCGCCATCATCATATTTTCATTGCTGTTACAGAGTTAGAACAGACGTTTTTTCAGGTTTCTCTTTTTCCAACATCAACCTGGAAAACAAAGCGAGAACGTCATTAACCGAGGTATCAATCTGACGAGCACATTTTGTCGACGTAGCTGTACTAATTTTACCGAACGGGTAAGTATTTGTACATATAATCCCTATGATGAGCTTTACTTTTGCCTCACAGACGATACGGGTTTATCTATATTCAGGTTTGTCTTTGAAATGAGTGGATGGATCATAATGCAATGTGGTGATGAAAATTTATACCGACGCCTTGTCATACCGAAGTTTTGACCGCAAACTGAATACTGAGACAAAACAAAATCGATTTTGGCGCAAACGTTATATTTCCAAATTAAACCTTTTCCGTGGTTACTTCCTAACTGATAAATGTTGCATATAAACCCAATACTAAATCTGCCACATTGGAATTTTAGGTTAATCAGTTTAATGTTTTATAACAACAGCACTAATATTCTAGTCTAAGGATAAAGCTTCTGATCCTCGAAGTCCTCGAAAGTACTGAGCCTACCTGGCAGTTGTGCTTAAGTCTCCTTCGCAGCCGTTATTCTCAACTTGCATGCCACTGCATTTGTTATCTTTTGGCTACCATCGTGATCGCTATCAGTTTCAAAATATAAAGCTGCCTTTCTCGGACTGAATGTGCCGATTCGTCGATAGTATACTATAACTAGTACATGTACGTATCAAACAGTTGAGACGCCATCACTTTTCAAACCTTCATTCTGTTGGTTCTTACTGGAAACTAGAGGACGGGTGAGCTCGTGACCGGGTGATCCTCGCTAACAGTTTTTTTCTTCGTAACTTGTCGCTTGACGCATAAAAGTGGTAGGAATTTTCTTGTGGACATTTCTAGGTCGCATCATCAGGCAGTGTTTACTTGAGTTCAAATCACTGCGCTTTCAATTCCCGATTTGACAAACAAGCGGTGCCGACAATTACATGTAAGGGCGGCATCCTGTTTGATTTTCTGAGACCGCTGCATATTTCAAATACCGCAATTCTGCATCTGTATTGCTAACCAAAAGCATTTTGCATAGTTCTCACAGAAATCGTATAAAGCAAAACGACAATCAGTTATTTCGGTGCTGGGGTCCCGGCTTCGTCGAAAAAAAAAGGTCGGACATACAGCCGAAGGTCACTCACTGCCCGGTTAGAGTTAATGGAATGCGGCATTATTTGTAGTTTAACGGAAACCCCTAGAAATCCGCCAAAACGACATGCTTTGAACAATTGATGAGCTGTCACTACTTGCTGGATGATAAAATACTAGAATTGATTAGTTCTCAGTGGAACCGACTTCAGGAGGACCAAGGAATCTCAAGGCACTTGTAAAGTAAGTAGAACATAAGTTAGTAGAGGTGACGCAAACTGACCTCACTAGTCGTAAGAGGACTAAGAGTGATTTACGATCAGTTGGTAGTTAGACTTTCCAAAAGTCGTTTCCAATATTATTTTCCCCCGCCGCATATACACTGTAGTTTCTTTCCGATTATTATTATTTCCATTTTTCGGTTTCTTCGAAGGAAGGACCTCTCGCGATTCGACTTTTCGCTCGCTCGCGACTTGTCACTTTAAAGGTTACACTTCAGTGGAATCCATCGACAAACCAGATTTATCGAACCTCCAACGAAAATTAGTTCGGGAAATCAGGACTTCGAAATATCGGGAGTAAAATAGCCTCCGAACAGGCGGCTCACGTTTGGGGCCAATATGCAAGCGAGAATCACGCGCAAGCCGGCGAGAAAGTGAGCACTATTCTCGATTGTCCTTCGTTCAGGCGAAGGAGAAATGAAAAATTTACAGTGACCAATGTAGGCTCACTTAATTTCTAGCCGGATTGCGTGTGATTTTCGAGGCTTTCGCAGCACGTGCATACACCTCAAACCTGTGCCTGCTCGCATACTAGGGGTAAAACTACAGTGAAACAAATCCAAGGGAAACAACTTTTAGTTAGAGTTTCAATAACCATTGATAGACGCAAACAATTACATCTTCACGATAAATTCAGACACTGATCCTGTTTTCGTCTTCAGGTATATTCTGGTCGATACAAGAATCCGCAAACATTAACTGCTCTCGTCAATAGAATGCAAAACCCTTTGGAAGCATTAAGATAAATTTTACTTGTGCTCAGGGATTACGTCGAGGAGACGGCTGACACTTTGACAGACTATTCATATTCAAGGCAGCCAAGGCTACATGTACAAGAAGCCTCCACGGTAATAGGAAAAGTGACGTCAGTGAAAGTTGAAGACTCTACATTTGATATACAGTACTGAAAGGGGAGCTGTAAATGAATGGAAGACGTATTCAAATGGAGAACTATGGAATGCCCGTTTACCAAACGAATGCATATACTGCTTGTGGATTTCGAATTGGATGACGAAAACAAGCTACTTCAAAAATACGTATAAGGATTTAGAAAGAAATCAGTCAAACAGAGATAGTTTTGTTTTACTGTAGAAGCAATTATATAGAGTTCTAATTAGTATAGTTTTTGTGAAATTGAATTGTAAATATGCGACTTAGTCAGGTTGTCTTTACCGTCTTCTTTGAGCGCATATATAACGGAACTCGTGCCTTTGTAGATTTAGCTCGCAGAGAACGGCTTCAGCATTCTCTGTCCATACGAACAATATTATTTAATTCGATATTTAGACTTTGTTTCTAACAATCATTCATTCAAGAAGGTCCAAGGACCAGATTAATATTAAATGTTGACTTCCCTTTAATTCATTGACAGTATCATTTTTGACAGTAACTGTAGATGTACGTAGGTGAAATTTGCACCGAAATTTTAAAACAGCAACTGTCTGTGGAAATTTTCACCGACAATTTGCTTCTGTCAATAAAATGTCGGTAGAAATTTCCACCGACATTTTACTCTCAGACACAAAATGTCGGTGGAAATTTCCATCGACATTTTACTCTCAGACACAAAATGTCGGTGGAATTTTCCATCGACATTTTAATCTCAGACACAAAATGTCGGTGGAAATTTCCACCGACATTTTGCTTCTTATCTTGGTTTCATGATTAAGACAGTCCTATGGCAAAAAGTTGCTCCTTTAGTGCAATTCTTGCCAAAAAGTTTTGGTTTCTGGCAAAATTAAGGTATTTTAAAGGAATTCTTTCACCCAAAAACTAATATTCTCTGTTTTTTGACAAATTTGTTCATTATTATTAGGATTTTGCATACTTTTTGTCATTTCTAGAAATAATAATTAAAAGTGCTTAATTTTTTCCACACGATGTGGCAAAAATCAAGACTTTTAAGGGGTTTTTTTCCATGTAATAACATAAATGTAAAAATGTGGCAATTTTAGCATGGATATTTATTTTTTGTTGCTTGTTGGTTTTGGTAAAAATGACTTAGATTGCGTTAATTTTGCCTGAAGCATTGTTGATTGGCCAAAAAACGGCCCTAAAAAGCCAATTTTTCCCAACTTTGATTATATTTTGGTAAAAATAAGGCAAAAAGGTTGAATTTTGTCGGAAAATGTCATTTTAGAATATGCCCTGAGGTTTTAGAACGTGTTTGTAGTGCCAAGCGCGGGAAAATACAGGTAAGAAAATACAGGTTTGCAGTGATTGGTTGCTGTAGGTTGCGCGTTACCTCATTGAAGAAACGCAACACAGCAACTCCATCTCCCCAGGAATGTTCAAAATTCACGGCAGCTTTACCATCCTTGCAAATGATCAGCTGGAACGATTTATCGAACCATCTGTTGGGAAAAAAAGTAACAACAAACTTACACAATGAAGCAGAAACAAAGTCTATTGGCCAAATCAAATTAGAATGAAAGTCTACGAAAGTTGACGTGCTCTCGTTTCAACTCCAACTTTTGTGCGTTTTCATCGAATTTGAACTTGCTCAAATACTTCAGAGAATCCACGAGAGTAGTCATTCACTCTCCTGTACTCTTTCATCGTTTTTGTCTCGCTCCGACGAAGGACTAAACGCTTGTAATTGAAGCGTCAGCTCTCCCAATTCTCTACGGCGGTTACTTTAGTTTATTACCTTCAAGTTGATAATTAACTAAGTGTTTCACTTTCCCGCCGACACAGCACAACAGTTTCTTTTGAAACTAATATTATTGCTTTGTCAATAAATCCCAGCCAAGTGTCCCTGGGCGTTCTATCTTGTTTCGTTGACCGCGCAAAGCCTGAGACGGGAGTGCTATAGGTAAAAAGAATGAAATTTCTAGTATCTTCAAGGGTTTTTCAATTATATTGCTCTGATCTGTAAAATAACAAGTGAATGAAATGACGCGCCAGCAAATATTACGCGGAAAATCTTGTCGCAAGCCAGGTTTTCTCTGGGCCTGATCTCCTTAACTCAGTCGGGGGAATAAGTATCACTTGACGTCAAAATAAGATCTCCGAGAATATACTGAGCCCGCAGTTTTCGGCTTTCGACCAGTGGGTTGCTAAGATATGTGTTGAAAAGTAAGTTGAAAAAGTACTTCGAGTCTCGGCTGCAAAACAAAATGGTTTGGCGCATTTTTGCGTGAGATTAAAAATGTAGAAAACAAAAGAATTATGGAGCCCCGTGGTCGCAATTTGGCGGATAGGCACAATATAAATGTAAGTTACCGCCATGACACTGTAGATATGTTTTAAATCATATCATGACGAGCGAAAACTATCGGTAGTTGTGCGAGGATTTCAAGAGTTGAAGGATGTAAAATAGCGGATGGAATATGTGTGTAAAGACGACTGCGAGTCCACGTATCACATCAGTAAGATCTGCCTTGATGCGAGTCAAAGTGTTTAAAATTTTTCGTGTTACTTTAATACATGTAACTTACTAAGGCTGTAAGCCGAGGCCAAAGTTGAATGAGAGTCGCCGATCATGAGCTATCATGTGGCAGTTTCTTCCTGTCGTTTACTATCCGTGGGCTAGGGTGGGAGTAAAAACTTTTGACTACTCGCAATGAAAATTTGAGCTGGTACACATGAGAGTTACCGAGATGCATGAGAGTTTCAGGTCAAACGAGAGCAAGAATTTCAACTGCTGTCATTTCCAACTATCTCTATAGTTTTTTAGTGCAAGCATTGTTGTCAACTCTCGTTCCGTTTTCCCAGGCTTGGTTTGTCTTCTAATTAAACCGGAATGAAATACGATTTCCCTAGGCCGATTAGATCAAGCTTTAATTTCTAGTAGACAGCTGCCGGTTTTTAACAAAAGCGTAAAATTCCTTATAAATTTATAGGACTGGTGCTTCCTCGGCGGTCCACATAGTGTTATGGAAAACTTTGCATACAGTCAAACCTCTATTTAGCGGCCCGCTGTTAAGCGGTCACCGTCCATTAAGCGGTCGAACAGCGGTCGGAAATCGCTTGACCTCTATTAAGCGGTCAGTTGGCTATTTCCCGAGGGTGACCGCTTAATAGAGGTTTGACTGTATTGAAATGCAGTGAAAGAAAATGAATACAAAGAAAAAAAAAATGATACAGTCGAACCCTGATTAAGCAGTCACCTATTAAGCGGCCACCCCCGGTTAAGCGGCCACTTATCAAAGTCCCGAAATTATTTTCAGTATAATACTGTAAATAAAACCCTTATTAAGTGGCCACCCCGATTAAACGGCCGCTGCCACCTTTTGGCTTTCCTATTGTTTTTACCCTGATTAAGCGGCCACCAACAATTTAATACCGAGGCCGAAATAGAAGGTGACAAATGATTAAAACATTCAAACAACAGTTGTCACAAGCCTCCAACCGTGTTGTATTCAGATAAAGTGATGTTCATACCACGCCTTATGCTAATTTCTGACAAAACCCCGTTTAAGCGGCCAACCCCGATTAAGCGGCCACTTGCCATTTCCCCGAGGGTGACCGCTTAATCGGGGTTCGACTGTAGGTTAAAAAGTTTGCCCAAGAACAAAAATAAGAATAATTTTCGACTGTCAATGTATCTGGAGAAAAATTGTATAGATCAAACTTGATATACAGTAATTACTTTACCTATCCTTTGAAGCTTACTTGAGAGATGTCAATTGGAGGGTTCTGACCACCCCCTCCTTAATATGTAAGAAAAAACATGTATACTTTTGTGGAAATAAAAATATGTGTTGATTTTCTTTGGTAGACATGTTGGGACAGTAGGGGGGGATGCTTTAAGTGGGGTCAGACAGTACAAGAAGAGGAGAACGATCTAGTTTTGGGGATTGAGTTGTGGGGTACGTGCCTTGGGCCAGACCAAGGAGCACCTTATTTTGACTGCAACTTCTCCCATCAAAATAGACTCAATTATATTATAATACAAAGAAAACCTTTTTCATGATGCACAACATAGTGAAAACAGCCAACTTATATTTTATTTTATTATAAAATAACAGCGTTGTGGAAGTTTACAGGTGATGAACACGACTTATACCTTTCACACACAATGATTGGTAAACATACATAGATAATTTTGGTGTCTCGTGAGCATTTGAGATGGTGTACAGGAAGCTAGCGTCTGTTGCCCTGTGCACCTAAAAAAATGAAAAAAAGTTTTTAGAATTTATTATATTATTACATGTCCAATAATAGCACATAAAAAAATTAATTATGCTCATTAATAGCACATGAAGAATTATTAATTTTACAAGTCATGATGCACCAATAATATTACCACATGTCACACAAATCTACAAATGGCGAACCTTCGATTAAAGAGATTTTCAAGCCAAAGGAGAGAATGAAAATGACTCCCTTGATGATGAAAATGGATGGCCCACTTGATGAAAATGACTCGCTTGATATAACAATCATTTGATGCCTTTTTAACTTAATTATCTTTTCATAAAAAGCGAAGATCTGATCCGGTGTAAAGGGGGTCCAGTCTTTTTTCTCTCTTGAAAATACGCTATGCCCTGGAACCCTCCCCTGGCTATGCCCCTGGGAAGGGGTTCTGATAATCAATGGATGTCCCATATTTCCAGGATGAAAATGTATTAGCTTTATGCATCACCCCCGGGGGACCCACAGGGACTCAGGGTTTGATTGGGCATTTGGACAAATCCCCCAGGGGTGACACCCTGGGGGAAGCCACTGATTGATGCATTATGAAAACATTGCATTAATATTATAACATAAATAATAATAAAAAATGAACAACTTTGTAGATTTAGTACTGTTGTGCTAATTGTGGAAACTATAAATATGATGAACTCAGGCATGATATGAACTCTCTCCCCTCCGCAGAGGCTTCTTGGGATAATAGGGAATAGGGAAGATTGGGGAGAGTGAAATGATGAACTACGGTTGACTGAAGCATGATAAACTCAACCTACAATGCTATGCAGAAATACTTGAGACACTCTCATGATTTCTCGCCTTTTAAATCATTATTGATTTTTTATGTTTGACATCCCCTTCCCCCCTATCAATGTTGTTTTCACGTCAAATGTACGTTCCAATTTTTCGGTTACAACATTGTAATGGGGGGAGGGGGGTCAAAAGAAATAACTTAACACCTCAAGGGGGGAAAAAAATTAGAAAGGCAAAGAAGATCGTTTTTTACGAGGAGTGTCTCAACCATTTTGCATAGCATTGTCTGATCTAGGTTAAGGCCAATTTCTTCCGTACTGAGCGACATTTGGTATTCATCTTTACTCTTCAGAGAGGATATATGAAGGCAGTTTTTTAAGCAATGCGACTGTTTCCTTCGCATTCATTGCTCACTTTGGCGAAGCGAAAACCGGCTCTATGCGCATCCCCGCATTTGCTTAAACTCTGCGAATAGACATACGGCTAAGTCCGATTACAATGATTTAACATTTTATCGGCATCAAGCCTGTCCTGTAGAAGTTATCTTTTGTTCTGTAAATCACCGCGGGATATATTTTAAATTTCGCAATCTATTGTTACCAATATGATCTTGTTTAATTTGTTTTTGTTTTTTGAACTGATCAGTGTCTTGTTCGTTCTCAAAAGAACCCAAAGTAACATTTTCTTTGGTCTTTCAATCCTAATGAAGTGTGGTTTGCACGCCATATCTTTAGATTTTATCGGACTGCTTTCACTGGCCTACTCTCTTTTATCTCCAGATCCTGGCGTGACATTGAGCTCGAAATGAAACTCGAGACGAGCTACACGGTCTACGGTCTACACCATTTAAATAACAATAATATCTTAATTTCTTACTATTATTCTCTGTAGACCGTGTAGATGTAGACCGTCGCTATTTCTTTCTATTTACTGATTGCAAACCCGCTAACTATCTTATTCAATTCCAAACATCGAACATAGTACTATCAGATCAATTTATCGGGTTAAAACTTATTTTTCAGTGAGGAAAAGCGGACATTTTCGGGTCTCGTATCGACGCCAGATTTAATTCCATTCATGTGACGTCACAGCGCGCGAGCTATAAACGGCCATCATAAGACATCTTTTCACTCTTAAAATGTTCCATAGGAAAGCTAGTTTTCGAGCTTAAATGAACTCTAAACAATCGATTTTGTTTATCCAAGTGTGTATTTTGAAATTGTCCTGCTCGTTGTCTACTGTGTTGAAAGGAAAGGAAAGGTGTTTTCGGACAATGCTATGCAGAAATACTTGAGACACTCTCATGATTTCTCGCCTTTTAAATCATTATTGATTTTTTATGTTTGACATCCCCTTCCCCCCTATCAATGTTGTTTTCACGTCAAATGTACGTTCCAATTTTTCGGTTACAACATTGTAATGGGGGGAGGGGGGTCAAAAGAAATAACTTAACACCTCAAGGGGGGAAAAAAATTAGAAAGGCAAAGAAGATCGTTTTTTTACGAGGAGTGTCTCAACCATTTTGCATAGCATTGTCTGATCTAGGTTAAGGCCAATTTCTTCCGTACTGAGCGACATTTGGTATTCATCTTTACTCTTCAGAGAGGATATATGAAGGCAGTTTTTTTAAGCAATGCGACTGTTTCCTTCGCATTCATTGCTCACTTTGGCGAAGCGAAAACCGGCTCTATGCGCATCCCCGCATTTGCTTAAACTCTGCGAATAGACATACGGCTAAGTCCGATTACAATGATTTAACATTTTATCGGCATCAAGCCTGTCCTGTAGAAGTTATCTTTTGTTCTGTAAATCACCGCGGGATATATTTTAAATTTCGCAATCTATTGTTACCAATATGATCTTGTTTAATTTGTTTTTGTTTTTTGAACTGATCAGTGTCTTGTTCGTTCTCAAAGAACCCAAAGTAACATTTTCTTTGGTCTTTCAATCCTAATGAAGTGTGGTTTGCACGCCATATCTTTAGATTTTATCGGACTGCTTTCACTGGCCTACTCTCTTTTATCTCCAGATCCTGGCGTGACATTGAGCTCGAAATGAAACTCGAGACGAGCTACACGGTCTACGGTCTACACCATTTAAATAACAATAATATCTTAATTTCTTACTATTATTCTCTGTAGACCGTGTAGATGTAGACCGTCGCTATTTCTTTCTATTTACTGATTGCAAACCCGCTAACTATCTTATTCAATTCCAAACATCGAACATAGTACTATCAGATCAATTTATCGGGTTAAAACTTATTTTTCAGTGAGGAAAAGCGGACATTTTCGGGTCTCGTATCGACGCCAGATTTAATTCCATTCATGTGACGTCACAGCGCGCGAGCTATAAACGGCCATCATAAGACATCTTTTCACTCTTAAAATGTTCCATAGGAAAGCTAGTTTTCGAGCTTAAATGAACTCTAAACAATCGATTTTGTTTATCCAAGTGTGTATTTTGAAATTGTCCTGCTCGTTGTCTACTGTGTTGAAAGGAAAGGAAAGGTGTTTTCGGACAATGCTATGCAGAAATACTTGAGACACTCTCATGATTTCTCGCCTTTTAAATCATTATTGATTTTTTATGTTTGACATCCCCTTCCCCCCTATCAATGTTGTTTTCACGTCAAATGTACGTTCCAATTTTTCGGTTACAACATTGTAATGGGGGGAGGGGGGTCAAAAGAAATAACTTAACACCTCAAGGGGGGAAAAAAATTAGAAAGGCAAAGAAGATCGTTTTTTACGAGGAGTGTCTCAACCATTTTGCATAGCATTGTCTGATCTAGGTTAAGGCCAATTTCTTCCGTACTGAGCGACATTTGGTATTCATCTTTACTCTTCAGAGAGGATATATGAAGGCAGTTTTTTTAAGCAATGCGACTGTTTCCTTCGCATTCATTGCTCACTTTGGCGAAGCGAAAACCGGCTCTATGCGCATCCCCGCATTTGCTTAAACTCTGCGAATAGACATACGGCTAAGTCCGATTACAATGATTTAACATTTTATCGGCATCAAGCCTGTCCTGTAGAAGTTATCTTTTGTTCTGTAAATCACCGCGGGATATATTTTAAATTTCGCAATCTATTGTTACCAATATGATCTTGTTTAATTGTTTTTGTTTTTTGAACTGATCAGTGTCTTGTTCGTTCTCAAAAGAACCCAAAGTAACATTTTCTTTGGTCTTTCAATCCTAATGAAGTGTGGTTTGCACGCCATATCTTTAGATTTTATCGGACTGCTTTCACTGGCCTACTCTCTTTTATCTCCAGATCCTGGCGTGACATTGAGCTCGAAATGAAACTCGAGACGAGCTACACGGTCTACGGTCTACACCATTTAAATAACAATAATATCTTAATTTCTTACTATTATTCTCTGTAGACCGTGTAGATGTAGACCGTCGCTATTTCTTTCTATTTACTGATTGCAAACCCGCTAACTATCTTATTCAATTCCAAACATCGAACATAGTACTATCAGATCAATTTATCGGGTTAAAACTTATTTTTCAGTGAGGAAAAGCGGACATTTTCGGGTCTCGTATCGACGCCAGATTTAATTCCATTCATGTGACGTCACAGCGCGCGAGCTATAAACGGCCATCATAAGACATCTTTTCACTCTTAAAATGTTCCATAGGAAAGCTAGTTTTCGAGCTTAAATGAACTCTAAACAATCGATTTTGTTTATCCAAGTGTGTATTTTGAAATTGTCCTGCTCGTTGTCTACTGTGTTGAAAGGAAAGGAAAGGTGTTTTCGGACAATGCTATGCAGAAATACTTGAGACACTCTCATGATTTCTCGCCTTTTAAATCATTATTGATTTTTTTATGTTTGACATCCCTTCCCCCCTATCAATGTTGTTTTCACGTCAAATGTACGTTCCAATTTTTCGGTTACAACATTGTAATGGGGGGAGGGGGGTCAAAAGAAATAACTTAACACCTCAAGGGGGGAAAAAAATTAGAAAGGCAAAGAAGATCGTTTTTTACGAGGAGTGTCTCAACCATTTTGCATAGCATTGTAGCTTCAAGGGATTTGAGTTATCAGGAGATGGCATCAAATGACCGGAAATTGGGATAAACTAAGTAGTGTTTTCTTTACAGTCATGCTTCATTACAGTGCTCTCTTGCAAGAGATCGCTCTAAACGTTTTACATGTAACATACATTTTTGTATTTCTATGCTTCTATGCTTCACATCACTATTTGCGAAAAACGAAAAACACTCCACTTCCCGAACACATATGATGCTGCACTCTGCACTTCAAGCTACATGATTCAAAATAAATTCAGTGTTCTGGAGAATAATATCGCGAGTTACTACAGTATGGAGGGTAAAATTAGTAAGGCGGTGAGTGACCTGTAAGGGAAACCAATTTTATTCGAGTAAGCGGGAGTGAAATCGATATGATTTTGGATCGAGTTTAATAGCCGATTGGGTTTGCATTCAACATCGCGATCGCGAGTCAACTGTAGTACCAGGGCGGGAGAAGACTACATTTTAGCGCCCTGGTAGTACAGAACAGATATAGCTTGACAGGTAAAATTATGATAGAAAATTAAAGAAAGATAGAGAAGAGAGATGACTGTACGTAGGCTGAAACTGAGCAGCAACTATAAACCTTCGAATTCCATAGTATTAAAAAAAGCTTACCTTGCACACTTTACGTATGAGGACTTGCTTGTCGTCTTACGGAAAACGGCTATTGTTTACCAACAAAATTTAATACAGTCGAACCTCCACTAAGGTCCTGATCTCTAGCTCTAAAACGGCCAGGATTTTCTGTCCCTTCTGTGCGCTGATCGTACGCGTCCTGATTCATACACTTTATACTCCGATTGAATCCTCCCTTCAACGTTCAACGGCCACCTCTCTACAACGGCCAGTTAATAATTCTGCCCCATAGTGGCCGTTGTCGAGCGGTTCAACTGTTCTTAGGTCTGTACTTAGTGATCTGAAGTTCGAGATCATGCCATGCATATGGGCGCCATGTTGTAATATAAAACAACAGAGCTAAACAACAGTCTCTTCGGAAAGCGTTCGCACTGTTCTCTGATTGGACAATAAGAATCGGAATCTCTTCGGGTGCGCATACGAAAATTGACCAAATTTGGTACTTATTCCCCCGACTGAACTAGTGCTTGGTACAGCAATCGCTTTCAACCGAGAACAGACTAATAAGGGAAAAATTACATGGCCTTAACAGAGTAAACTTTAAAGTGGCAATGCGTGCGAAAAAGACAAGGGAAAGTGGGCCTATTGCAAACATCAAAATTAGGCTCTTCAGTTCAGAACACTCGAAAGAAGCATTTTTTTTTCAGGACCTGGGGCTACAGGTCTTATCAATGAAAGCAAGTGAAATCAGAAATTAAATATTGAAATGCTTTGAATTCTGTCAAAAACCGTTGCCGAAGTTTATATATTATTAAACTTAACGTATCCAATACATTTTAAAGGGATAAGACACTCACATTTTCATGTCCATACTGCATTTATTAATGGATAATTCCAGGAAATTACCCAATCCTATACAAGCTTATATAGGTCTACATTTTATACTGTATACAATACATGTGTATAACAATACCTTCAACAGTAGTAACATTATAAATAATTAAATAACAAAATTACATGATATATACATGCTGTACATATTATTTTATACATTCCATTCATAAATTGTACATTTTATATTGCCATGAATATCATGTCATTTACAAAGCAGCACAGGCTGAAAACAATATTTCTGAAATTAAATAACTTTTGTCATAGTTTTAAATTTATTTTCTCAACCCAACAGTCTATGTATCTGTGATAATAATTTTTAGACAAAACAACACTTTCCTTGCACTGATTAATTTGCATTGCCAGTATGTTTTTCCGCTTTGTAATTCAGACAATGTAAAAAATATGGAAACTTACAATTATGTAACTAATTATGACTGAAGAAAACATTGCAGAATATCCCCCCCTCCCCCCCCCCAAAAAAAAAATGAAACAAGTGACAGACATATTCGTGTACAGCTCTTGCGAGCCAACAACAGTAAGATAGTTGTAGTTTATATAAAGAGATGTCTTTGATTAATATTATTTGATCAATTTTTTCCCCTCAAGACAGAGCAATATTTTGCAAATGAACTGTCAACTAAACTTCAGGGCCTGGTTGTTCGAAAGCTGATTAACACTGAATCCTGCATTAAATGTCAATCAGGGTTTTAATTTATCTTGTATAAAAGTTTTTTCACTGCTAATGTTTTGTGGAGTTTGAGATTACTCAAAGTCAAAACTGAAGGACGAAAATATAAACAGAAAGCCTCACTGAAAAGTTACAAAACTTAAACCAATATTCACGTGAAGCGAGAGACAAAGGATTTTTTTAATAAAACATTTGGAAATCAACTGGCAGATATAAGTTTTTAAATGGAAAATGACATGGACATGTTGCTCAAAACAACAAGTGTCTTCTTCACTTCTGCATTTTGTGCTAAATTAGTTTCTTTATACTCCTGGCATGTTTTGGAATTCAATCAATCAATGGTATTATAGAGGTGGTCGGGGAAAATACAATAAGATTTTGAATATAAGCCCTGGACTTATATTAATTTTTTTGTCCAAAGAACTTGTTGACAACTTATTTTGGGGGAGGGCATAATTTTTTTCTGGGGGAAGGGGAGTGGGTTGTTATTTGAAAAACTGGGTGACAACAGCCTGACAATCCCTTTGTGCAAGTTCTTTTGTTCATTTGTAGCTGTCATTAAGTTTTGAGTCACCTGTTGCTTTGATATTCACACCCGTAACAAACTTGTTGCTTTGTAAGTGAATTATACCAACAACAGGCATGTTCACCCGTAACATCAAGGTTCCCATCAAGCATACTCAGCCATAAAAAGAGGAGTTTACAGGTTACGGCCTTGCTAATCCTTATTAGCATAACTCAGTGGCTGACTATAAGGAATGTGCTGTTCCACTTCCAGAAAATATCACACCCACACGGGGCTCCAATCCAAAATTTGGAAGGAAAGTTTGAAATTTCCAGTGGGGTTGGGGGTTGAAACCAAAAAACCTTCCTTGGCTTGGCTTCCTTCCTTGGATATTTTCTGGAACAACACAATATACATATACCTGGATTTATCAAAACCGTATCTCCCTGAGGGAACCCACCCTGGCTTTTGTCCAGCAATAAAAAACACAGGCAGCCCTGTCTGAGTGACAAGCCAGTGTGCCCAGCTTGTTAAACTTCAACAAAATCAATGTTTTGAAGCAATCTAACCAACACTTGCACACCAGTCAAACTTGAAAGAAATTCAACAAACAGAATTCAAGTCTGGACAGCTACAAAGTGCCCAGAGCACCGCCCTTCCCACCTCCCCCGGTTACGACCCCTAGTCGAAAGTCAACCACCGCCTGTTCAGCCCGAAGCCTGGGCTACCTCCAGGCATGTAGCTGGATGAATGCCCCCTCCAAGTTTTGTTCAGCCGCGGAAGGTAGAGTTTGAAACTCAACCGAAAAGTCAGCGCCAACTTTTTGCCCCACTTTCGATAACGTTTCTAAAAATCCAGCCATACATACAGTCAAAGCTCTCTGAGCGGACAGCTCTACTTACTGGCCCGCCTTGACAAAACCCAGTTTTGAACTCTCATACAAACTCTGTATTATTTTACCAACATTCCCGTAAGCTGCCATTCGCGTAAGCGGCCCGCAGACACTTTCGAGTGGTACAATTTGGATTTTTTCTGTCATTGTATTAGCTGCCCATAAGTGGACATCCCAAAGGAACAATCCTAATTAGCTGACCTTCATAAATATTTGTGAACTGCATCACTGCATTTAGTTGCAGCGATGAGCTGTTAATATTCATTTTCACTAAGACTGTATCCTTTTTGTTTTGCCCACGATCGGCATTGTCATAAGACAATAAAACAAACATATCATTCTTATACAGTATTTTTTTGACATTGATACTGTTTAGTGTGAGTGGTTACAACGCTCTCGTAAGCATCCGACCGATCCGCTTTATAGCATGCTAGTTGACCCGCTTACGAGAATCATTCCCATAAGTGGCCAGCTCCAGTTGGCGAGACACTTTTTTGGCTTCCCGAGGGTGTCCGCTTACGGGAGCTTCGAACTATATATCTTATTACCAGTACATTTACATCTGTAAGTATGTAGTCATTTGACTATATATTTTTACGAGGTTGCACCACCCCCCTCCCTATGAGGCCTGTACTGTAACTAAAATATAATGGCTTTATACCTTCTTCATTCTAAAAGGGCTGGAAACAAAATTCAAAATAAATCATAAATATTTATAATATTATGAGCATTCAGTACAGTAGAAAGTCTTGGGTAAATGGCAGGATTATAGATAAGCATTGACAGTGATTCTGAAGAGCTTCTTGCAGCCTTCTATTTCTTTTAAAATGTTCACCTGAAAGAAAAAGGTTACAAAAACAAAAGAATCTATCAGGGGTTGGTATTGGGGCTTTTATGAAAAGGAAATTTATTGCTACACGAACTGCAGTTTTCTCTTGCCAAAAACTACCTTTTTCTCTGTTACAGAAATTGTTGCAGAATTTTAAGTTTATATGTTTGAGATTAAACAATTGAGATTAAACAAAGCAAAAAGTGAAGAACAAGACAGGAACCTTTACAGGGCACTAACATATATACAAAATACAGTAATAATCATATGTTTCGTTGATTTCCTCGCAAAGGTTAAGCCTTTACACCTGTATTGCAACCTTTTTATATTAAAACAATAAGGGAAATTAAAAAATTTCCCCGCCTTTGTTTTTAATACCAGTCTTTATTGTGTATTTATATTACACCATATGTAGGATGTGTTTCAATATATAAATTTATTTTAACGGAAGAACTTAAACTTTGTTCCGCATCCTAAAAGAGAACGGGTCATTTGAAAAAAAACAGAATCTCCGAGCAAAGACGGATCAAAGAAACAAAAGTTTTTGACCAGTAGCTAATACCATCCCATCTGCGCCTTACCACTATTAATCTAAAAATTCCTAGATATTACAGCCATAGTTACTATTCTATAAACTGAATTTTCAAGATAAAACCAATTTATTTTCCGAAAAAACTAAATTTACATGGCATTATAATATTTAATATGGTCAAACAACAATGAGGTACAAGATATCTCACTTGAAACAGAATCTTATAATCTTCAACCCTTATGGTAAGATATTTAATACTGTCTTGTATATCCCATCATGGGAAACATTTTTTATGAAAATTTAACATATTGGAAACACACTGTATCTTGTATGAACTGAACTGACAATTCTGAACAACTATAACGAACTGGCATTTAAAACAAAGCGGGGAAAGGAAATTCTAATTCCCCTTATTTGGTTTTAATAAAAAAAGGCTGTTAGTTGTTAGGTTAGGTTGGAGCAAACTCTTAATTATTCTTGAGGGGAGGAGGTTCCAGGTTAACGCAAATCTGTGTTTGAATTGTAGTATCTGCCAACTTCGAAAATTAAGTCAAATAAAGTTAAGTTTTTACTTTTACTATTAGCGTGCTATTTTAGGAAACACTCTTAAACCCTGCGGTTTTTAATAATTAAGAATTTGTTGTACTTAATGTCAAATTAAAAGGTGACTTCTTATTTTTTAAGAAGGTTGTTCTTGATTGCGGATGACTGTTCTTGATTTAAGAGTTTTCCTTCCGAGGAAATGCGACTTCTTACTGTTGAGATATTGATTTATAGGAAGGCAGTTGTTCTTAAAATTAAACCCCTAAACAAGAAATTGGTTTCTTATTTTAAAACATGCTTTAATATATCGCTTCTTAATTTAAGAACGAACCTAAACAGCATGGAACCCGCCATCTTGGATTCAATACTGAGAAAGATACCGCCTGGGACCACGAGATGTTAATCTAGCCCATAATCGCTCCAGTGGTAACAACACACGATTCAAAAACAGTTACAACGGGGACCGTTCAACGATCAGTGCAAAGTATTATTCCAGTCTTTTCAGTGAGGAAATTGCCCATGGAATGATGTTTAAAACGCACCAAAAAATCAAGATGCTTTTACTTCAGAGAAAATAAAAGTTAGTTGAAAATAATCACAATTGCGCCTCTTGAAGTTTGCTTGCTTGCTCGACACAGTGTGAATCGGTTCTGGACATGTTGTCCAGCTTACAAGTTTGACGTGCAAGAAAGCATTTAACATGAAGCCACGTAGCGCAGTAAAAACTTGATCTGGAATTGCTCCTTCATTTGTAAAATTGGTTTTTTCTTTTAAATGTAGCAGTCTCTGTCAGAGGAAGAGGCAAAATACAACTGTTTATATAATCTCTGATTTCTACTGATCACGATGTTTGTCTGGCTTTGATGTTTTTTGTTGTAAGTTGCAATTGAGGCAGGTGGAGAGGGTAGAATGCATTATCCTTGAAGTACTACAGTCACTACAGTGGAAACAATATGTTTATAAAGCTAAGTGAAAAGCAAATCATCGAAAAATCCATGAGTGATACTTTGAATATTTTCTCTATCCCCAGGTGTGGATTATACATGTATAGAAGGTTTTCACAAAATGTAAATGTGTCTTACAAAAGGAAAACCTGCAATTTCAGTGAGTAGAATAAAATTAAATTATGAACAGAAGCTTGATGTTTAAGTTCAGTCTTCAATCTGGTGCTGCCCCTACATGTCGTACATCCTGGTACTTGGGGAGGGGGGGGAAAAAACTTTTTCTTTGGGGATGTTCTCTGTAGTGTATAGAGCATTGACAGCAGTAAACAAAACTAAAGTAGGAATTAATACATTCAACTATAAAACATTTGAAATTGAAACAAGCACGACCTGTCCGGAAGATCTTTGAAGATCAACAAACTTTGTAAGATTACATACGTATGAGCATCATAATTGCCATATGTTGGAGCGAACTTAATATGCAAATATAGGTCTAATAACAAACCTTTTTCAAAAGATTCTATGAGGGACCTTGCAATATCCTCAAAGATCTTTTTCATAGAATCCAAAAAGATCCTTGAAGACGGCACAGAAGATATTAATTTTGTAAGATCCTTGAAGATCTTTTGACAAGGTCCTTAAAGTATGTGGTGTGTTGGCAAGATCCTTGACAGATCTACTGTGATAATATCCTAAAAGATACCTTGAAGAATATCTTGACAATATCCTCGGAAGATCCTTGGGGCAAAATCATTGAAGGCGATCTTAAAAAGATCCTTGAGCTAAGATCCTGGAGGATCTTAACAACGATCTTCAAAGATCTTAACAGGATCCTTGGAAAGATCCTCAAAGATCCTTGAAGATCCTTGGGGCAAGATCCTTGAAGATCCTTGAAGATCTTGGGCAAGAATCCTCGAAGATCTTTGAAGATCCTTGAAAGATCCTTAAGGATCTTTATTAAGATCCACATTTGTATAGGATCCCTCAAAGATCCCTTGTGGAAGATCTTAAAAGGATCCTTGAAGATTCCTTGAAGAAGATTTTTCACCAGTGTGTAACACTGATTTATTTTTAAAATATTTAAATAATCTTCAGTGTCATGATGACTCTAGTTGTGCAGCATCCATAAATTAATAGCATATTTGAGTAAAATAACATATATTGTGCGCTTTCCATTTGGACCAAAAATTCCAGGTTTTAAATTTACAGGAGCATTAAATACAAAGTTAAGGACAACCTCAAGAGGTTATTTAAATGCACAAATTTCCGAAACTTGATTCCGCGGAAGGGATTAAACAGGAATTTCTGGTCGAATGAGAAGCGCTCATTGTATGGCTATTATTTTTCCACACTGACTAAAAATGCTCATGGTCAAACGACATTTACAGTAATTATATTCCTATTGTGCAATCCAATGTCATAGCAGGATTACAATACAAAGTTTTGATGTGCAACTGCTTTGGCTATTGAGAGTTTGTATTCTTAATAATAGTACCTGGAGCTCACATTGCTGGACTTGTAGTAATACTAGTACTTATAGTTACCATCCATGAGTGTTTAATTTAATTCACACTGTCAACTGGCCACAGTGTCCGACTTAACAGCCGAGGAAGAGACCTGTAAATGGATTTAATTGCATTTATTTGAATGATCTTGTCCAAAGTAGTGAAAGTACGCAGATCTTCTCGCGTTTGAATTAATACCACTTTTTTATTGATTTAATTACATAGCCATTTTTTCACATAAATTAAATGCAGGGGAGGATGTTGAAATGGAGAAGTTTTGGTTCTTAAAACAAAGAATTTTTTTACTAACTTTTATATGAAAAACTGTTACTTGAAATAAGAGAAATACTCTTAAAATGAGAATTAATTTTAAGAAAAAATTTTCTTAAATTGTAATTGAAAATAAGAATTGTTTCTTAAAATAAGAACATTTCATCTTAAATTAAGGATTTTGATGAGTAAACTTAAAGTAAGAAACTGTTTCTTAAAATAAAATTAACTCTTAAAATAAGAATAAACTCTTTAAAATAAGAAATTTAATTTAACAACAACAAAGTTCTTACGTGGAGATTTGTTTTAAGAAATTTTGTTCTTAAAATAAGATTTCAAGTTTAAGAGTGGAACGTAACCTCGATGTTAGAATATTGCATTAAGCTTATAGAATTAAAATTAGCTTACCTCCGGATCCTTCGGTTGATATGCGCGGCCGTGGGTGAACTTTCGCCGTCCTTCGACGAAGCTGAAACCCTCTTAATTTTGTTGCAACATTTTCTACAAACAATTCTGCCTTCCTTTTTGACGGGTCTTTCCGTCCGGGCTTTTGTTTCGGAACATTTTTTAACGGGCGAAGGAAAAACAGTTCGCTCGCAAATGCACAAAACACCCTTTTCTAAAACTTATCTCGCCATTCTGAAAATGAGGACGATGCCAGAAATTGCCTAAAACCCTTGTAGAACAAGTGATCAAGCAGAGACAAGAGAAAAACCTTCCCTTCGGCCGCCATCTTTGTTTATGACATTTTGGTGGCGCGCGCGTAACAGAAATCTGGGTACTAGAGAAATTATTAACCAATCAGACAAAAGTCTCCTTGTTGGTGACGTCACTGCTGACGATAGAGTCCAGACTCCTCTGTGCCGCAAACGCCTTAGAGACTAGGCTGCATGGAATGGCTTTCGATTGAGTGTCGTTAAAACCAAGACCAAAGCAATAGGCCAATTTCGAAATATTAAAATTCTAACTTGGCTCCGAGGCTTAGGGGAATAAACAAAAGAATTCGTAAAGAAATCACATCGAGGTGAGGGATGAATAAATAATTTCTTTTGTTTTATTCCCCTAAGACTCGGACACCAAGTTAGAATTTTAATATATCGAAATTGGCCTATACAATGGCCAATCACAACAAACGTAAACAACAAAACGAACCAATGAGAACTCGAAGCAAATACAGGTAACCTGCGCAAAGCGCGGGAAACGTGGTTTTGGTTTTGCATCTGATTGGTTGAGTAGGTGGCGCGAGTTTTTTAAACAAATCAAAGAGCATAGTAAAGCAAAATTCGACACTCAATTGAAAACCGCTCTAAAACCTATCAGATTGCGTTCGCTTCCAAGTTCTAATCTCAAGGTGCCTCACCTGTTCGTTCCGTCACCGTGTAGAAATGTTCTTGTAACATGCCGCTACACTGTTCAGCTCGTGATCATCCAAACTGAGCGCAAACACAGCGCTGTCAATCAACCTCAGTATCTCCTCATTACCTGGAATGACTTCCAGAGCATGGCGCATGCTCGCCCACGTGTCACGGTTTTCTGACGTGAGAGCGGCGACTGGAAAGTTGGGGGGGAAAGTGTGGGTCGTCAAGGATATGTTTTCAGGTTTTGATAAAATCGTGGCAGTGGAACTAATGTGACCTGAAACGGAAACAAAGTTACACAAGATATTACTAACTGTCATCTATATTTTTTAGCTTGATTTTTAGGCAGCTCAAAGGCATACCTAGATAAAACAAAATCCTACAATAATGGTTTCATTTCGTAGAACTGTACTCGACAATGACAGGAAGCCATTAGGAAGTGAGGATGGTCAACGATGGGCGAGGATGCAAATGGATTGCAATATGGATAAACCTGAAAAAGGGAGGCTTACGTGTAGGAACACAACAGAGAGTTTGATTTTGAAGAGCAGTACTAGACAATGACAGGAACCCATAAGGAATAGAGGATTGCGTGAATGATAGCGAGGATGGAAATTGATTGTAAATGCGGACATTTCTGAGAACGTACATGTAAGCCTCCCGTTTTGAAGGTTCGCCAGAAGTCCTAATTTCATTTCGCAATTTTTTTATAAAACCAAGGCAATTCAGAATGGCCAATCACAAGATATTTGAACAACATGTAATGAACCAATGACAACTCGAAGTAAAGTAAACGAACCGGCGTCAAGCGCGGGAAAACGCGTGCGACCAAGTCCGCGGTAAGCGTTGCTTTTCGGGTTTGGCATTTGATTGGTTGGGTAAGTGGCGCGAGATTTTTAAACCAATGACAGAACGTAGTAAAGTAAAACCTAGGCATTCTAGATTCCCTTCGACACTCAATCAAAAACAACTCTATGCTAGCGTTTGGCTTGTAAAAACGCCCATACTAAAGGATATTGATCTGATACATCACCAAATTCTCCGAACAAACATTAAGAGAAATGTGGAGGGAACAGTGAGGGGAATTCATGTTTTGAGCTTGATATAGCAACTCGTCTTACCATCAGTTGTAATTGTATCAAACACGTAAAAGTTCCCTTTTCTCATCACCAGTATATGTCGTCCACTCTCAAACGTGGCTAGCCTGTCTTTCTTTAGCTCGGGTATCCGTGTGGAGGCAGAACAGTCTGGCATACTGGCTCATGTCTAGAGGGAGAAAGCCTTTACAAGAAATGCACCGTACCACCACGACAACTGTCTGGGAACAAACCTGTAATGTAGGACAGCAACAGAGTGGTAAGTGTGACGTCACAAATTTTCAAATTGGCGAAATTATGAAATTTGATCAGCTACTCAGAGGAAGCATGCCAAAGAACGCCACTTGCCAAACATTAGCTTCCGTTGAAATTTGCGGCCGAGATATAGAGGTTCAAAGTTTGGTACCGTCCCATACAAACCTCTCTAATTTGCGCCTGTTCTAAACTGAAAGAACAGATGCAAAATTAGAAGGGTTTGTATGGAGAAAATTAAAACCTGAAGTGCCCATATCTCGACAGCAAATTGCAATGGAGAGCTAATTTTTGGTAAGTGGACGTTTTTTGTATGCTTCCTCCTAATAGTCTAATCAAATTTCATAATTTCGCAAATTTAATTTTGTGACGACACGACATGAGTGGTTTACATGTAGGGTCTAAAATGTACCTTTAATTTCCTGGCGCGAAAATTAAGTGACGTCATACATGTACTTGTTTATATGCCGTTGATTAGTTTGTATTTCATGATTTGATATTTTATTCACCAAATAGAGTTGACAAACACAGGAGTAATAACTAGTACTTTAGTACTCTCCACCACAGCCGTTATCTGGGTCGTCACGCACCGCTGGGCCTGCGGAGAAGTGTTGCGCGACAACCCGGCTGCGAAGGAGACTAGGTTTGTAGACAAATCAGGACTCTCACCTTATAACATTCCTAAACCACTGCGTATCACTTAATTCCGGCTTTTAAATGATAAACATCTGGTTCAAGGAGTGTTTCATCTAAAAGATAACTTAAACTTCATGGCAGACTTGATCATGTTAGTGGCTCGGATTAACCTGCAAACAACAACATGGAGCAAACAAGTTTAAAGTGTGCTTTCAACTCATCTTTGGGTCCTATAGTGGAAATAAAAGATTCACCAATTTCTGAATGGTAGTGATACAATGCACATGCACAGTAGCATGGAATTTTAACCCATTCACTCCCAAGGGCGTCAAAGCAACAAAGTTGAAAAAAAAAATCCCAAATTTCATTTTGGAAGATATGGAAAACAAACAGTACCACATGAAAGTACTGCACAATAGCTTTCATTTTAATGGTCACACACTAGGGTTTATCCACAGACTCAAAAGTTAGAACCACGTGGTACAGCATAATAAACAGTACCACATGAAAGTACTGCTCAATAACTTCCATTGAATGGTCACACACTAGGGTTTCATCCACAGACTTAAAAGTTAGAACCACGTGTACAGCATAATAAACAGTACCACATGAAAGTACTGCTCAATAACTTCCATTGAATGGTCACACACTAGGGTTTCATCCACAGACTTAAAAGTTAGAACCACGTGGTACAGCATAATAAACAGTACCACATGAAAGTACTGCTCAATAACTTCCATTGAATGGTCACACACTAACTGGTTTCATCCACATATATATAGAAAACAAATATAGAAACACAAGAATTGACTTGATGCTTGCTTCTGGGAGTGAAAGAGGTAAAGGACTCTTAACAGTTTCAAATCATGTTTTTTAACTGGTTTCTAAGTAACCTCACAAAACAGCTAATGTTTCACAGTGCCACTCCAGTTCCCTCGCTATGGAAACTGAAGGATTTTTTAGAGATAATGAAGATGTTTTAATTAAGCTAAATGTTGGTAGAATCACAAGCAACCTATGTGGCATTTTGAGTGTTGTGGTAAGGGATCTCTAAAAAGGGTTCCCTAATGAAACATTGATACACGTAAAGTTATCAATGGATAAAAGGAGTGTGTGTGGTAGGGTGGATGTTGCGAGAAAAATTAACCAAACAAATAATAATTTGTTAGTTTAAAAATAAATTTATTTAAAAAAAATAAAATAAAATAAAATAAAATAAAAATATATTTCGTTATAAGATGTTGTAAGGGTTAGGTTAGGGTTATGATAGGGAAGGGTTGGGGTAGGGAAAGGGTAAGTGTAAGGGTTAGGGTTAGGCCTAGGTTATGGTTAGGGTTAGGTTATAGTTAGTGTCAGTCTAGGGGAAGTATAAAGGATGTGGTATGTATAGGGTAAGGTCATGATAGAGGTTTTTGGGGTTGTCGGGTTAGCATGTTCTTGTCTTAGAGAACTAGTCCTCTAGGGTTTAGTTTTCACCTAGTGGAGTTCCATACAAAAAGAGGAAGTAAGTTAGGGGTAGGCAGCAAAAAGATCGATTAAAAGATTGTAAAATTTTAATATAACATATAATTTATCATCGTTCTTTAAAAATAATTCAAAGTAATTGTTAGTGCCAAATATGTTATGGTTTTCGTATTTCCTTTCCAGTCTTTAAAGTTTCTTTGTATTAATTATATCACGGTTTTTGTGGTTAGTTCTACGGATGTATTTGCCCACGTACGATAAACGAAACAAAGAGAACCACTATCCTTTGTATTAGGTAATATTTCTTGTAACGTGTTCAGGAAAACCTTTAGTTCTAGTCAACGCATCATCGTGTTAACATCAAGTTTTAAGGCTCGACTTTTACCGTGAAATCCCTCAAGCGGACACAGAATGTAAGTTTGTTAACCTTTTATACTTTTACGCGTTTTATATTTCTGTATCAGCGAAACATTTGTTTCTTAAGTTTGTAATAGTTTTAGTTAGTCTAATTGTAGTTTTTACTTCGTTATTGTTCCTTAGTTTTCGAAACCGCTTCAATTTACCGCTTCATATCGCTTCGATCCATCGCTTCTTTAATACCGCTACGACAACGCTTCAATATTAACGTCACGTTATGTACAACGCTTCGCTTCAATAAACTTTGATTACATTAGACTGTGTCATGAACATTGCTTTGGATAACGTCAGAAGCGCGTTGAGATTATCTGTTGCAACGAGAAATAGGGATTCACACACCGTCCTGTGAGTAACGTAGTTCTGCTCTCACATTCGTTTCGAAAAATTCTTGGCTCGACCTCTAACAGTTCAGAACGTACCACTCAACGTAACGTTCAAGTATTTAAACCGCTTGGTTCGTCTGAATTCCAAAGGAAAACGCCATTTCGAAAAGGAACGTGATATGGAAACTAGCGAAGCCACGTGCTTAAACAAAGGCGCCTTGAACGAAAACACTAACGTCACGAACGAAGATAGCGATGACAAAACCGAAGATCATGAACTCATCGGAGAAACAACAGACGCCGCGAACGGAAGTGTCGATGGCAAAACGAAGACCTTGTTATTCGCCGATCATAAAAACGTCAATAAAACGAACGAAACGGAGAACGTCGACAACGATTCAGAAATAACGGCCCCGAGCGTTAGGTCTCGTAGACTCACCGAGAAAGGGCAAGAAGAGAAAATTCGGCGTCTCAAAAGCGAACAAACCAGTGCTTTAAAAGCGGTAACCCGCAAACGAACCGAGATTACGAAACTGATGTCCGACCAAAACAATTTGGACCTCGTCAGGAATGAACTTACCGATCTTGACAGATTGTGTCAACATTTTCAAGATTCATATAATCGGTATTACCACGCATTAAGATCACCGGAAGATAAAGAACAGGCATCTCTTCATTACAGCTTAAAAGAAAGTGACATTTTCCAATACCGGAAACAAGTGGTAGATTGGATAATTATCTGTGAACAACGCCCCCGCGCGCTTGCTTTTTCTCTCTCTCCAGCCCCCGCGCGCTTTATATTTCACTCTCCCCAATCTTCCCTATTCCCTATTATCCCAAGAAGCCTCTGCGGAGGAGAGAGGTCTGAACGATCAGTTAGACCGCATTTCCGAGCGGCGCTCACAGACATCGCGTGTGTCACGCACGTCACGCTCGTCACGCCATTCAAAACACTCGTCGGCCTCAGGCTCCTCGCTGTCGGCGCGAGCAAAAGAAAGAGCAAAAGTTGCCGAGTTATTAGCGGAACGTTCCATGCTGGACAAGAAACTCGAATTGCAAGTAGCCGAAGAACAACTAGAGCTAGATCTCAAGATTGCTAAAGCTCAAGCAAGGGAAAAAGTGTTCACAGAAATTGAAGTAGAAGAAAAATTAAAATTAACTCAAAACGATGACAAAATTGCACCTCTCCACCCTCCGGCACCGATATCTGCTTCTAACACAGAATACGTACCGCTTCCGCTATCAGCCATAGACCTGAGTGGCGGGAACCGTGAGAAAACAAAAAGTGAAACGTTCCAGGCCTCTCCATTGAATCCAAAAGCACCGGAATTCTATTACCATGCGTTTCCCGGCGAAATAAAGCCCGAAATCAAACGAGAGGAAAACTCTACATTGTCGGCAAATGACGAAGAAATTCTAAAAGAAGTGTTCAAAATACAGCATGACCAAATACAACGGATGATCACTTCTCAGCATCAATTAGCCACCGCCGTCACCCTACCGCAGCCAGAAGTACCAAAATTCAAGGGAGATCCTATGGAATACAAGACCTTCATCATGGCATTCGATGCGCGCATCCAGTCTAAGGTAGCTAGCAACGCAGACAGGCTCTACTACCTCGACCAACACCTTACCAATGAGCCCAAGGAGCTGATAGGCGGCTGCCTGCATATCGAACCGGAGGAAGGCTATGTAGAAGCACGAAGGCTTCTCGAGAAGGAGTACGGAGATCCCTACAAGGTTTCTAACGCCTACATGCAGAAACTCAACAGTTGGCCTATCATTAAATACGACGACGGCCCAGGTCTGAAGCGTTTCTCCATCTTCTTAACAAAGTGTAAGAACGCAATGAAAACGATCGCACACATGGCTGTCTTAAACCATCCACCCAACATGCAAGCCATAGTCCAGAAGCTACCCGGCAATCTACAATCAAAGTGGCGCGAAACAGTGGTTAAGACTAGACGAAAAGACAACAAGGTCCTAGGCTTCGGAGATTTGGCTGAATTCGTAGAGTACGCCGCGGAATCTGCAAACGATCCGATTTACAGCAGAGACGCACTTAACAACGCAAAGACAAATCAACGATCAAGTAACTCTGTGGAGGAAAATAAGAAATTACCGCCAGCCAAATTCAAGAGCTCCAGCTTTGCCACAAATCTGGACGAAGCCTCTAACGGGGCCGGGCCTTCCCGCCAAAACACCTCAGCCGACAAATTCCCTTTGTGCGACAAGTCACATGACCTGGACGACTGTGAATCATTTAAAAAGAAATCCGTAGCAGAAAGGAGAACGCTACTTATGGAAAAAAGCTTGTGCTTTGGTTGTTACGGAAAATATCACATCTCCAAACACTGTAAGAAGAAAAGAGTTTGTAAGAAGTGCAAAAGACCGCATCCTACCTTGCTGCACATAGACGGCTTCTCACCCAAGCAGGAAAACAAAGATGAAAATCCGATTGATAAGACCGTTAAAGTAACCAACGCGTGCACAGATGTTCCTCAGAAATCCAACGATAACGTCGTCTTACAGACTATTCTTCCCGTACTAGTGACACAGACAGGGACCAGCAAGTCCGCGAAGACCTATGCGTTCTATGATAATGGAAGCCAGGGCTGCTTTCTTACCGAAGACCTCAAAAACCGCTTAGACGCAACAAGTACAAACACAAAACTGCAGCTTGGAACGATGCACGGTCAGAGCCTCGTAGACAGCGCTATCGTAAAAGATCTGGTCGTGACTGATTTGAACGGCAGAAGTCCTGTTGAATTACCACGAGCCTACACAAGAGATGATATCCCTGCCAGTCATGAACAGATTCCTACTCCTGACATCGTCGGTCGTATCGAGCACCTCAAGGAGATTGCTAACGAAATCCCTGCTTACGATTCCGAATTAGAGATCGGCCTTCTAATTGGAAGTAATTGCCCAAATGCGCTCGTCCCGCTCAGTGTAGTACCAAACGAAGGTGATGGTCCTTTTGCGCTAAGGCTCAACCATGGTTGGACGGTCAGCGGTCCGCTGCACGTGACTACCGAACCACTGACTAACAAAGTAACCGTAAACCGAATCACCGTCAGAGAAGTAGAGAGTGTTAAAGAAATCATCACCCCCAAATCATTACTAAGGATGTTCGAGCTCGATTTCAGCGAAAATGCCTCAAACAACCTTCCAGAGGAACTGGGCTACTCCCAAGAAGATAGAAGATTTATGACAAAAGTCTCGAACGATATCCAGCACACAGCAGGACACTATGAAATTCCTCTACCTTTCCGTCAGTCCGACGTCGTTCTCCCAAATAACCGAGAACAAGCTGTAAAGAGAGCGCTATGGCAAAGAAAAAAGATGCTTCAGAATGATCAGTACCGTAACGATTACGTAGCATTTATCAGTGAAATAATTGACAAAGGTTACGCAGAGAAAGGTACCTGAGGAAACGCTGAATACAGATCCAGGCAAGGCGTGGTACGTCCCCCATCATGGAGTGTACCATCCAAAAAAGCCAGAAAAGATACGAGTGGTGTTCGATTGCAGCGCTAAGTTTGGTGGAACATCTCTAAACGACCAACTACTTCAAGGGCCTGATCTTACTAATTCGTTAGTTGGCGTGCTAACTCGTTTTAGGCAAGAGACAGTAGCTTTTATGGGCGACATAGAGGCTATGTTCTATCAAGTTCGCGTTCCTGTCGATCAACGAAACTTTCTGCGTTTCCTATGGTGGCCAAACGGTGACCTGAATGCTCAACCTCAAGAATACAGAATGACCGTTCACCCCTTTGGAGCTGTTTCTTCGCCAAGCTGCTCTAACTACGCTCTACGACAGACAGCAAACGACAACGAAGATGAATACGGGAATGCTGTCTCACGTGCAATGAAGCGCAACTTCTACGTAGATGACTGCCTTCGGTCTGTCAGCAACGAAGCCAAAGCCATAGAGCAAATCGAGGGTTTGCGTGAAGCATGCGCCAAAGGTGGATTTCGCCTTACCAAGTTCATTTGCAACCGACGGAGCGTCCTCGAGTCTATTCCAGAAGAGGAACGTTCTAAAGATGTTAAAACGCTGGATCTAAACTATGATGATCTACCAATCGAACGTGCTCTTGGTGTGCAGTGGTGCGTTGAATCCGACAAATTCAGATTTCGTATCACCATCAAGGACAAAACCGTTAACGAGAAGAGGAATACTTTCGATTGTATCCTCCACTTACGATCCTTTAGGATTTGCTGCACCCTTCACCCTGACTGCCAAGAAGCTGCTCCAAGACCTCTGTAGAGAAGAAAAACTCGGATGGGATGACGACCTACCCGATTTGTACCGAAACAGATGGGAAAAGTGGCGAAACGAACTACCCTTGCTAGAACAACTCCATGTTGATCGCTGCGTCAAACCGTCAGACTTTGGAGAAGTGAAATCTCGACAGATCCATATCTTCTCAGACGCAAGTTCCATCGCCTACGGTTCAGTAGCATACCTTCGCCTCTGTAACAGTCAAGGTCGTATTCATTGTTCCTTTCTAATGGGAAAAGCTCGACTAGCTCCAATCAAAACCATGACGATTCCACGCCTGGAGCTTACCGCCGCTACCATCTCAGTCAGACTTGGAGAGATCCTTAAGAAAGAACTTGACGATACACCTGACAACATCAAGTACCACACCGATTCAAACCACGGTACTTCGTTACATCAGGAACGATCAGAGGCGCTTCCAAGTATTCGTAGCAAATCGTGTTCAAACAATCCGCAACTTATCCAACCCTAGCCAATGGGTGTACGTAGACACCAAAGATAACCCAGCCGATGATGCCTCAAGAGGAATAAACGCACAGACACTGGTAGAGCACAGTCGATGGATTAAAGGACCATCGTTTCTATGGCAACCAGAGGAAGAATGGCCAGAGCAGCCGCCCTCGTTCGGCGAAATACCAAACGAAGATCCAGAAGTTACGAAACATGTGAATACCTGTGCGACAACGGTCATCGATCCAGCACCTGTATCCACCATAACAAAGCTACTACAGCATTTCTCTGACTGGCACCGTTTAAAGAAAGCCGTTGCTGTATTTCTGCGAGTCAAGGACATACTCCAGAAGAGAAGGCTACAGAGAATCAACGAAAGATATGGCTCACCCAGCGCCATTAAAGACGAACAAGTTAAGCTCAACGAAGACCGTTCATCACTCACCGTTCAAGAGTTGCAAGAGGCAGAGCTTGCAATCATTCGTTTCGCACAGTCCCAGAGCTATGATAACGAGCTACAGATCCTCGATCAAGCCAACGGTAGCAAACTGAGAGATGAACAGACACGCCCCAACAAGAACAAAGCTGAAGTAGGAAAGACCAGCTCCCTTTATCGCCTTGATCCGTTCGCTGATAAAGGTCTTCTACGCGTTGGTGGCCGATTAAATTACGCTGACATCCCAGAAGAGTCCAAGCATCCCATAATCTTGCCTCGTAAGAGCCACGTGACAACATTAATCATCCGTTCCACGCATGAGCAACTTGGACATGCAGGACGCGGGCATGTCCTTGCTAGATTACGCGAAAAGTTCTGGATTGTCGCGGCCAATTCCGCACATATGTTGGAGTGGATTATTTTGGTCCGTACGTTACCAAAGAAGGTCGCAAAGAATGCAAAAGATACGGAGCACTGTTTACATGCCTCGTAAGCAGAGCTGTTCATATTGAAGTCGCCCACTCGCTCGAGACGGACTGCTTTATTAACGCCCTTCGACGCTTTATCGCCCGTCGAGGTCCAGTGCGCGAGATCAGGTGCGACAATGGTACTAACTTTGTTGGCGCAAAAAGAGAGCTACGTGAGGCCATCGACGAGATGGACCAAGACGAAATCACAGAGAAAGCTTCGCCAACAACAGATAGATTGGAAGTTCAACCCACCTGCTGCAAGTCACATGGGCGGAGTCTGGGAAAGACAAATAAGAACGGCACGTAAAGTCCTCGACATCCTCCTGCGTGAACACGGAAGTCGTCTAGATGATGAATCCTTGCAGACCTTAATGTGTGAAGTTGAATCTATTATCAACTCAAGACCGCTTACCGCCACCTCAAGTGATGTTAACGATCCTGTCCCATTGTCACCGAACCAGATTCTAACAATGAAGACAAGCATTGTTTTACCTCCACCTGGCAAATTCCAACGCAACGATGTCTACATGCGCCGACGTTGGCGGAGAGTTCAGCACCTCTGCAACCTGTTCTGGTCGCGATGGAAGAAAGAGTATTTGCCAACGCTTCAGGAGCGACCCAAGTGGAACCAAGAAAGGCGCAACCTGAAAGTCAACGACGTTGTTCTGATGAAGATGAGCACGCATCGAGAAACGTTTGGCCAATGGGCGTGGTCATCCAGGTAGAGCCAGACTCTAAAGGTCTCGTCAGAAGCGTCGTCCTGAGAACCCAGACAGCAGAGCTGCGCAGACCAGTGAACAAGCTCGTCCTCTTGCTCGCTACAGAAGAAAGGATGGACACTGCTGATGACAGCAAAGACAGTTGCTGATTGCATGAAGGACTGAACATTAATTTGAACATTAAAAGTAATGTTTACGTTTAAGTTTCAAGTAATTTAGTAGGAATTAGTTTTAAAGATTTTCGCTTAGCTTTTATACCTTGCGTTTATAGTTTTTTAAACAGCTTAATAGTGTTTAAGGGGCCGGGGAATGTTAGTGCCAAATATGTTTATGGTTTTTCGTATTTTCCTTTCCAGTCTTTAAAGTTTCTTTGTATTAATTATATCACGGTTTTTGTGGTTAGTTCTACGGATGTATTTGCCCACGTACGATAAACGAAACAAAGAGAACCACTATCCTTTGTATTAGGTAATATTTCTTGTAACGTGTTCAGGAAAACCTTTAGTTCTAGTCAACGCATCATCGTGTTAACATCAAGTTTTAAGGCTCAACTTTTACCGTGAAATCCCTCAAGCGGACACAGAATGTAAGTTTGTTAACCTTTTATACTTTTACGCGTTTTATATTTCTGTATCAGCGAAACATTTGTTTCTTAAGTTTGTAATAGTTTTAGTTAGTCTAATTGTAGTTTTTACTTCGTTATTGTTTCCTTAGTTTTCGAAACCGCTTCAATTTACCGCTTCATATCGCTTCGATCCATCGCTTCTTTAATACCGCTACGACAACGCTTCATTATTAACGTCACGTTATGTAGCAACGCTTCGCTTCAATAAACTTTGATTACATTAGACTGTGTCATGAACATTGCTTTGGATAACGTCAGAAGCGCGTTGAGATTATCTGTTGCAACGAGAAATAGGGATTCACACACCGTCCTGTGAGTAACGTAG
>MU826002.1:0-33873 GCA_029204205.1 Desmophyllum pertusum | reverse complement strand
CACAATGAATGTTAAACAAACACTAAAAGTTTGAATGTTAAAACCATGATAGCCCAGGCTCTCTACACGAATATTATACAATGGGAGATTTGAAAATATTTATAGGAAAATTTATGAGAACTAACGTAAATACATTATAATTGATAGATCTTTAGAAGGAAACTAACTTAAACTGAATTACATTGTGCAAGTGTTTTGATTATTTTTGATGTTTGGGTGTTCCTTGAGGCTAATTTTAAAAGCCCATTTTGAAGAGTTTGGCTTTTTCATTTGACCGTCCACAGGAGCCCATCAACTGAGGAGCGAGCCAACTCCGGACACTAAGCCTATGTCAACAAGCGTTTTTACGAGACTCGGTTTCAATTTTTCAGATTCCTTTTCACCCGGGTATATAATGGTGTTTTCTGGTCCCATGTGTACTATGAAATGAAAATAAAATACAATTAACAGTACTGGCGACCTAATTGCGGCCTTTGTTTACGCGGTTAACGCCAATTATGGATTACAAAGGAAAAACGTTTGATGTCTGGCGGGAAATCACGTAAATCGCTGGGAAAAGTCGAATCTAAAAATACCTGGTCCTGTAAAAACGCCTGTGACACGAATCGCAGTCGCAGTTGCTCGCCCACCTAGTGATGGGCTGCCTGCCGTCCATTATGAATAATTTTAAAAAAGGCCGGCGACAATTTATATGTGAGAACGGATCCAATGGTTCCGCACTCGAATTGCAATAAATTCCATAAAATACTTCCAGTCTGCCTCAAAATTACCTTCATTGGCCGACGTCCATGGCTCTTGAGCTTCTGTTCGCTACCCCTAGGGTTTTCCAAGGTGGCTTTATTGCTCGAGAAACGTCTCGTGTTCGAGCTCTTGTCTTTTATATTTTCTTGTCGCGTTGTGCGTGTCCCCGACGTCCCTGAGACGCCTCATTTGAAATTCAGCGACATCCGTGACAAAATTTACCTCGACCGTGAAGGCATGGGTGCAATCGTTAGCCCTTGCAAAAAAAAAAAAAAACAGACGATGGGGATGGTCCCTCGGTCGATTTGACCGGAAACGGAAGTGAAAATAATCGGATACACGTCGGGGGGATTTTTTGTAGTTGTAGAATCTCGGCGAACTCTCTAGTTTCATTCAGTTTACCGATGTCGAGAACTATCCTCAGTTGAATAATTTAAAAGTCAGCGTTTTCAAATACCAAAGTGAAACCTTCAAAAAATTCGCTCGTTGCGGTTCACATTCTCCGACAACCCCCAGAGTTTGGTCCACGGCATGTTTTTCAGAAGGAATTTTACTGGATGTACATCTTTAAAATGGATTACTTGAATTGACTTCAGTACAGTGATAAGTGAATCAACAATCGCTTTGTGTGTTTGCGCGAAGAAAATATGTATAAGAATATTAATATACACCTAGTTTCAATTAACGTTGTCGGATAGAAATGTTTTTTAAAAAAAAGTCCCGCAAGACAAGACCGAAAGGTAGCATGGGGTAAAAGTAGAACACATGCTCGGCACTCACCGAATACTAATGAGAAGTAACATGTAAACACTTATTTATAACGTTTTACTTTTTGTGTTTAAACGAAGTAAGCTACTTTTAGCCAAACTAATTTTAGCATAATAAGCTAGCGAAAAAAACTAGGAAAAACAAATTATATAATTCGGGCCACAAGCCAAATAACATCACGTGCGAATAAAAAAAAACGTGTAGATTTTTTTTCCAGCGATATGTTAAATTCTAAATGAATACCCCAGACTACCATTTGGTCTTGTCTTGTATGCTTAACGCTTTTATCCGATTTGTTAATCCGACCTCGCCACGTTATGAGACCATATTTCGATATTAATTATTAATTTCTAACTTGGCTCCGAGGTTTAGGGAAAGGAAAGAGTTTTTTGAGTAATGGAAATCGAACCAGGTTGGTGTTATTGTAAATACTTTTTAGTAACTATGTGTGGTAAAAATAAAGTTTGTTGTTTGTTGTTGTTGTTGTTGTTGTTTGTTATAGTCTTTTCATACTCTGTGTCTGCTTCACCGTCGGGGCACAAGTTGCCGTTGTTTTTGGGAAATCTGGTTGAAGCACGCGAAGAGGTTTCAAATCATTTTATTACAATCAAAAAACTAGCACGCGCACTTCACGAGTACTCCGAAAGCAATCGCGCCAGCAAATACTGTCATGTTGCCATAGCAGATTCGTGGACGAAAACACGGTGGCGGTGGGGCTCAGTCCCGACTCGGAGGTGGAATTTCCGGCAACCGGTACTTCTCAGCGTTCCCACCGACTGTCGGTATGTCATAGGCAAATTTTTAAACTGTTCTCTGTGATACCATAGCCACGCAAGGCGTGCAAGAGCTATTTTATGGAGGAATGGGCCTTGCTTTAATAGGTTTTATAAAAAAAAGGTTTGACAAGTCTGCCTACATACACCATGGCCCGTGGTTTTTTGTTCGTCGTGAAACGAGTAGGAGCCTGAGCGTCCTTACTCTCCCTGGTTGGGAACAACGCAGATTAGCCCCAGCAATGTTGAGAATTGGGCCTTACACATTTATATACTCCTGGGTGGAAAACACAAGAACATAATACTCTCTTCTCCCGAGGCTCATTGTAGACTTCCCATACCCTTACTCCCGGACCTCTCCCCCCCCCCCCCCCCCCCCCCCCCCTCCTTCCTATCTACAATACAGTGACTTTTCGGCTATCCGTCGAACCCGGCCCGCTCCTGCACAAACTACGCGTCTACCGATACGTTAGACGAGCCCCTGTGTAGGCAAACAGAATTTGTGCGTTTACCTGATATAATCGGTCAGTAGGTTATGCTAAATATCCTGGGCCTGGTTCGTTTCAAAACGACGTTTAAGCTGAATCCAGCGGAGGACTAGACGCTGATATATGATTTCAGTTTTGGGGCAGCTTTTCAGTGACATTTGTTGTAAATGATTTTTTTAATTTGAGTAATTCTCAACTCTGCAAAACTTTAAAAAGCAGTAAAAAACCCTTTCTATACAGCATAAATTAAACTCTCGATTGACTTTAATTTAATGCTGGATTAGTGTTAATCGACTTTCGAATCAACCGGGGCCCAGATCCTTATCGTCCAAGTGCCCGCTAATTATAAGAAAGCTAACTTTTGAAATTGAAAAAACTTAGCTCAAAAATTGCTGTGCTACCACTCAAAGAGGGCCAATGAAATTAGAAGCTTCCGACAGCTGCTACCACTTCAGCAAACATTACCATCTGTTCTCTTCTAGGCCACATTACAGATTATCGTCAACAGCTCGAAGAAAAAGGCAAGACTATTGGCACTTCAACGGACCAGAAATACGCAGCGAAAGATATCAACAAAGACCATACAAACAGAAAGGATGGTGCGACCTTACATAACTGCCCAGAGTTTTGATTACGAACCCAAAAAGGGGAAAGAATCGGGGGGGTTCACCATTGGTGATTGAAAAGTATTATTCAAGGTCTAAATCAGGTAATCCCAACAACAAAATCACTTTTTTTCATTACAACATCTACGCCAAGACAAACGTAACTTTTTTTCAATTGACGTCCGAACGGCGATGCTTGCTTGTATGAGGACGCGGTTGGCCTAAGCGGACTGGTTAAAAAGTATGGGGGGGGGGGGGGTGTGGGCCGGAAACATTTTTGTCTGGAAATGTGGTGTCTAAAAAACACCATGGCCGCCCCTTCCCTTTTGGCACAAAACTGAGTGACCCACCCCTAATGAAGGTTGAAAATTTTACATGACACACCCCCTTTATAAAACATGAAATTTTTGGTTGCATAATCCAATGAAAGCCCCCCCGCCCGCACGCCCCCCCCGCTCCCCCCTCTCCGCACATCTTTGCGTATATGAAACTTGCGGTGGTGATTTTTATTTATTTTTTTTTTTTTTAACAAAGTCACTAAGTGAGCAGCACATAGCAAACACAATCTTGTTGACCTCTACGGGTTTATTTCTACCGACCGGTTAGTCTGATAAGTACAGACTTCATCAGGAGTTTGAACAAGATTTACATGGAACTTATTTATCACATTAACAGAGTCACGTTTCCCGTAAGGGTGTGAACAACTAAACACACCATAAAAATACGTGCCCCAGGATACTACACTAAAATCCTGCGTAGAATATGTGATGTTTAATTTTGGGGCTCACGGATTTAAAACATCAGAGCACGTTTCTTCAAAAACATGAAGCCAGTCATCAAAAAGGCAGTAGCCGAGGCCAGTGAAAGCGAGGAAGATGACAGTCCTGAAGATGTAGAGAGCGGCAATGAAGAGAGCGTTGATGAAGAGAGAGGCGATGAAAATAGCGGCGATGAAGACATAGGCGATGAAGAGAGCATTGATGAAGTTGAAGAGCAAGAGGAGGCGATTGACGGTTGAGCAGGCCGAGTTTATGGAACAATATAGAAATGATTTTATCAGCGATTTATGCCTTTACTTGTAGTCTTGTAGATGGAACAATACAGCAATGAAATGCAAAAAACCGCATTCATTTATTATAAAAAATACGTTTTATATAAAATGACACAAAAGAGCTTTGAGAGGGTTTTTTATAATAATAATTTCGGCTAGAAAAATAGATTGCAGATCGGTAAAGCTGCCCCGCTTTAAATGTGTGGCAAAATCAAGCCTTCAATTGTTAACTGAACAATATTTATTATGTTTCTTAAGTGCGTGCCTATTCCTGTTATAAAATAGGATGACCCACCCCCATGGGTAGTCAAAAACTGATGACCCACCCCCTCTCTGCTCCGGTCCACCCACCCCTATACTTTCTGACCAGTCCCTAATGGTTTGCGCGTTGGACTCCGGATCGAGCGGTCTGCGTTTCTAGCGCTGGCCGGGATCATTGTGTTGTCTTCTTGGGCAAGACACTTAACTCGCCTCTCCACCAGGAATATAAATGGGTATGGGCCAATCTGACAAAAATGCTTGGAGATTATCTGCGATAGCCTATGAATAGGTTCCGCGGTGGGGATGGGTAAAAGAAAAACTGCGAGCGAAGGGGCGTCGCCGTCTTTCTCCAGGCTTCGCGCGGCTTGCTTCGCTCGCAGTTTTCTTTTTACTCCATCCCCACCGCGGAGCCTAATCTGCGATGGACTAGCATCCATCCAGGGAATAGCGGTGCTCCTAGTCACTTCATGCTTTGGAACCGGAGTTAAGCGCCGGCCTGATAAGCCAGCTGGTGAGAGCCCCCTCCCCCCCCCCCCCCCCCCCCCCCTTCCCCTCCCCCCGGGGGTGAAGAGAGCCGATGTAGTTCACTTATCATATATATTCTTTCTCCATGACAGGCTCAAAAAAATACAAAAACGAGGGACTGGATTCGGGTACAAATTACGCGGTCTTTCAGCGATCTTTTGATGCCTACGGATCTTACGACTCAGGGAGTTTCATCCGTTTCAAAACGAAAGGCTTCCCGTGGCTCACAGTCCTTTTGGTAGTCCTTTTGATAGTGGCTCTTGCTTTAGCTCTCATAGCATTCGCTTGTTGGTTAGGTGAGTTCCACTCTTGTTATTTAACAAAGTGAATTTATTTTTATTTTATCAATCATAACTATAACAAAATGCTCGAAAGCAAGAGGGAATAATCTGTCGAAGGTGATTGGTTCTTAGCAAACTCTAGGGGCCGAATATTTAAACCACCGTGGCCTAACTCGTGTTTTAACTGAGAGCAAACTTGCAAAAAAAAGAACTCGACAAATATTTCCCAATATGGACCGAACAAGCTAGTTCAATAAAGTTTTTATCATAATGGCTTTTTTAAAAATTTGTTGCTAAATTAATGCAACCATTCTCGGCTAACGCGCGCGCGCCAAAGCTAAGCATATTCTTGCATTTTTCAGGCCACTTTGCAAAAAGTTTAACCAAAATTGTCCGCCAGACATGAGGAAAAATGTTTCTACTTAACGGGGAGCAAACCGTGGCTCACAGCCTTTTTGGTAACGCTGTTTGTGGTGATTTTTGCTTTACGTTTAGCTCTCATAGCATTCGCTTGTTGGTTAGGTGAGTTTCACTCTCAGTGAAGTTATTTTTATTTTACTAATCATTGCTATAACAAAATAGTCGAAAGCAAGAGAGTATAACTGTCGAAGGTGATTGGTTCTTAGCAATCTCTAGGGGCCGAATATTTAAACACCGTAGCCTACCTCGAGAGTTTAAACTGGCCAATATATATATGTTATTTGCCGGCTGGGAGGTCCGTACTGAGAAAAACTGTGCCAGAGGTCTTGAGTACGGCACGAGGCCGTAGGCCGAGGGCCGTACTCAAGACCGAGGCACAGTTTTTTCTCAATACGGACCGACCAAGGCCGGCAAATAACGTATTTATTTTTTTCCTACTTGGTTTGGTAATGCTAGAAATCTTGAAATCTTGCCGTTTTGCAAAATCTGTTTTCACGCGCGCGCGTATTCCTTTTATAGCTGATCGCATGGTCGCTATAAAACTCAAACTACCGAAGAAATAAAACTTAATCCAAATAAAAAGAAACTCAGACGATTAATTTTTACACCAGAATTACAGAAAGTTAGATGTGAAGAACAGACGATGGAGACTCAAACGGAATTTCACCGCTAAAAGCAGCTGAAATGAGAAGCTAAAGCCATTCAAAGTCCGGCGTAACCGGCAAAATTTTAGAAAAATATTCCATACTCTTGCGTAGTATCATGAAAGCATTTTCCGAGCAAAACTGTTTCCTCAGTTTTCTACAATTTCATTTCCATGTTAATCTAATTCTTGCCATTCGATGGCCATTTACAATTTTCATTTTATGCGAAACCTTGACAAACTGTATTCATGCATTCAGTTTCAACGTACCGACACAACTGATTTAAGCTTTAATATACGAGCCGAGAATTATTTTCTGGGTTACCGGTAATCACTAAGTTCTTTCTTGAATGAAAGTTAATGAAGGGCTGTTTCGGTAAAAAAGAGAAACGAAAAGCAAATGACTAAAACTAAGGAATTGAGTCTAAACACGGACATTTGTAATTTAAAATCGCAAGTCTAGAGAGCGTGAAAGTGATTTCCAAAACAACAACAAACTCAAATTATGTCGGTTAAAATCAAATGAACACTCGCCTCTTTGACGGAAATGCAAGCTCTTTAATTCCACTGCGTAGTTCTCCATTCACTTGACAATGATAAGAGAGCAATATGATGTGAAAAATTCAGTAAAAGCTTCGCATCGACCTTCGCACGTTGCTGAAATTAAAACTTCTTCGCTTGGGCAGCGCAGGCCTGGCGGCAAAAGTCATTTGATATTTTGACCGTGGGCAAGATTGGAAAATCTTGCCCGCTCTCGGAACCAATCAGATTGCAGGATTCGAGAGTTCCGCCCGCTCGCGCTCTCAGAAAAAAATAAGAGACCGTATTCAACGGGTCTTAGTCCTCCTGACCGCGCGCTACGGAAAACACTGTTGAAAACCTATATACGAGCCGAGAATTATTTTCTGGGCTACCGGTAATCACTAAGTTCTTTGTTGAATGAAAGTTAATGAAGGCCGGTTTTGTAAAAAAGAGAAAACGAAAAGCAAATGAATAAAAACTAAGGGATTGAATCCAAACACGGACATATGTAGTAAAATCGCAAGTCTAGAGAGCGCAATGGTGAAAGTGATTTCCAAAACAACAACAAACTCAAATTATGTCGGTTAAAATCAAATGAACACTCGCCTTTTTGAAGAAATGCAAGCTCTTTAATTCCACTGCGTAGTTTCTCCATTCACTTGACAACGATAAGAGAGCAATATGATGTGAAAATTCAGTCGAAGCTTCTTCGCATCGACCTTCACACGTTGCTGAAATTAAAACGTTTTCGCTTGGGTAGCGCAGGCCTGGCGGCAAAGTCATTTGATATTTTGACCGTGGGCAAGATTGGAAAATCTTGCCCGCTCTCGGAACCAATCAGATTGGCAGGATTCGAAGCCGTATTACACAACTTTCCGATGAATAACCTCTATTTATTATACGACATGGCATCCTAGAGTGCGAATACGCACAAAGACGAGAGCAAGTATATATATTTATTTTTTTCTGAGAGCGCGAGCGGGCGGAACTCTCGAATCCTGCAAAAATAAAAACTGACTCGTAAAAATACCCAGCCGTATTACACAACTTTCCGCTGAATAAATTGCTTATTATACGACATAATATCTTTCCTAAAATATAGGCTTTCAACAGTGTTTTCCGTAGGGCGCGGTCAGGGGGACTGAGACCCGTATAATACGGTCTCATATCTGCTCTCCTCTTTGTGCGTATTCGCACTCTAAAACGTCACGTCGTATAATAAAATACAATACAATACAAACTTTATTAACACTTAACTCCTCAATGGGGCTTTTCGGTGTTAATTACCTTTTTATAAACTACAATAAAATTATTTTAAGAATTACAATAAAATTACAATAAATTAGTTTATTTCTTAATTTTCTTTTAAAGTATATATTGATTATCATACTTGACTGATAGTTTAGTTTGTCCACAGCCGTTTTATTTCTATTTTCTCTTTACCTACCCCTCACCCCTTGCGTTCGCGTTCGTTAAATCCCCTGCGGCTCGGCTTATATCGCTCGCGCTCAAATAGAAGGTATGTGTACAGACTACTGATAGTTGGCAACACATTTCTGTGTCAACAGTGAAAAAGAAGAGTCGCCGGCGAGATCTAGAAGTTTCTTTCAAGACGGATAACGTTGAGATGAATTCAGCGGGAAGTCATGGTAAGTTGGTGAACGGGGCGGAGAACCACGCGGCAGATCACAACCAGAATCCCATGTACGAAACCTTGCACGAAAAACAGGCACCCGCCGGTGGCGCTGTAGGCAACCCAACTTATGGCGAAAGCGTCGATTCTGGTCAGAATGCTGATTATGAAATCCCAGACGAGGTGCCAAGGCAGGAAGGCGATTATGAGTTAATTAAGGAAGGTAGCGGAGCTCAGGAAGGCCATTACCAGCAGTTACAGTTAAACAGTCGCACGGATTACGAGAACTTTAACACTTCCCTGTAGGCTCTCAGCAATACAGTAATATCCTTGAAATAGTAGTCAATTGCATGTGTGAGCGAACTATTGGAATTCCAATTCCATTAGACAGGTTAAACTGCAACCTCGTTCCCAGGGTCTCTCTTCTTCCCGCCCTATCTCGCTCTTGGGGGCGGGAGAAGAGAGTCCCTGGGAACGAGGTTGGTTAAACTAATTTCTAATAGCTTGTAGTCTGGTAATACAGTCAACTCTCTCTAAGGGGGACACCCTCGGGACCAGTTTTAGCTGTCCACCTTAGAGAGGTGTCCGCCTTAAAGAGGGTTTAGTTACAGACAAACAACTGAAATTCGGCCGGGACCAGCAAACCATGTCCGCCTTAGGCAGGTGTCCGCCTTATAGTGGTGTCCGCTTAGAGAGAGTTGACTGTAAAGTAAAAAGCAACTTCAAGGCGTAGAAAAGCTAGATTAATGGCTTATGTAGGCACTAATCTGACTAATGCGCATGTCCCGGGGGGTACTCCCATATGTAAGCTATATAGGTATGTGCCGCGGGATAGGGTATGGTTTTTGATTTATATTGGATATAAGTTTTCGTATTATAGTGATGCGACTTTATGTTAAATATTAGATTATCCCATTATTGGTCATTATTAATTAATGGGAAGAAACACTGTGAATTGTGAATGTCAAACAACATGTCACGTACTCCTTCCTCAGTGTCAGTCCCACCAGAAAAATCGAACTTTTCAAAATTTCAAAATCGTTCAAACTTTGGCTTTTAGTAGTTCATATTGAGTTATTCATCACTTTGTGGTTCATTTGCGAAATATTTTTTTGTTTTGGCAACAAATGACGAAAATCAATTTCAGGTTCGATACAAGAAAATTTGGCTTGAAAATTAGCCATCTTTAAGCAAACCGCTTGCCTTAACTATTAATCCAGAAGACATCCAGTTGTTATCAGCGTATTCTATGACTTCTCCAGGTTCTATTTTATAATTTGCATAAAGATTGAAAAAAATTATGACACTGTGAGAGGCCTGAGAAAAATCCCCCTGTTTCTCTATGGCAATTACTAGCTAGATTGAAAAAAATATTTACCCTACTACCTTTATCACAAATCCAATGACATTTAGAAATTACACTAAGGAGGAAATGGCCTTTCAACTGATATAATTTTTTTTCTGGGGAAATTATATTGCGCTCTGTGAGAAAGCGCTTAAAATGGCCGAAAAATGATATACGTGACTAGTGGTTTGCGTGACATACCGTGACCATAGCACATAGGAATATTAAAAAAACACTTTCTTTTGAGAATATCAGTATTTTTCGTACATCATTGATGCTTCCCAAGATGATGTGACGTAAGAAAATGGTTAATTTCACTGTGTGAATTGTACTTTGGCTTATAAGAAATTATCTGATATCCACGCTATTTGAACGTAATCTTGTGTAATCTTGTTGTTTTTCTAACATTAATTATCAGCTAAACACTTCTCCGGTTGGGTGCTAATTTGCATATCACATGTGTTACAAGAGGGTTACCAACTTTAAATCTATAAATACTAGGGTGGATCTAGAAAGTGTTTTTTAATATCCCCATGCAGGAATTCGGATTTACCATTTCTTTGACTAAACTCAGCACTGAAATATGTGCTACGGTCACGGTATGTCACGCAATCCACTAGTCACGTATATAATTTTTCGGCCATTTTGAGCGCTTTCTCACAGAGCGCAATATAATTTCCCCAGAAAAAAAATTATATCAGTTGAAAGGCCATTTCCTCTTTAGTGTAATTTCTAAATTTCATTTGATTTGTGATAAAGGTAGTAGGGTAAATATTTTTTTCAATCCAGCTAGTAATTGCCATAGAGAAACAGGGGGATTTTTTCAGGCCTCTCTCAGTGTCATGATTTTTTCAATCTCCATGGAAATTATAAAATAGAACCTGGAAAAGTCATAGAATACGCTGATAACAAGTGCATGTCTTCTGGATTAATAGTTAAGGCAAGCGGTTCGCTTAAATATGGCTAATTTTCAAGCCAAATGTTCTTGTATCGAGCCCTGAAATTGATTTTTGTCATTTTCTGCCGAAACAATAAATTATTTGACAAATGAACCACATAGCAATGAATAACTCAATATGGACTACTAACAGCCAAAGTTTGAGCGATTTTGAGTTTTCACATTTTTGCCGCTATTTTCCGATTTTGTTTGATTCTTGTGGAGACGCTCTCTTAATTAACTGCAAAGGAGAAGTTACCTTGTCAACATTGGCGTCGCCATTTTGCTTTTTTGTAATACTGTAGCCTTACCGAAAACACTAATCCAGTTGGCTGACAGTTACCGGCGCCTTTCGATAACACGCGAACTCTAGATCTGAAGTTCAAAACCCAACTTAGGGCCTGTTTACATGGAGGGAGGGTGACCCGGGTACCAGGGTCACCCTCCTAGCCGGGCTACCCTGGGAGGGCCAACTTTTCATACATTTCTTTACAAAGCACACTGAAGTGTTTACATGCATATGATAGACAGGGTCACCCGCCTACCCGGGTCACCCTGTCTGCCTGCCAGGGTCACCCTCCTAGGCGGGCTATCTTTTCTGCATGTAAACTTGAAACCCACGAAAATGGCGGAACAAGCAATAACAACGCTTCGATACTGTACGCTACGGCAAGCACTCGCTAAGATATTTGGGTCTTCATATATATGGTCAAGACTCAACAAAATAGACAGGGACAGGCCGAGCCTAGCCTCATTCAACTGACGCGACATCAGAACTTTTGACCTCGCCAGTCTAATAGAAAACAACTGCAATAGCTGAAGGCTCTGCTGGACATAGTTTCGGAGATCAGTCTCGCCAATATTATTGTCATTACTATTATTACTATCACGTTTGTATAGTATATAACTACAGTAGTTTTAACTAAGAATATTGTCATAGATAAATATGAAGTATAAATATAGATAAATGAATTATATAGTTTAGAGATTTTAAGGTTTGTATATAGATCGTTTTCACCAAAATAACAAGATCGTTTTGCGTGCACCAAAAACATCTACAAACTCAGAGATTGTAGAGTAGGTGGAAATAAATATATTCCCCAAGTTTTGATGTGGCAGTGTTCATTGCAACGAAGTTATTGGGAAAACAATATTCGCAAAATTACAGAACTTAGTATGAGTCCGCCATATTGGTGGACCACTTTGGTCCACCAATATGGCGGCCAAAAAATGTCTGCGAGAATAAAAATGATTTTGCTACCGAAGTCATACGTTTTCACTTCTGAATGCTTTAGTTATCATTTTTAACTTATTAGCATATCAGAAAAGTATTTAAAGTGCGAAAATATTGGTTTGTGTAACATTTCAGGTCACGTTGAGCCAGGCCGTCTCAAATTTCAAAACGCTTTATCTCCAAAACGAAGCAATCTGCTGGCACAAAATTTCCCCAGCAACTAACGACACTGATGTATAGAATATACTGAAAGAACAGCTTTGTAGGATCAATAGTTTTGATCATTTTGATGACGTCACGTGAAAACGATCTATACATTTTAAGGTTTAATAGCATTTCTGTATTCTGTAATTGACTAATTAAGTGCACGACCTCACCAGCTCTGCTGATTGATTTATCGTGTTGAAATGAAGTGATTGATTGATTGATTGATTGATTAAGGATTTAATTAAGAATGGTGCCATTTTAAGGATTTATATTTAATTACGGTAGAGGAGAGCCTGGGGATGAGGTTAGTTCAGGTTGTTACACATATGTAAGCACCTACTTTGTTGTAAACAAAGACTAGACACATTGAAGTCAATAACAATAAATGTATTAAGTTTGAAATAACGTCTTGTGTTGTTATGTCTGAGATTGTTGCAGAAAGGCGCACAGCGGTGAACCGCAAAAATTCAACGCCAGTTCCGGTTTTCAATGACTTGAATTTTCTAACGGTTGGAAGCGTACTGTGCAAGACGTTTGTGAGAGAACTTAACGTAACAAACAGATTCAAAAAGACAGTTACAAGCGCATTTTCTTAATCACTCCCCCCCCCCCCCCCCCCCCCCCCGCCTCTCCCATCCCATCCTCGGAGACCCAAGGACAGATAAGTGGGGAGGGAGGAAGATCAAACTGGCGAAATGGGGGCGTGACATTCTCGTTCCCAGATCCTCCGTTTCTCATTTAAAAAAACCCGCGTAGCTCTGGGGACGAGAATGCCTGGATATATAAATCCCGCGCATGCGTACAAATATTAGGAAGCTGCTACGCAGCAATTAAAACAGAACAAGAGACTCTTGAATAGAAATAATAAAAAATAGATAAATAAATAAAAAATTAATAAATTAAAACAGCTGACCACCCAGAATAGTGTGCTGGCTCGCTGAGGCTCGCCAGCAATAATTTAGGTTTGCTCAGTTGAGGGTTTTGAAGTCCTGCTGAAACTCGATGACAATATCCCAGAAGCTAGTTTTTGTGGAAAATGTCACTGAAAATCTTTTCTCCACTTGCGGTCGCGGTTTGCTTAGAACTCGAAAAAAGTGACGAAATTGGATATTAAAATGTTCACTCGAGATTAGCTTCATTAATCTTGTGAGTGGTATTACGGGGAAATTTCAGTGTCTTGAACTGCAACCGTCTAGTAGTAACTTCTGAAGCAGCGTGAATCAGTTTTTTAGTTTTTATGCCCAACATCCCGAATATAGTTTTCCTTAATTTTCTGTTGAGGAATCCATACAGTACAGGGTTCAAACGGAACTTAGCTGCATACAGAATGTGGATGTCATCCAGATTGCGCGCGAACAATCCACATTTTCCAGGCTGGTGTTTCTCAGTATGCCTTGAGGTAGCCAGCATAAAGTGTAAAAGCTTGTTACAGTTAGAACTTTTCTTGCAATGTAGATTTCTTCGTTTCTGTTGGCAATTCTGCCTTGCGTTGTACCGGACGCATTCGATTTCAGAGCGTTTCTCCGTGCTACGAAACGTTCAGGTATCGCAGGGAACTTGTTTTTATTGAAAGAAGTTGAAACCTGTCTTCGATGTAAGCGAACCAAATTAAAAATCGCAAAGTTGAAGAAAACCGTTGCAAGAAAAACAATGTTTCCAAATACAACTGTCAGGACAGACGTTACGGAAGAATTCTTCCTCAAAATAACGCAAACGGCCTGTTTGGCGTGAAATTTCACCTTCTCCTGGGCCATTAAAGGAGATAGGCCGAGGAAAGACGAAAACATCCAAATCGCAACCAAAACAAGCGTGTTGAACGTTTGGTAAACATGCTAGTGTACTTTTTATATCGCACGACGATAAGGTAGCGATTAAGAGTTATCAAGGTTATGCTTAGATGCGACGTTGTGAATAAAAAAGAGTTTAAAATCGCTAGGTATTGACAAGCTTCATGTCCCAGACGCCAAGCTCCCTGAATCAGCACCGATGCTAGCAAAGGGTGTGTAGTTATGGCAGAAAGTATATCCACGATCGATAAATTCGCCACCAGCAGATTTGGAATGGTTCGTAATGTCTTTAGATTGAAAAACGCTGCGACAATCAACGTGTTTACAAGTATCGATAGAATCGTGAAGACAACAGCAATTGTTGATTCCAACACGACAGTAACATGTGATCGATATGGCAAGTCGAGCTCCCCCGCAACACGTTCTTCCTCCATCATCACTGAGTAGTTTTTCGAGTTCCTTGCCTTTGGAAACCACGGACTAATCTTTGATGCTCAGTTTAATTTCCACTGCAATATACGCAACGTATTCGACAGGTTTCTTACACACAACGATTTTCCAGTTTCGTTGTCTAAAATTGTTGCATTTCTTTTGTGAAAATTCAACCGTTCTCCGTTTCGCTTCCCGCGTCACTGTCAGCTACAAGGCTACATCACCGCCTGTTTTTATGGTGTTATTTATTAGTTGAAGGACAGTTGTTCGCGTGTTTACAGCAAATATATCTAGTAACTTCGCTTAACAATGGAATAATATCATTATTGCATCTATCGCTTGCAAATTGCGCAGATGAGCGGATGAAAATGTTTAAATTACCCCTCGTGTTGGTCATTAATGGCAGAAAACCGGATTGCAATCTATTATGATTGTCATTTTTAGCGCTTTATTTATTATCTTATTTTTCTGACGGAATTCTACTTTTTAAGAAATGGCGACGAATGTTTTGAAGCCGTTTTTTCATAATATTTTCATCACATTCTTTGTAAACAATTTTATTTTCAGTTCGTTTCAGAAACAAAACTTGAGAAACAGGGGAACCCAACGAGAAAATTTAAGGGCGCATGGCTGTAATTATCAAGCAAAACACTTGAGATGTCGTTTTTCTGTTTTTCCATATTTTCCATGGCCTTTAAGGTGACGCAGGACCCTTGCTCTCATTATGTATGTATTCATGACGAGCCGCAGAAGACTAATCCCATTCAGAGAGTGATCGACGGTTGCTAACGAAAAAAAATCATCGCTCACGGTAATCTGTCAGCAATAAGGGGTCAATTTCAGTCAGCGTGACTGTAATCGTATCCCGTCATGTCTAAGACTCATGACTTGCTTTCGAAGAATCGAAGAGAGCAGTCTTGTCTTCTGGCGGAGCCACATTTCTACTTCTTTGAACTGTTTAATACGGACAGTTAGATAGAAAAAGTCCTCCGATGATGTTTTTAAGGACCTGACTATGCATCGACCGTCGAAAACGGAAAATTGCGGTTTAACTGAAGGTTTTCGGTTTTTTCGCGCCAATAATAAATTTATGGCGCGCTAAATCGGCGGGCTTGACCGCGATCTCGATGTGGCATTATTCGCCGGCAAACTTATTTTCTGCAGCATAACGAATAAATGATTGATGTAGTGGAATTCATCCTTCTCACCTCCGCAAGGTAAGTGCGATTTTCATGTTCATATAGCTTACTGCTTGCTACCTATGCCTCGGATATCGATCAATGCATCAAAACTGAAGAATCAGTATAAGTCACCACTAAAGTATGTTGCGTTACTGTGATTTAATAATGTTAGTACTTTAGGCAACACCGAAAGAAAGAAATCCAAACTAAATTCAAACTGAGTAGGCCTGCCAGCAGTCAACGTTCAACGTTTTGAGTACAAAATTACTAAAGAATGATGGTATAAACCATTATGAATATGTAGTTTTATAATTGAAAATAAAATACAGAGTTAGCTCACATGTTCTCTCGGGTGTGTCGCCTGAGAAGAACAAGTAATCGGGTGAGTCGCCTTTGCTTTGTGACAGAATTTTCATCACGGTGAGTTTTTCAACACGGCGGTTCTTATCTCGGGTGTTTCGCCTGATAAGGACGAGCAATCGGGTGAGTCGCCTTTGCTTCAAATGGCGTGTTTGAAAACCTCACTGCATCAACGATATTTTTTTTCTTTTTTGATCGAACGTTCAGTGTAATCTTTTGTAAGAAATTTAATGTTTGGCCAGAGCAGTGAATGTAGAATGGTGACAGGCCAGAAAACGTTTTGTACACCCGGTGCGTCAATTAAAGTAACGCAACATTACTGTAGTACCGATTACCTCTCGATTTAACTGACTTTTTTTCTTCGAGTCAAGGCTTCCATGCATTTTCTTTACGGGCACACATTCCTTTTTTTATCCTTCTTGGATAAGAGCGCGAAAAATATCGCCTGAACACAATTTGCGTTATGTGATCTACGCCAGTTAGCTGGGTGCCGAAGGCCAGACTAGACATAACGAAATTCTCTATCGAGACGGATGGCTATTATATTACCGATTACTGCTATTACATACTCTAAATCTGGCTCGCCCTTGTCAACGACCAGCTCTTATCTGATCGTTAAACAATGGGTTCTCCATGATATGGTTGAGTGAAAACCTGGTGGCTTGTAGAAGCTACCACGTCACCGTTGTTAAGGCACGCGGCTCGTCATGATTTAAAGAGTATGCACGAACCATGACGACTGATGCCGACCGTACGCGAAATATTCATGAGAAGGTGTTTTTATAACGTTACTATAATCGATTCAAAAAATTTGTTTTCGGCGTATTGATAATTAGAAAGTTATTGTTCTTAGTTTTGCGGCACGTGCAATTCAATGTCCCGAATTATCATAATTAGATTCACAACTTTTGTTGTCATACACTTTGTTGACTCGGTCAGTCTTCGGAACGGGGCAAAACCGGCAATTTTGTGTCCAAGCTTTCGTCGCGGATATATAATTTCAGGAATTGATACACGAGGAAGGTAAACGATGTGACAGAAGCGGAATTGCAAAAAAGCCTTTCAAAAAGAAGATAGAACGTTTCAAATTCTAATTTCAAAATTTTACTCCTTTGGAAGGCAATAACTTTCAACGAGTCTTGAAATTGCAAAATCTGCTTCTGTCACATCACAAAGAGGTTATTATCTACCACTAGGTAATACAAACATTTAATTTAGAACGCTTCTCAAGTTGAAAGCTTGGACACAAAAATTGCATGTCCGCAATTCTAACTTTAGAAGCTTAACGTATCACCGTACAGCGCGATCTGCCCAAAAAACCACAATCATGATATAGTTCCATCATCCGCCAATATCCCTATTAAGTTTCAGCGGAATCGACTTTCAAAATTCGGAGATTTGAAGGTTTAGAAGACAACACTCACCCCAGAAATTAAGCTTATGAATTTATTCATGGCAAGGGTCCTGCGCCACCTTAAAGGGAATTGTTTAGCTGAACTGATTCAACAAGTGGCAAAACATTTTAGGGAACAAAATCTTATTACCCGAATTTACAATCTGCTGTTTCCTTTTCCTAGCTGGACATTTTTCGTACCCGAAACGACATTGTAAGGAATAAAACAAAGAAAGGCTGACTGTACGGTAACCTCGTGCCCAGGGTCTCTCTTCTTCCCGCCCCCTAGAGCGGGAAGATGAGAGACCCTGGGGACGAGGTTGACTGTAGATGTTATAATATATTTTCCAATATTTCTCTTCAGGGAACTAACTCCAAGAAATTTTTTTAAACACAATTCCATTGTAAGGAAACGTTAAATAACTTCTAATGCAACTGAGGTCCTCGGTAACCGGCGACAGCAGTGGAACCCCTGATTTCTCGAACCCTCGATTTCTCAAAAGCCCCGATAACTCGAACCAAAAGTTCGAGAAATCGGGATTCCACTGTAATACAACGGCTCGGATAAAATTAAAAAGAAACTAAATATGATAAAAGCGGAGAAAATCGAAATAAAACGGCGATGGAAAAACTATCTTCTAAAAAAACTCTCCGCGAACGTGACGACAAGCTTACGCCATCCTCATGTGTTTCTTAGGGGGTGGACCATTTAACTTCTGAGGGGGGGCTGGGTGATTTTGAAAAAAATATCCTTCAAGCACACTTGTATAAAAAAAAAACGCGCGCACGACCACTGCCGAAAAAAGTTTCCTACAAGACACTACCTGATAGGCTGACACATGCAACTTCAGAAAAAAATATCATGCACACATATGCCCCGAGAAAAACATTTATTGCGCATGAAAGGGTTTGAAAAAAAAATCGCGCCTATACCAAATCACCCAACCCACCCCTCCCCTCAGAAGTTAAATGGTCCACCCCTAAACAGCCATTTTTATTCTCCGAGAACAGCAGGCGTTAATTTCCTCATATTACGAAATTTCGAGGTGATATATTTTCACTTAACGAATATCTGACAGGTTGGTAGGTTAAAGTTGAACATGAAAGTTTCCGAGTCGGTGTTTAGGTCGTGGCAAACGAGGAAACATTGTTGCGGAAACATTGTTGCTCATAATGTTTCTTGTGTGTGAAACGAGCAGGAAGCAAAACATTGAAACAAACCAAGAAACATTTCGGAAACATTTGTTGCGGAAGCAAAAAGTTTCTGAAAAAAATCAGAAACATTTTTTTGCGTCTCGTCGGCGAGAAAAGGTTTCATGCGCGGGCAATTAACAGGGAAACATTGAAATTCACGAATGTTTCCGCAACAATGTTTCCTCGTTTGCCATAACTACACTCTATAAATCAAATAAGTTTCATAACAACACATCGCATTTATAAACCAAATTACGTGCACTCGTGCCTGCTGCCTCGCCCCAGGCGTCGCTCCTTGGTCATGCGCGTGGAGTTGTTGAACTGATTCAGGCCATTCTCGACCCCAGACCTTTGCTGCTTTCTTGACTACGCAAGCGCGCGAAAAAGAGAAGAGCTCTGGGGTCGAGATTGTGATTTAGGCGAGAAAAAGGGCGCTCCGCGTTTCGCCTCGTAACCATCAAGCCCCGCGCTCCCTGTTTTCCCGCCTTTTACTGACGAAAAAACAATGAACTAGGAGATGCACTCGCACTGACTCGTCCCCAGTCTTCTCTCTTGTAAAAGGCGAGAGTCCCCGCTCTGTTCAACTTTTTCTCAATTTTATTTGCATGTAAACTAACTTCTAATGAGCTTTTACTCCAATGCGAGATAGAAGTGAATGGTTGGTAAGTTTGCTTTAAATTCACAGTCTTTCCAACGTTGGCAGCTGAATTTATCCGTGCAACGTGGCTCACTTCTATGGGGCGCCAAGTGTAAAAATATTATCATCTGCTTGACGATGCGACATGACTTGCGATTTATATATAAATTTCCAAAGTCGGTAACTTGGTGATTTATAAATTACAAGTGTACCAATTCTGTTATTTAGTAAATAACAAAAATAATGGTGAAAAATACGCTAAATAATATTTTTACACTTGGCGACCCATCGCTTCAACTTTTTTGGTAGCGATTTGGCAACAAATGTGAGCTTACGTTTATATGGTTGTTTTGCTATATAACAAATCACTTAATGACTGGTCCCGATCGAGAAAAGCAGTGAATCTAAATAAATAAGGAAATAAGGAAAATTTCAACAAGCTTTTCCCAAAATTCAACTGAAAAACCAATGCCCACACGACACATCTCCCAACCTCGTTCCCAGGGCTTTTCCCTTCTAAATTTTGCGGGTCGGGAAAAGACCCGCAAAATTTAGAAGGGAAAAGCCCTGGGAACGAGGTTGCACATCTCCGCGGTTTGGCCAAAACCTCAACACTTCAATTATTAAATCTTGGATTTATTTACAAAGTTTGCCTGATAACAATATTGCAAAACAATGTTTTTAATTCTTCAAGGAAATGGCTGATAAAAACACTTATGCAGTAAGTACGTATAACTCAGGTTTGCGCAAAAAATGGACAAAACGCTCACTCCAAACGCAGAGTTGCCTCGGTTAACATTCCTTGATCTGGACCCTCCTGAGCGACAGTGAAACTGCGTTTGATGTTCAACCGTCTAACAGTAGCCTCATCTGTAGTTGTGACGATATGAATCTGTTTATTATTTTTATATCTAACATCCCGAAAATAGTTTTCCTTAATTTTCTGTTGAGGAATCCGTAAAGTACAGGGTTCAAAACGGAACTCAACTGCATACAGAATGTGGATGCCATCCAGATTGCGCGCGAATAATCCACATTTGCCAGGCTGGTGTTTCTCAGTATGCCTTGAGGTAGCCAGCATAGAGTGTATAAGCTTGTTACAATTAGAACTTTTCTTGCTATGTAGATTTCTTCGCTTCTGGTTGCAATTCTGCGTAGATTAGCGGCCACAATCGATTTCCGAGCGTTTCTCTGTGCTTCGGATCTTCCAGGTGTCGCAGGGAAATTGTTTTTATTGAAAGAAGGAGAAACTTGTCTTCGATGTAAGCGAACCAAATTGAAAATCGCAAAGTTGAAGAAAACCGTTGCAAGAAAAACAATGTTTCCAAATACAACTGTCAGGACAGAAGTTATTGAAGAATTCGTCCTCAAAATAACGCAAACGGCTTCCTTGGCGTGAAATGTCACTTTGTTTTGCGTTAGTAAGTGCGATAGGCCAAGGAAAAACGAAAAAATCCAAATCGCTACAGCAAATATGACGGTTGTACGTTTGGTAAAGATTTTAGTGTACTTTTTGTAGTGGACTATGACGAGGTAGCGATTAAGAGTTATCAAGGTTATGCTTAGATGCGATGTTGTGAATAAAAAGAGTTTAAAATCGCTTGGTATTGACAAGCTTCATGTCCCAGACGCCAAGCTCCCTGAATCAGCACCGACGCTAGCAAAGGATGTGTAGTTACGGCAGAAAGTATATCCACGATCGATAGATTCACCACCAGCAGATTTGGAATGGTTCGTAATGTCTTGCGTTTGCAAAACGCTGCGATAATCAACGTGTTTCCAAATATTGATAGAATCGCAAAGACGGCAGCAATTGTCGATTCCAGTGTGGCAGTTAGATTTGATCGATATGGCAAGTTGTTCTCCTCCGCTACACTTGCTTGCATCTTGTAGTTGCCTTCTTGCTGCAGTTGCTCAGACAACCACGACTAAGTCTTTGACACTTTTCCTCTAAAATCGTTAATAGCGTATGTTTCGAAACGGCGTATTTTTTATCACATTCGCACTGGATAGTTCTCATGTACGTCGGTTTTCTTACGTGGCTAACTTGAAGAAGTCCGCATGCCTTTTGGAATTATGCAATCGGCCGTTCTTCGCTTCATCTCAGTCAATATGAACCACAGACTTCTCGCCGCAAGTTTTATAGCAGTATAAACTCACGTGCGTTTAACGAGTGAAGGATCTTTTCACGTGATATTTCTCCGACCGCTTGCGCGCAGGAAATCGCCTGACTACCACGGCTACCATTGTAAACTATTTAATGGCTGTATATGAACCGATGGAAATGTGTAAATTGTTTCTCGTTTAGCTCTTTAATGGCGATAAAACCGGATTTGTTATTTACCAAGACCACTTTTCCGCTGTCTAACGTATTCTAGTTTTGTGAGGAAATTCTTTGCAGTTCAGAAATGGCGACAGATGATATTTTGACTGAGAGATATCTTGGAAACAAAAAAATAAGCAACCCGCTGTTTGTTTTTCTTGCAATAATCCCAAAACTCTGACGTTATTTTAAACACATGCATCAGCGAAGAGTCAAAACAGCATGTTTTTTCGTGAAACCCCCGTGTTTTTTGTTTGTATTTTATTGGAATCCCAGTGCTGTCAGCCATTTTATAATGGATCCTTGAAGTAAACAAGTTACAGGGTGAATTTTAACAGTTTTGTGTGGGTGTTAAAGAAGAAAATTCATTAGCTCTACAATTACGCTTTCAACGAACTATAAATAAAGTTAATTGCATAAATAAAGCTTTTATAATGAATTTTAGGCACATTACACGAGATGTATAACGGACACACGTGCTGGCCATATGCATTTTATCCGGTGCACGCTTTTTGAATAAACACGTGTCACATGCAGAGGGTTATACGGAGCCCTGTTAGTGCCATATTGATGATGTATTCTTTTTTCTTTTGGCGGACACTTTCTTACCTTTGGCGCGACTTTTTCTCTCTGGCGCAACTTTTTTTTTTTCTGGCGCGACTTTTTTCCTCTGGCGCGACTTTTTTTTTTTCTGGCGCGACTTTTTTTCTCTGGCGCGACTTTTTTTCTCTGGCGCGACTTTTTTTTGTGGCGCGACTTTTTTTCTCTGGCGCGACTTTTTTTCTCTGGCGCGACTTTTTTTCTCTGGCGCGACTTTTTTTTTCTGGCGCGACTTTTTTCTCTGGCGCGACTTTTTTTCTCTGGCGCGACTTTTTTTTTTCTGGCGCGACTTTTTTCTCTGGCGCGACTTTTTTTCTCTGGCGCGACTTTTTTTCTCTGGCGCGACTTTTTTTTCTGGCGCGACTTTTTATCTGGCGCTCATTTGTAGACCGCTACTAGATTTATTGCGGGCTCAAAGTTCGAACACGTGTGGTTGAGCAAGATGGCTGACTCGGCTGACAACGATCTAGTGAAGGCAAGTATTTTATTTAGTGCTGAATACGCCGTATTCGTGAATGAATAGAGAGAATGAATAGAGGGAAGGCGGCTAGTTTTATTGTTTTCGCTTTTTTCTGTGTTTACAGTGCAAATTATACCTAGAAAAACACAAAACCATGCTATGAACTCGAAAACCAGACACCAGGCAGAGCAAGCTTGATTCTTACTTTATTTTACGCCGATAACAAATTTCAAGTATAGCAATACTCTTTATAAATATCTGGTCTTATATTATGTTAAAAATTAAATAGAAAATCATTTTCTTAACCAAGTCTCAACCATATTATCATTTATTGGCGCTAGGTCTTTTAAACCTTCTGGGAGTAACCGCTGTCCTAAATCACCGATCACTCAAGTAAATCAACATGGCGGATAACGACCTTCGTAATCATTTAATTGAGGAATATTTCCATATGGGCTTCGATTACAAGGAAATCATTGATTGCCTCTTTTTAAATAATGAAATACGCCTAAGTCTACGACAGCTTAAAAGAATCTTAGCGGAAAAAAATCTCGGACGACGACGCTTCAGCAGCCTTGATGAGATAGCAGACGCCATAGAACTACATTTCAAGTTATAAACGCTATATAAGCTAAAACAGGATGAAGATCTTACAAGATCCTACTTGATCGTAGCCTGATTCTCAGACGGTCCGACTCGGTCCCCCACTCCCGGACCGTCTGAGAATCAGGCTAACTTGATCGTAGTTGCAAAATCTTGTAATACATCATATCTTAAAAGATCTCGGAAGATCTTAGTAAGATGTTCAACCTTGGGCCAGTTGATTTCTGGTTGGCACATGAATAAACAATATTATATAAAAATAGCAGTATGAATAGCAGTCTGTTTTAAAACATTAACAAGCTGTACTTTAATAATTTTCATCTTATTGTATTGTTGATTCATTTACAGGTTTGTAACTTTCTACGAGAAAGAGGAGTTCAAGAAGGTGTAGTTGAGAAGTTTGAGGAGGAAAAGGTTAGCCTTTGGTTGTTTTATACCTAGCACCCCTCCAGGTTCTGTGATATTCGAGGATGCATTGAAACTATTCCTAAAAAGATGCCTCTGTGTTTTAGCTGGCCAAAACCACCTGCTAGTCAGTTATCTTTAGCTGGCTACTTTTGTGTCATTCTACCATTAACAACAACATATTTTATTATTAACAGTTCCGGGTGTTCCGGGGTCTTCCGGGGTCTTCCGGGTGTGTTCCTGGTTTTACATACACCCTATTTGAACACCAAAAACAAGATTAAAGTTGAGTAACTTAACAATCCTGAAAGAAGGTAGCTTTTCTGAAGTGTCAACAAACAACATCAGTCAGTTTATTTTGCTTTCAATAAAAACAATGGACCACAGTAACAGCGTTTTTGACTACCCGGCATTCAAATCAAGATAGCTGGCGAAAGTGGTTAATTGGTAAATTGCTACATATTTTACAAAACATAGCCAGTGCTCTGGACATGAGTACCAGAGAACGGTGGGTTCATAATCTCAAAAGGGGAATCTGAAATTCTGTACAAAATATTTCTCCAGAACTAGATTAATTAATTGATCCTTGGAATGAGGAAAAATATATTCTCAGCCTAATATAGGTTCAAAAAAAAAGTAATCCCAAGCGCAGGTATCAAAGCAAAACGAGCAAAACGAAATCCACAGCGAACAGCAACTTTCATAAACAACAGTCTCGTCATGTCACCACGTGGAGAAATGATTTCAATAAGTGCATTATTGGCAACCCTGTGCATACAGCTGAGGCTGTATAGGAAGTGCTTTAGCACATATCACATTTATATTTATTTCATATCATATCACATTTGGGCAGTCTGTTGGGGATAGGGCATTTAAGCATGCTCACCCCTCTTATTGAACAAATTCCCCAAGGCTAAAGAGGTTAAGGAACACTGATGCCTTCAAACAGACAGTGGCATAGTTGCCCTATGTGCCTACACAAACGAATCCTTCAAAAAATTATGCTATTAAACTTGTTTGCAGGATCTTGTGCTTTAAGCCAAAGTTGTTTCAGCAACTTTCAAACTCTATAAAAATAGTATTCATAGCATAGTCTTCAAACATGGCAAATGAAGTATACTCAAATGTACTGGTTATGTTTTATACAAAAACTGTTATCACAGGAACTTTAAAGGAGTACATCTGCATTGGAAAAGAGCATTAATATAGAAATTTAATTAAATCTTCTTTTCTCAGATGGATATTTCAGCAGTCCTAAATGCAAATGATGATGTCCTTAAAGACATGGGGCTCTCAACAGCTGGGGACAGATTAAGCCTTCGCGGCTTTTGTAGCACCGCTCAAGAGACGCAACAGAACAAAGAAAAGGAATCCAAAAGACGAAGACTTCTTGAGGCATTCATGTCTTCAAAGAAAGATAGGTCCATGAAGCTTGTGACTGAGAGTCTTGTTTTGTCCAGATGGAGCGATTATCTGCAGGACATAGCAGATGCGGAAGATTCTGACATCACCTTGAGTGACATTTTGTTCTTCACCACTGGCTGCAAAGTATTACCACAACGTGCGATACCTGTCACCATCGAGTTTTTGCATGAACCAGGAACAGAGGGGTTGTCAAGGTTTCCCACAGCAAATACATGTTCAAATATCCTTCGCCTTCCAGTATTACATGGTGATTATGAAAGCTTCAAAGCTGATATGACCCTTGGATTTCTCAATGCACGTGGTTTTGGTACTGCTTGAAAAGTAATGTGCAATGCAGCTCTTGTGCCATTTTGGAACAATTGGATTTGGAAGTTGCTGGGCTGTAGAATGCATGTATATTAGGTCATTCGTTTTTTCTGAAAGTTGAAAAATGAAAAATGCAAATGCATGTTCAATTTTCATTTTTATTCGGCCTGAAAATTGAAAAATGGAAATGTACATTCAATTTTCATTTCTCAGAAAAAAACGAACGACCTCAATATACACGCATTCTGTAGCTTCTCTTGTTCCCACTTTTAGATGGAACCACGCACAGCATAATCATTGCACCTGCATAAAATAATCCTGTCAGCTGCTATTTAACTGGCTGGAACACTGTTACTGTAAAAGGTTACCGTTTATGTTAAATGTGAATGCATTCAGTGAACATTTATATTGATGATACACCAAGTCTCATGTTCATTTTGACATCAGTCATATAGCTGTTTGTTTAAATGCCACTTACTTCCCAGTGGTATATTTTCTAATAACTATTTGTTACTGTTACTGTTTGTTAACCCTCAATGCAAATGCCCAATAGTGACTTTTTACAGATTTTACCATGGCTAACGCCAGACTATTTTACTCATCAAATGGAGACCCCTCGGGCATTAAAGGGTTAAAGTTACTGTTTATGATGAATGCAAATGCATTCATTGTTTACACATTAACATTTATATTGACGATAGTCAACGTTTCATGTTCATCGGCATCAGTCAGTTTTGTTATTTGATATTTGTTTACTCAGTTGAATTGAACATCGATTTCACTTAAGAGACATATCTTATGGTTAATATTTTATTGTTTTCTACAATGAATAGTGACTGCGGAAAGTTTTGTCCATTTTCTCCTTATCGCGTGAGTGTTCTTCTTTTGACAGAAAAACGACAACGATGAATCGTTTGAGATAAGGAATGCTAATAAAGTTGATGTTTGTTTGTTAATGCTTTTGCTGTTGTTCTAACAGTATTCTATTTACACCGGTCACCATTGTGACTTGTTAATGAATGGAAGAGGCCTGGCCAAGGTTTCTATGGCGAAAAAGAACAGGCATAAGAGAGGGAGCGAGGGCGGGAAAATATAGAGCATCGCGGGGGGGGGGGGGGGGGTAGGGGCGGCGAGCACAGCAAGACGCTAGCGGATGGCTGAACAGTGAATACACTGGAGTGGAGAAGTTGGGAGGTAGCGATGAACTGATAATATGCGAATGAATACATTCCTTATTTACACACCAGTGAGACCGCTAAAATTATTATTACATATCCCCCCCCCCCCCCCCCCTCCACACACACACACATACCCCCAAAACAAAGATTTTCCAGGTCGGTTCTTTCATTTCATGGGACTGGGAGCACCACAGGGCTTTCTTCTTGGCTTCGCAAATGTTTCGGTTCGGAATATTCAACACGTTTCTGGTAGACCATTCTCATAAATGTGAAGCTACATTAATTTATCTATCTCGTTCACAAGAGTCAAATAAAGATTCCGTGCCTCATTAGCAGTTTCTGGCATTCTAAGACCTTCTTCTGTCATGATTAGCTCAGCAAGTGCAATAAATTCAGGCGATGAATCCATAGGAAGGTCATCACAACACATGTCTCTAACAACATCTAACTCGTCAATGTCAACGTCATGCTTGCACTCTTCGGCTCCTGTCATTTCAGGATGATGGTACAAGAGACAAGGTCGACCATGGGGAGAACTGTTGTTCCTTGTTGAGGGTCGAATCCGATGCAGGTTCCACAGTCGAGCCACTCTTTGGAGTTCCTCACGGATAAGTGCCATGTAACAAAACAGTAGACATTCCACATGCACAGCATTGGCATCACAGTATAGTCCCCTGTCCCTCAAATCTTTAAAATGAGTAATCCACCAATCAGAAGCACCTCTTCGCAGTTGCCCCCACCATGCCTCTATTCTCTGATTAGCAACTGATCTTCCGTAAAGAAAGCTTTTCTCCCCTGACCAACTGTCTCCGGCTTCATGTCGTAGATAACGTTGAATAGCAGCAATTCTCACGTTTTCTGTTCCCATGTCTCCACGAATTACACAGGCGGTGCCCCCAACATTTTGCACACAGTCAATAAAATAGCTTGCAACAACACCTGGATGATTATTCGTACGCCCAACTTCAAGCCACATGATTTGTCTCGAATATCCGTCAATACAACCGTGTATACAAAACCCATAAGGTTTCAGTTTGTCATATCCGTCCAGGTGCCAAAGAAAATTTGGGCCCTTTGCATGATATTGTCGCCTTTGGAGTCTATGCATTGAGCGCCTTTGTACCCCTTCAGGTCCATTATTCTCAAACGCATTCCGAACAAATTCCTTGCTAACAGACAATTTATGGTCAACCACTAATCTCTGCCACATAGCTCTGTAGCCGACAATGCTTCCACTTCCTTTTAGCTCCTCTTCTATGGCGTCTGCTATCTCATCAAGGCTGCTGAAGCGTCGTCGTCCGAGATTTTTTTCCGCTAAGATTCTTTTAAGCTGTCGTAGACTTAGGCGTATTTCATTATTTAAAAAGAGGCAATCAATGATTTCCTTGTAATCGAAGCCCATATGGAAATATTCCTCAATTAAATGATTACGAAGGTCGTTATCCGCCATGTTGATTTACTTGAGTGATCGGTGATTTAGGACAGCGGTTACTCCCAGAAGGTTTAAAAGACCTAGCGCCAATAAATGATAATATGGTTGAGACTTGGTTAAGAAAATGATTTTCTATTTAATTTTTAACATAATATAAGACCAGATATTTATAAAGAGTATTGCTATACTTGAAATTTGTTATCGGCGTAAAATAAAGTAAGAATCAAGCTTGCTCTGCCTGGTGTCTGGTTTTCGAGTTCATAGCATGGTTTTGTGTTTTTCTAGGTATAATTTGCACTGTAAACACAGAAAAAAGCGAAACAATAAAACTAGCCGCCTTCCCTCTATTCATTCTCTCTATTCATTCACGAATACGGCGTATTCAGCACTAAATAAAATACTTGCCTTCACTAGATCGTTGTCAGCCGAGTCAGCCATCTTGCTCAACCCACACGTGTTCGAACTTTGAGCCCGCAATAAATCTAGTAGCGGTCTACAATGAGCGCCAGATAAAAAGTCGCGCCAGAAAAAAAAAGTCGCGCCAGAGAAAAAAAGTCGCGCTCAGAGAAAAAAGTCCGCGCAGCGCCAGGAGAGAAAAAAGGTCGCGCCAGTAAAAAAAAAAAAGTTCGCGCCAGAGAAAAAAAAAAAAAAAAAAAAATAAAAAAAGTCGCGCCAGAAGAAAAAAAACGAGAAAAAAGTCGCGCCAGTGAAAAAAAAAGTCGCGCCAGAGAAAAAAGGAAAGTTCGCGCCAGGGAGAAAAAAGTCGCGCCAGAAAAAAAAAAGTCGCGCCAGAGAAAAAAAGTCGCGCCAGAGAAAAAAAGTCGCGCCAGAAAAAAAAAAGTCGCGCCAGAGAAAAAAGTCGCGCCAGAGAAAAAAAGTCGCGCCAGAAAAAAAAAGTCGCGCCAGAGAAAAAAAGTCGCGCCAGAGAAAAAAAGTCGCGCCAGAAAAAAAAAGTCGCGCCAGAGAAAAAAAAGTCGCGCCAGAGAACAAAAGTCGCGCCAAAAAAAAAAGTCGCGCCAGAGAAAAAAGTCGCGCCAAGAAAGAAAAGTCGCGCCAGAAAAAAAAAGTCGCGCCAGAGAAAAAAAGTCGCGCCAGAAAAAAAAAAGTCGCGCCAAGAGAAAAAGCAGTCGCGCCAAAGGTAAGGAAAGTGTCCGCCAAAAGAAAAGAATACATATATCAATATGGCACTAACAGGGCTCCGTAGGGTTAGCCCGGGTCGCACTTGCGGACAAGTTTGGTAACTTTAGTGGTTCTTCAATTTAAGCGTCACATAGCAAAGACGAGTGCGACCTACGTTTTCAGCTCGTTTTCAGGACGAACAACTTGTCCAAAAAGATCAAATAACCGAAGAAGCCGCACGTGCGACGTGGCCAATCATAGGACTGCGCACGTTTTGAAATTTTTTTGATACAATAATCGCAAAACAAGTGCGACCTGCTTGTTGTGAGTCGGACAAATTTTGTCAAACGGACAAAACTTCAAAGGCGCCGTAGTCCTGCCCTGGAGCTGGACAAGCCACTTCCCCACGCACCGGGTGACTCCACAGATAACAATGCATGCTTTCTTGATTAACCATTGTGTTTTTCTCTGAGAATAACAAATTTGCATTTTGCAGCACGTGTTGCCATATATTTGATTCCAATTTACCGCGCTTCCAGGACTGTGTGCAAGCACGTGTTGCCATATATTTGATTCCAATTTACGGCGGCTTCCAGGACTGTGTGCAAGTATAGTATGGTTTACGCCACCAAACTGGATTTAAAATATGTGAATAACAATGCATTGTTTTTTTTTCGTCTGGGATTATTTGAACAGAGTGCACTGGACGCATGGCTAGGTCGAATAACAAGTATGAACTACAGGCAAAATCTGCTAAAAAAAACTGGTTCAAAAAAAGTATTCTTTCTTCGTAAGAATTATCAACCCTGGAACGATCTAGCAAAACATGTCGCAGAAGCTGCCCTTAAATCAGTTAAATCGTTTTAATTGCTATTTACTAAAATTCATGCGTTAGTATTCCTGCATAATTAAATTATTGTTTATGTTTTTAAAAAATCTTGTTTTCCAGCTGCTTTGTCATTGCGTAATATTACATCCTTGTTTCCCTTATATATGTTAGGGAGTTAATCCTTGGATTTCCTTTCCAAAAGTCTGGAATAAATTCATTCTTATTATTTAAAATTAGCAAATCATACAAATGTGACAGTAAATATTTGTATAGAGCGAAGATATTGTCCAAACTGATACACGAAAATGGCACCAAGATAGAGTTCATGATCACCGTACCACTGACTCAAATTGATAAAAAACCTTTAAGTGAAAAAGCAAGTCCGTTTATTGCTCAACTAACTTGGCGAATAGCGTGAATATACTAAGAGCTTATCATGATCTCAGTTAGGTACACATGCGATTTTTGATGCGATTTGAATGGCGATTTGTCGCCGCTGTTTCGAACTTGCTCGAATTTTGATGCGATTTATCGGCGATTTTGTGACTAAAAAGCAATACATCTCCTACAACTCCCATACAAATCGCCATAAAAATCGCCGTGAAACGGCAGGTAGTTTACACTTGCGCGATAAATCGCCGCTAAAATCGCGCGATAAATCGCATCACAGAGACGCAGTGGTTTGTGTAAAATGAGTTTCGCGCGCGAACCGACTCCATCTCACGTGCGGGCGTTGAGTACAATGTGCTGAAACACACATTTAACAGATCCCATCACACGGAACACTGTACGGGATTCATCCGTTTGATAATTGTGATACCGCTACATCCCTTAATTATTTATATTTATTTGTCTTTTATATTCTCTTCAGGAGAATTCTACCAATTATGTGCGTTTATATCCAAGAGTTTGAAGCTATATTTATCATAACCGTGCATGAGTGGTGTGCCCAAATATAGGGGCTTTCGTATGGTGCACTGATAAACTTCACAGTGAATGAGCAAACTACCGCACATGCAGATTATCCCAAGTCCTTCTCCACTATACTTGGTAATTGGTTTCATTTTAGCAATTCAAATTCAAGGCTGTCATTAGATCACCACACGGGAGCAAATTCATTCCTAAAGCCTGGTTTTCACTAGCGACGCAAGCACAAGCACAAGCGCAAGCAACATACGCAGTACGCAGTAACGCGTTGATTATCCCTGGGGGGTACTCAAAAGTTTTATACGGGGAGGCTCGCCCAGAGGTCCAACCCCTTACCTTTCATATACCATTTTTTCACAGAAAAGGTACCCCTTTCATATACTTCCATAGAAAATGGTACCCCTTTCATCATACCTTCCACCGGAAAAGGTACCCCTTCATATCTATAGAAATTATGAAAATGGTACCCCTTTCACATACCTATAGTTAGAAGCACTGCATCCTTTTCTATATCCTTGTAATGAACTTAATGAACAATATATATCACCAGAAATCATCAAGCATTACGGTAGAGATGTTAACCAACAATATCATTTACTCGTGAAATCCCTACCCTTTCATATACTTCACTCGTGAAATCCCTACCCTTCATATACTTCACTCGTGAAATCCCTACCCTTTCACATACCTCGAGCCTAAAAAGGACCCTTTCGGGCGGAGCCTCCCCGTATAGTCCATTATAGGGAGTACCCCCCCCCCCCCCCCCGGGTTGATGTTGTCGTAAACAAAAGGCACTGATGATCAACGCGTTACTGCGTCTGCGTATGTTGCTCATTTGCGCTTGTGTTGCGTCGCTAGTGAAAACCAGGCTTAAAGGACCTCTTTTATTAATGATAGATGATCTTATTATGGAGAATTAATCTTGGTGGTCTCCATACATTTCTTTATAGTAGAATTCACTCCAGCGCTCTTCACAGGCTAATTTCTTTACGCATTTGATGGGATTTAAAGTCTAGGGAGGACTTAATCTCGAAGCCATCGATCTTAAGTTTTTAAGAGATAAACCCCGAGAACGGAGGTATTGATCCATATACATCCGGCCCGAGGTGATGTGTTTTACTAACGGCTTATTTCATGATATTATTCATGAAGCATCTTTATTTAAAAGCTTTTCTTCGACAGCTACTTCGAGAGGACAAACACTGGCTAATTAGGCCATCCTCATAAAATGTTTTGTTTCCGCATCGCCTCTCTCTCCGGCGAAAGCGATATGATGATGCAATACAGTACCTCGGGGAAAGGCGGCCAAAAAACCAGTGGCGGATCCAGGGGGAGGGTCGGGGTCCCGGACCCTCCCCCCTAATCAGACCCTTAGGGGTTTTTTGCTTTCTCTCCATAGACCTTGGCCCAGTTGTTCAAAGGGTGGATAACGCTATCCACCGGATAAATCGACTATCCAGTGAGATAAGTTGTCAAACAAAACATACTACGCTAATAGTCCACTGGAATAAAACGATTTTTATTCCAGTGGTAAGTGTTATCCACCCTTTGAACCAACTGGGCCCTTATTCATAAATGGCGGCCAATTTATTATTCTTTTATATTCATGCTAGATCGTCCCCCCTAGCCTCGTTAGTATGTGCAAATTGATAAAGTATTTTTCACTCTAAAATGAGTCCTAGGGGGGCTGAGTGAAGGCATGAATTATAAAAGAATAAAGAATCCACCGCCATTTATGTGAATAAAGGTTCTATTATCCATAGCAAAAAAACCATCTCCAAGATCCCACCAAAAATGCACTTTTCAGAGCCTGAAATCTCAATTTTCTGGGGATTTCCCCCCAAACACCCCCTCCCGCGCCTTTTAAACTACTGGACTGTCTACTTCCAGTCAATTTCTCCTTCAATCTACTTCACATTTCGGGAAAACCTCTGGGATACCTGCCCCCCCCCCCCCGCCCCCCCACCCCCCCCCCCCCCCCCCCCCCCCCCCTATCAAAAAATCCTCGGATTTCCGCCCCTGAAAACAATGTTGTTTCTTATAATGGGACCTTAATCACGCTTGACGAACTGAATATAAATGAAATAACTGCTTTAGACTTTTTGTACTCTTTAATATAAAGCCAGTTTCCAAGAAGACAAAAGCTGGCCAAATTAGTATTATTATATGTGTTTTGGATCTACCCACAAACAATGATTGGAGGCTTTTTTTAATTTATTGTTGTCATTGTATGGTTTTCTGAGAAAAGAGCTTCCCATTGTTAGGTTCGAGGTTCACAAAGTACAGGAAAAAAAGGGAAAAATGAGCGCGAAAGGAGAGAAGAACGAGAGAAAAATAAGACCCAACGAAATCCACTTTTGTGTAATGCAGATAAATCCCAGTCTACCAGGAATGTATATATATAAATACCCAGGATTTTATTATGTATAATCCACTTCATTAAAAATTAAGACAAGACGAAAATAATTATAATTAACAATTTTAGAAATTAAAAAATTAATATAAATAAATATTTTAAATCTTTAAAAAGCATTAAAATTAAATACAATTAAAAAAAAAAAATAAAAATTGCTATTAAATAAGGTGTGTAAGTTAAATAACATGTTGTTGATAACAAAAGAAATTGTTTCAATGGTGAATAATGAATTCAGGAGCATCCTGTGAATGCTAAAGCACTGCCTTGGCTACCCACCCACCACAATAAACAATCGGCACAAAATTTCACATTTACGACAGATGAAAATGAAAACAGGATTGTGGAGGCGGTTTCTGTCTCTCTTTGACCGACTTATTACAATTTACGTTGAACTGTCAGATAGATTGTGGCGCTCTTTGACTTCGACATTAT
>MU826001.1:0-34691 GCA_029204205.1 Desmophyllum pertusum | reverse complement strand
ACAACGCCCTCACCTGGAGAGCAAACGCCAAGGTCTGAACTGATTGGTCCACTTTCAGGTCACAGTAGGCGTCAATCACTGTCACACTGAATTATTTCCTTTAAAGAAGTTACGTCACTTAACAGCGGGGTAAAATTATTTGATGCTTCTTGACAAGAAAACGTGTTTAAAAAAATCCAACTAAGGACGGCATCTATCTGTCAACGGAATCATCCAGACAGACGAAATCAAGGTAATTAAAAATCTCTTTGTTGTGGCTGATGTTTCCTAGACAAAGAGGTTTTTTTAATTACCTTGATTTCGCTGTCGCGGATATAATTCCGTTGATTGCCGTCTCAGTTGCATTTTTAACACGTTTTCTTATTCAAGGAGCATCAAATAATTTTTACCCCGTCTGTTAAGTGACTTACTTAAAGGAAATTATCAACTACAGCGCTAGAATGTGTCTTGAATGGTGTTTATGTTTTCGAATGTTAGATACGGGTCGCACTACAGCCAATTTTGTTTACATAAAAAAATGTTGTAATTTTTTGGCGAGGAAAAATTTTGGCAAAAAATTTCCGCAAGTGCCAATTTTTGGTGGTGCGTCGCACTCCAAACCAAGATGTGTTTTTTCCAAAACAATCCTGATTGATGTAAATGTAAACTTAAAACGGCTTGGGACCTAGGTTTTCGTAGCTTTTTCGCGTTCTTGGTTTTCGTCGTTTCTTGTAGACTTTGCCACAAGGTCGTCCTTTGAGCGAAACCGGCGACGCGGCGACAAGCGATCGAGGAACGTCGCGAGAGGAAACAAAACCAATGAAAGGGAAAAATAATAATGGAAAGGGCATTTTAGAAAGGCTTACGTTTCCTTGCTTGCTGGCTTCAATTGCAATCGAAGGAGATTGTTTGAACTTGAGACGAATTGTTCTCCCAAATTTGCCGCCGTAAATTTGGTTTCGATCAGAAAACCCGCAGTGTAGTCATAGACATTCGCGGCGTTAATATCGATGTTCATGTTCTTGCGTTTTCGTTTCTTCCGGTCGAAATAATTATTAAAAGAGTCAGATGAACCAGGTAAAACAATTATTTTTGTCCCGTAATTGCACGCGACTAAACTAGCGAATCATAATTATCAAAACATAGCATCTGTGCCGTGACATGAAAAGTAAAATGGCTAAAACGGGCTAAATAACAAATTGTGTGATTTTCAAAAATTTGGTCGCCTCCAGGGTGCAACACTTCGGCTTCTTCCGCTGAAGATTGGCCGCAAATTTGGCACTCCCCCCCCCAAAAAATTGGCAAAAAATTGAAAACTGGGGGTCGCCACAGTATTTTACGATTTTTTACGTTACGTTTTTGACAGATTTGACAACTTGAATAACAAAATTGGTCAAAATTTGGCTGCAGTGCGACGCCGTACCTATATGTCAACTCTGGCGTAAAATAAGAATGCGGCGAATGGTCGTGTACACTTCAGCTATTTATAAATTTACCGTTCTGCCATCACAGACGAGCCAAATAGCAGCAAACAGTGTTTATGATAGTTTTATCTTTGACAAAGATTGCATTGAACTTTATTTAAAACATAGTAAAAGTAGCCAGCGCAGATATTGTTTTTTGTCATCTATCTCGCGACCATACCTAAGCGGACGTGACCCGAAACACACAAAGCTTTTTGTACCCCTTGCGTTCTAGTTTCTTTATCAGCATATAACGAAAAACAATAGAAATTTGATGGTAAAACCGGCAACTTAAATACGGAGACAGTGCGCAAACGCCCACCGTGCGGCATAGACTGGTAAAACATGGACTGGACTGGATTTGTAAAACATGGATTGGAATTGGATTGGATTTGTAAAAACATGGATTTTGTAAAAACATAGGATTTGTAAAACATGGATTTGTAAAACATGGATTTGTTAAAACATAGGATTTGTAAAACCCCAAAATTGGGGGGATTGTGTAAAAACATGGATTTTGTAAAACATGGATTTGTAAAAAACATGGATTTGTAAAACATGGATTTGTAAAACATGGATATTGTAAAACATAGGATTTGTAAAACATGGATTTTGTAAAACATTGGATTTGTAAAACATGGATTTGTAAAACATGGATTTGTAAAACATGGGATTTGTAAAACATGGATTTGTAAACATGGATTTGTCAAACATGGATTTGTAAAAACATGGATTTGTAAAACATGGATTTGTAAAACATGGATTTGTTAAAACATGGATTTTGGTAAAATGACACCACATCGCAAGATAGTCACGAATCCACTGCTTTTCCTTTGCAAACTGAGTTCGTCGGATATATTTTCTTGTAGTATTTCATTCGTAATTTCATTGTTGCTATTGTTGAATAAGCTGCGCGGACTTTAAACAATGCTGTATATAAATTGCGACAGCTCACATTCTTTTCCTGCACGCTCCTCCATGCAATCATGACGCGTACAATGTACATTGGATAGCTGTCAAATCTTGCAAATTCAAGTCAACAGCCTCAGGAAAAACCTCTGATGAATTTTCGATCCTATGTTTGCGTTTCCAATCACAGGTCAAGCTCAAAACAGAAAACGGCTTTGAGTTGGCTTTTGTTTGCATTGTGATTTGTCGTGAAAAAAAGAAATTGCTTAGCAAAGGAAACATTTGCGAACGCGCAGAGTACGGACAAACAATAAATGGACGTGAAGCGCTTCGAGGTTGAGTTTTTTTATTTCTTCATTTTGAAAAACAGTACACGTCACTCGAACTCTCCTCCCCCCCCCCCCCCACCCCCCCCCCCCCCCCCCCCCCCCCCCCCCCCCCCCCCCCCCCCCCCCCCCCCCCCCCCCCCCCACCCCCCCCCCCCCCCCCCCCCCCTCCCCCCCCCCCCCCCCCCCCACCCCCCCCCCCCCCCCCCCAACCCCACCCCCCCCCCCACCCCCCCCCCACCCCCACCCCCCCCCCCCCCCCCCCCCCCCCCCCCCCCCCCCCCCCCCCCCCACCCCCCCCCCCCCCCCCCACCCCCCCCCCCCCCCCCCCCCCCCCCCCCACCCCCCCCCCCCCCCCCCCCCCCCAACCCCCCCCCCCCGCCACCCGCACCCCCCCCCCCCCCCCCCCCCCCCCCCCCCCCCCCCCCCCCCCCCCCCCCCACCCCCCCCACCCCCCACCCCCCCCCCCCACCCCCCTCCCCCCCACCCCCCCCCCCCCCCCCCCCCCCCCCCCCCCCACCCCCCCCCCCCCCCCCCACCCCCCCCACCCCCCCCCCCCCCCCCCCCCCCCCCCCCCCCCCACCCCCCCCCCCCCCCCCCCCCGCCCCCCCCCCCCCCCCCCCCCCCCCCCACCGCCCCCACACCCACCCACCCCCCCCCCCCCCCCCCCCCCCCCCCCACCCCCCCCCCCCCCCCCCCCACCCCCCCCCCCCCCCCCCCCCCCCCCCCCCCCCCCCCCCAACCCCCCCCCCACCCCCCCCCCCCCCCCCCCCCACCCCCCCCCACCACCCCCCCCCCCCCCACCCCCCCCACCCCCCCCCCCCACCCCCCCCCCCCCACCCCCCCCCCCCACCCCCCCCCCCCCCCCCCCCCCCCCCCCCCCCCCCCACCCCAACCCACCCCCCCCCCCCCCACCCCCCCCCACCCCCACCCCCACCCCCCCCCACCCCCCCCCCCCCCCCCCCCCCCCCCCCCCCCCCCCCCCCCCCCCCCCCCCCCCCCCCCCCCACCCCCCCCCTGACGACATCTCCCCCGGCGGACAGCTCTCGTAAGCGACTTTTTTTCTGATCTCAGCGAGTGTCCGCTTGCGGGAGGTTCGACTGTATTTTACGAAAACAAAACAGTTGGAATAAATAAAAATATTTCTGTGTTAGTATATATAATGAATTAAACGTCAACGCAACGCTAGTATGTCCGCCTTTTGGAATTTTGACGCACACCAGACATCAAAATAAAACACGGTTTTACTGGTGAAGGTAAACAATGTATGATATGAAAGAATAATGTCTGACAAAAAACTTCATTATAATTACAACAAGACATCCTAGTTCCAAGAATTGGATCGATCTAAGCAAGTTTTCGGCAAACGGTAACAGTCACGTTTTTGCGGATAGCTGTCCAAGTTACGGTGCGGTCAAAACAAAAGGAAAGGAATAGTGGTTAGTGGGGAGAAGCGTTTGCGGGGATGACACAAATAACGGCTGCGTAGGAGACTCAGCGTCCAAGCGAATGAAACAAAACAAAAATGAAACACATCGTGCAATTCACAATGCCAGGACAACAAACCAATCATAGCCGTTTTCTGTTTTGAGCGTGAACTGTGATTGATGAAATTTCGATCTTATGTTTGCGTTTCCTGAGGTTTTCCTGAGGTGTTGACTTGAATTTGCAAATTTGACAGCTATCCAATGTACATTGTACGCGTCTGATTGCATGGAGGAGCGTGCAGGAGAGAATGTGAGCTGTCGCAATTTTATACAGCATTGTTTAAAGTCCGCGCAGCTTTTCAACAATAGCACAATGAAATACATAGAGGATATTACACGGCGGCGCGAAGATATGAATTTTTTTCGAGTGGTAAAAACAATATTTTACGAACGAGCGCAGCGAGTGAGTAAAATATTGTTTTTTAACACGAGAAAATAAATTCATATCTTCAAGCCACCGTGTAATGTTCTTTTTTATTATATAGACAAACGACAAAAGCACAAACTTTACCGCGAACTCTTGCAGCTTCGGTGGCTGGACTTTCCGAATTTCTCTCCTTTCGTCCTTCACTTGCAAGGAACTCCTTGCATAATTTTAAGTCATATGAAGTTTTCTTCTCGTGTTAACATTTTCATACTCCTCTGTGAACGATTTCATGTCGGCTTCAGTGAATTTCACGGATCTATCGCTCGCCATTTTCAATCGGAGTTTGGCAGCTTTGCACAAAAAGCCATGCCCAAAAGCGGGAAATGACGTCATCGATAGTCCCTCACTAGTGAGGATATGGAAAATACGCCACTCGGGTCCCGGATGTAGTTTCGTATGAATTTTAAGAGTGGTCTATTTTCCAGTAAAACACTCGTGTCTATATAATAAAATGAAATACTACAAGAAAATATATCCGACGAACTCAGTTTGCAAAGGAAAAGCGTGGTTTCGTGACTATCTTGCGATGTGGTGTCATTTTACAAAATCCATGTTTTACAAATCCATGTTTTACAAATCCATGTGTTTACAAATCCATGTTTTACAAATCCATGTTTTTACAAATCCATGTTTTACAAATCCATGTTTTACAAATCCATGTTTTACAAATCCATGTTTTACAAATCCATGTTTTACAAATCCATGTTTTACAATCCAGTCCAGTCCATGTTTTACAGTATGCCTTTAACAAAGCGTCGGAAACGTCAAACGCACGCTAGTATGCCGCCTTTTGAATTTGATACGCACACCAGACATCAAAATAAAACACGGTTTTAATGAAGAAAAATGTATGATAGGAAAGAATAATGTCGAAAAAACTTCATTATAATTACAACAGACATCCTAGTTCAAGAATTGGATCGATCTAGCAAGTTTCGGCAAAACGGTAACAGTCACGTTTTTGCGGATAGCTGTCAAAGTTACTGCGGTCAAAACAAAAGGAAAGGAAATTGGTTAGTGGAGAGAAGCGTTGCGTGATGGACACAAATAACGGCTGCGTAGGAGACTCAGCGTCAAGCGAATGAAACAAAACAAAAATGAAACAAATCGTGCAATTCACAATGCAGGACAACAAACCAATCATAGCCGTTTTCTGTTTTGAGCGTGACCTGTGATTGATGAATTTCGATCCTATGTTTAGCGTTTCCTGAGGTTTTCCTGAGGTTGTTGACTTGAATTTGCAAATTTGACAGCTATCCAATGTACATTGTACGCGTCTGATTGCATGGAGGAGCGTGCAGGAAAGAATGTGAGCTGTCGCAATTTTATACAGCATTGTTTAAAGTCCGCGCAGCTTTTCAACAATAGCACAATGAAATACAATGAAATACTACAAGAAAATATATCCGACGAACTCAGTTTGCAAAGGAAAAGCGTGGTTTCGTGACTATCTTGCGATGTGGTGTCATTTTACAAAATCCATGTTTTACAAATCCATGTTTTCCAAATCCATGTTTTACAAATCCATGTTTTACAAATCCATGTTTTACAAATCCATGTTTTACAAATCCATGTTTTACAAATCCATGTTTTACAAATCCATGTTTTATAAATCCATGTTTACAAATCCATGTTTTACAAATCCATGTTTTACAAACCCATGTTTTTACAAATCCATGTTTTACAAATCCATGTTTTACAAATCCATGTTTTACAAATCCCATGTTTTACAAATCCATGTTTTACAAATCCATGTTTTACAAATCCATGTTTTACAAATCATGTTTTTACAAATCCATGTTTTACAAATCCAATCCAATCCAATCCATGTTTTACAAATCCAGTCCAGTCCTTGTTTTACAGTATGCCCCACCGTGCACGTGACACAACCTTTTAATTACCTATATTCCGTTGACTGCCGTCTTAGTTGGATTTTTTAACATGTTTCTTGTCAAGAAGCATCAACTAATTTTACCCGCTGTGACGCTACTTCTTAAAGGAAATTAGCACTACAGTACCATCAAAACATCTTGTTCCAGTTAGCCTGAGATAGGCTAGCGCTCCTGAAGAAAATTTGCGAGCGAAGCGAGCCGAGGCGCTGCAGGACTAGGCTCGCTTCGCTCGCAAATTTTCTTCAGGAGCCTGATCTCAGGCTATGTTCCAGTTAGCTGCACAGACGAAAACTAATTAGGATAGAAGGGCCGACTTGTCTGAGAATTTGCATCTGGACAAATATATATCTGTTATCAAATATCAGACACAACAAGCTTTTGCCGAACAAAGGCTTTTCGTATCATTGCACTCTCATTACAGCGTCAATTACGCAACCGTAAGTAAGAAAAATTGCAATTAAAAGTAGACACACTTTATGGGAGTGTCTCATTTAACAGCAAAACGAGCAACGAGCGACCACACGCTACACAATCATGAGCTCCAAACCTTATCGTGTTGGTCAATGGCTTCCTTCCGACAAGAAAGTCCTTGACGAATGGTTAGCCAACTTGATCAAAGAAGTCAAAGTTAAATCCAAAGATAAGTTGGAGTTGATATTCGCTCTTCATCCACCAGCTGAAGATGAAGAAACAGCCATGGGTGAACTTCAATCTACAGCTACTCTGAGCGCTACAGATAAAGACCTCCATCTCCATGCACCGGTTGAAGATTTGAAGAATGCTATTCTCTCCGACCCCGAGATCAACATGTTCTTCCATCAAATGTTCTGGCAACAGTATACACTCCCAGAAGGAACAAAAATTCCGTCCTGGCAACTCATGATTATAACACTCGACTTCATCATGACAACTGCTCCTGAGTTCAACCAAACTGGTTTGGTTGGCTTCCCCATCAATGTGATCTTGAACTGGCCGATGGCTACGACTGCTGGATTTGCTGCTTTCCTGAACGACAAAGTCAACAGGTTGTTCAAGAATATTCTCAATTACTGGGGATCGTTTCTGTCCAGTCCAGATTCTTGCTATGTTTTGAGTAAGGATCCTCGACATGGTTGGTTTGGTGAGGATGCAATGAAAGCAATGCCAAACTTTGCCAAAGAGTTTAAATGCAATCCACTGGCCGAACATTATGGTTATACATCATGGGATGATTTTTTCACCAGAGAGTTTCGCGATCACCCTGTACCGATTCGTCCAGTAGCATCTCCAAACCCAATGATTACATTGTTGCGAATGCCTGTGAGTCGGCGCCGTTCCAGTTATCTGCAGCCGTAAAAAGAGGGACTTCTTTTGGATAAAGAAACAACGATACTCCTTGGATTTCATGTGAACATGAGTGACCTGGCCAAGCAATTTCATGGTGGAACCGTCTACCAAGCGTTTCTTAGCGCCACCAGTTATCACCGATGGCACAGTCCTGTGTCGGGTACCATTCACAAAACAGAACTTGTGGATGGTTCCTATTACTCGCAAAACCCATAACATCCAGGACGACCCCGCATCACCCAACATGTCACAAGGATACCTGGCTCAGGTAGCTGCCCGAGGAATTGTCTACATTGAAGCTGACAATCCTGATATTGGCTTGATGTGTTTCGTATCAATCGGTATGTCAGAAGTGTCTTCCAACGAAATCACTGTTAAAGAGAAGGATAAAGTGAAGAAAGGTGACCAGCTCGGTATGTTTCACTTTGGTGGTTCCACGCATTGTCTGATATTCCGACCCGAAGTGAAAATCGAGTTTGATACGCGAGGTCAAACACCAGGTCTGGATACGCATAATATTCCAGTTAAAGCTAAAATCGCCACCGTATTTCCAGCAGACAAAAAGGAGTGAGGATTTTGAAAAACATTGAACTGTGATTTCATATGTAAGTTTACATTCCTAATTTTTACTTATACCTTAAACTTGATCAAGGGTTTAGAAGAAGTCTAAATGCATGCAGTGTAGACCTTTCGGCCTCAAAATTGCAAGAAACCTTTTTCTTAAAATGCATATTGTTGTAACACCAGCATGTTTAATAATTGATAGCATGCTTTCAAAACGAAGCATCACTTACCCAAATGTTGTTTTGGCATGTGCGACGCGGATTTTTAATCAGGCGCATGCACCCAAAGCTTTTGAATTCGTATTTTGTCTGAAAATTATCAAATACGATAGTTTTACAGGGTAAGAAACGAAAGAAAAGGAACATTAGTTCATATTCTGCACATTGTCACTTAGTTACTTTGTGACAGGTAGAAGGAAAAACTGCAGATATAATGGGCTTCAGGTATTTTATTTTTCCTTTTGTATTTTGCTTATTTCCTATGCGGATTTATTACTTAGTTATTTGCTTATCTATGTAGTCTTGAAACTGAAAACCCCTTGTAGGGAGTTGCAATAAAGTATGTAATGTAGAAACGCCTCTCCATTAACGATAATGTAAAATGCGAAGTCTAATGGGATATTATATTAACAAAGATTTTGTGTAAAACCTTGCAGTATCCATATTTTCCAGTTCTGTGTGAAACCTTGCGTGCTATGTGGAAATAAATATCTTTAATTTGTCTTAAACTGTGCTGTCTGATCTCGTGTACTTTGACTTCGACGGTTATTTGTGGATGATTCAGTTGTTTATCATTAACTTTTCGGAACCAAATGGCCATTCGCTTTTTGATCAGATGTGCAGCCTTGCGTAAAACAACTATTTTGGACATTTTTTAAAACATAAAAGCGCGTACAAACTAAAATAAGTATTAGCTAAATATTCATATCACTTCGTTTGTTGTTAAGAGTTTGATTTTAATGGTGTGATTTTAAATTTCAAGAGTTGTCCTCCACACTTTGGACCTTTTCTGGTAATCTACTGACAATCTATATTCTGGATCGATATATATATATCCAAAGCTGTTGGCTAGGTTTCGTATTAGAACAGTAAGGAGTGTACTTAACAACTCTTTATCCCCCGGCCCTGTAAATTTCACGCCTCCAGGATTGATCGGGAAAAAAATCACAAAAAAATTGCGTTACTTCCTCTTGCCACCAAATTTGGCAAACAGGAAGTGTATACGTTTAGCCAAGTTTTACCCCATATATGGTAGTCGTCTCCATTTTGTATTTGTGAGAGTAATGGCCGACAAAGGCTAGAAATTCCCGGACCAACACGTCGATGTTGAGGATGTTTTACGTATGCTAGATGAAGAAATGAATGATGGAGAATGTATGTCAAGTGACGAGGAAAGTGTTTTGGATAAGGAACTGTACGATATGGACCGAGAATTGAGGTTAGCGATAAGTAAACTTTCAAACATCTCACTTCGAAATCGCCATGTTGAAACACGTTTTCAAAATGTAATTATATGCTATGTAGATCGGCCTTTTATGTTCGAAACCTCGTCTTTTACATGAAATAGTTGTCCAACTTTATCTCCAACTTGATCTTCATGTTTCTAAAGCTCGATTTTTGGCCGTAAATCAACTTTGTACTTCACACGCGGAAACGCGAAAGTAGCGTGGTTGCGTGGAGATGCCACGAGGGGACGCCGACTTGGGGTATAGGGGACGTGCTACGAGGGGGCGTGTTTGTTTCCTTTCAGGCAGATTTTGGTGGATATTTTGCCAACAAAACAAGGAACAAATGTGTTTTAAACTTTTTCCTGTAACTACACATCAGCTTTGAATTTTTTATTTTTGTTTACATTTTTTGCATAAATTATGAAAATTTTGGTATTGTAATTATAATTTTTTTTAACTGTAATGAGTTTCTAGAGGGGAAAATGTGCTTTTTTTGAAAGCTTATTTATACCTCTTTCAAATGAGGTATATCTTTGCACACTGTTGTAAATACCTGTGGAGATATTAAATAAATAAGGACATTCGTCAATTTTGCCTGTTTTTTTTGGCCGGGGGATAAATTAATGGCTTTCTCGAAATCCAAACACACCTTTGTTTATCTAATTGATGTTTCTGTTTTTCACTAAGTGGGATGACGTTTGGACCAAGCTTGTTTTTCCTGGAAAATTCATTTTTACTGTTGGTGCAATTCGTTTAGCGAGTTTTCTACTGAATCTTACTTTTTCTGAGATGAAACCATGCTAACCAACACTACGACGTGAGTTTGGTACTTTTATGATAACTAGTTGGCTTGGCACTTTCGTAAAAATTGTTGTACTCGTTTCCGCAAGAGTCATGCCATGTAATTATTGTACTAAGCCCTACTAAGTCTAACTAAGCCCGTGCTCAAATAATGCTTTTGTGTTGCGGATTCCTTCAAAGGAATCGCTAAAATTAATTTCTGTTCTGAACTGCGGTAAACAACTTTTAAAGTAATTTATGTAAAAAGGAGGTACTTAGTACCTGGTCATTTGAATATTGCGTAACAGACTTTGACTGAAGATTTTTTTCTTGTATCCCTGTTATTTATTGTGAATTTTATTCGGTAGAAATGATCCTTGTAACTTTTATATTGTTTTAGTCGCCTTATATATATCGATCGGGAACTAAGAGACGTTAACGAAATTTGTGAAAGAAGTGGTTTTCGTCCTAGCGAAAACGGCACTCCTAGTTTTGATTTCAGCTATCGGATTGGCTGACTACCTTAGTTACTAATCTTAAATGACAGTTGATAACGTAACTGCTGAGCGCAAACCGATCGTGCGACTACGAGTTAGTTCTATACCATTATAACAACACTCTAGCCTTATCCTTTGTAACAAGTCAAGAATCTTATTAAATACATCAGCACTGAAGTCAACCTTCGAGTCGTTCAAGTTATTGCATAGACGAAACATAAATCCCCTGAACGTTTGTCTAGCACTTGTGCAGGGATAAACACGAAGTGTAATCTAAACTTTTACCGTGCTTGCTCGAAAGCAATTGAACCACATCAAATGGATTATATCAGTGGTTGAGAATTTGCTTCTTGCTAACTGTTCACCTTTCCTTATCCTTATTCATTCATTCATTCATTCATAATTTTATTTAAACAGCTTGAAATTGTATTAAGATTGTCGTGTGTTATAATTATGCACGTCGTTAACATTTGTGGAAATCTCTGATAGATAATTTGGTACTAATTTTCTGTCCACTGTGTACATGATGATGGACAATTGCCGCATTCTCCGTTGACTAAGCTTTGAATGTTTTTTTGTATTTAGTATATCTGCAGAACGAACTTCATAACCCTGTCTTGTTATTATTCGGAAAGCGGCTCTGTTTTGTATGTCGCTGGAGTTTTTGCGATAAAATTATACCTCGGCAACCTCAGCCTACTTTTTGTTTACGTTATTGAATTTGTAGTATGACGTAATTATTTTTCAGAACAATATTGAACTGTAAATTATAGATGAAACAGTAAAATATCATAACGATTATGAAGCTTGTTACTCTCCTTTTTTACCACATCAGTTTGGTCAGTTTTCAAAGGTTCTTGCTGACAACATCAAATTCCAAACAACGCCTTCACCTGGAGAGCAAACGCCAAGGTCCCGAACGTACCTGATTGGTCCACTTTCAGTCACAGTAGCGTCAATCACTGTCAACTGAAACAACCCGCCAAATATCATAATTCTGATAAGTTACATTATCGAAACCATTTTGTCCGTTGCTAACCCAGCCGTTAAAACTTCAGGCCTGTATTGTGTTGACTAGAGTAACTGATAGATTTTGAAGATGTTCTTCGACCTTTATATTACTCAGAAAAAATGTCCTGAGCTCTAGACGGGAATCGAACCCGTAACCTTCTGATCGCCAGGGAGACGCTCTAACTATGATATTCATTCACGGCCAACGTTAACCACGATCTTCATTTTTCAAAGAAACAAAGGGTTTTCTTTACAAAGCGATACCGACGTTATTTCTCGAAAACGAAGGAGAAACTAGAGAAAAAATTACGGGGCGATGTTTGGCAACTAATTTGTAGGTCACAAGCCAAAAACGAGGCAAATCTGAGCGAAAAAAAAAGGCCTAAAACACGACATAAGACGGTAATGCACCCAGCCCTTCAATTGTAGTATAATTTTAATTTTATCAAAACCAAATGTTGAGCAAACCTCTGATGGCAGCCTTGACAGTCTCTTACAAGTCCGATCATACAGGTAGATGATTCCCTGAAACTTGTTCCAAGCACAATTATAGCATCAAATGACACATCCACGCAGGTGTACTCGATTGTCGACGATTTGAAGTTGTCCTGCGCTCTCTGTCTCAAGCTGTGAAACAGGCTCTTTACTCCATGTTCTCTGGTTTTCTCCCACACATGGCCCATTAAATTCTTGGGACCAAATTGTACCTTGTGCGGGAGAGAGCCAAGGAGGTCACTTAGAGGTTCTAATTCTGCCAAAACAATGTCTCTTCCAATAAGGAAATCTGTGGTAAAAAAACCCACAAGATTATAACAAATGAATAGTAAATATTAAGTAAATAGCAAACAGGGTTTGATTCCTGTTGGGGACTCAGATGTTTTTCTTTTTCCCACGCTCGTGACTTGTATTGAGTTGCTTACTACAGGTCCTGAGTAAATCTCATTAGACGATGATTCCATCTTCAGCAAGAGACATGTATGATCCAGGCTTAAAATTCCAGAATGATGAGTGGGCTCAGGGGACACAGGGGGGTCTGAACTTCCCGTGCCTTGTAATCTCAGTTCCTGCCGGCCCTTTTGTTGTGGTTCCTCCTCTTCGTGCTTTTTTTTATTGCAAAATATTAAGCAAACTTGTGAAAAAAAGTTTCCTATTTCTCCCAGTTCCCACCACATTGGGAGGGGGTACTCCCCCAAAATACCTATAGGGTATGTGCTGCCCAACGGGGTGGTGATTTTGGGACTCCTGATCTAGAACGGGGTATCCATATTCGAAAAAACGGGCTATTGAAATTTACTAAATTTCTAGAACGGGGTATTATTTTGAATGCAAATTCTTTCTAAAATGGGGTCCAAATTTGGAGACTTGGGCGGCACATACCCACCCAAAACATACTACGATAGCTCTCGGAAAGATTAGACTTAAACGAAAGCTATAACCTAACGTTAACGAATAAATTTGTCACTGCTATGTCCATGTCTCTGACAGACAAAAGTTTTTCCAGAGGGTCTTGCACTGCAACTAAAAGGACTATTATTTTTGCTGTATCCTTATAATTTGGTTAATTGCCTCATGCAATTTTCTTTTCACAGATAAAATTATGTGGGTTTCAGTCTGTATTACACATATGTAGTTCATGAAGCTGATAATTTCTTAATTCCACGACGGCATTCAAAACATAGCCACCTCTTGTTTGTGTTGATTACTGACTGAGGAATATTAGCACAAGCAGGATGGTACCATTCACTGCATCGGCCACCACGCTGGACATACTTAGTATTGTCACCAGGCATTCGACATGTGCAGTAGATTGGTAGTCTTTCTTGAAATTGGAACAAGAACAAGTGCCACTCTTTTCTCAGTAGTTGGAAACTCTGACATTTCCAGCGCTTCTAGACAGCCCACCAGGTGATTGCGCATGGCTTTCTGATCATATCTTGTGGTGGTCGGGTTATTACCATGGCATAAAGTGGTTGCAAAGGCTATTGCGAAGAGTGCACAATCATTTGAGCCTTTTTGCCTTTGCACTTTCCCATTGGTGATTTTTCCCCTGTGGAGCAACATTCTACAGGCATGCTGAACAGCTTTAAAGCTGGGTGTTCCAAAAAGACTGTCATAGACTCTCACAACACCAACAGGACAGGACAGGACAGCGTGCTGATACACACCCCAGTGTGAACCGGTATTTATTATTTGAACGAATTCAATTGTGGCAGGGGTGACCAAATTGCCAATTATGGCTGGATCTTCCAAACCATCAACCAGAGGAAACTTCATTTTCAAGAGGTTTTGAGCAGCCTCTACTTCTGAGTCACGTGTTACTTCACTTCCTGCTGTGTGGTCTCTGTGATCTATCCAGACTGAAGGATCTGAAGAGTTATCATCCACAATGACTGTATCGCCCTTGTCATTTCTTGATGGTGGAGGGTTTTACTTCTTGTAAGTCGTCTCCTCTGACTTCTGTCTCTAGGTCGACTTTGGCCCGTTTGGAATTTACAGTAGAGTTGAGATCCATATCATGCCCTCGTTTCAAGCTGTTTGCTTCTTGCATGAACTCTGCCTGTATCTGTTGGAATAGGTTGATGTGTGGGCAAATGATTAGATGATTTCTTAGGCTGATCTGTGTGTGCATCTTTGAATGCAGGTTTCACAGTAGGATCTAGAGACTTGTCATTTGTGATTGATTACATTGCCATTTTGTGATGGTAAACTTGGCTGAGTCTTCGGTGAAGGGCTTGGATGACAATCTTCTGGCAAATTGTCTCCTACTATTTCTACCTCTATCTCCATTTTGTTCTGTTTAGAATTTCAGACGATTTAAGGGGATCCACATGCCACCCCTGTTTTCAAGTTGTTTTGCTGCCTGCCCGACTCTGCCTGAATATTTACTCTTGCGTGTTGCAAGAGGTAGACGTTTCAGCAAAGGTTTGGATATTTTCTTCGGCTGAGCTTTTGGTGTATCTCTAGAACAGGGAGAGTCATCAAAACCTGCACCCAGGATTATACCATCGGATGCCTTTGGTGCTGTTTTCTCTATTATCATGACACAGTTTTCAATATTATTTTTAACCTGCCTAAGTATGTCAGTATCATCCGATATGTAGGTTAGGGACTTTGCCTGGTTCATGAGATCTCTGCACTGAGCTGCCACTGTCTTGTTAAATCGGTTGGGAAGGGGAAGATTGTCTTTATCAACATTCGCTTGAGTATCGACACTTTCTTCTGAATCAGCTGTCATTCTCTCTTCTATGGGAAATTCTGCTACTGGCTCTATATTGTTGACGGGAAAGATGAAATCTTCATCGAGTGTGAAAAATGGAGAATTTCGGTAGTTTTCACACAGTTTCTGAAAACCCCAGTCAGGCTCGTGTCTGAATATCACAAACATGTGTTTGCATGGAATGTGGGTGCTTGGCCATTCTTTGCACGTACACGATGGTGTTGTATTGTGTCCACCAAAGGAAACTTTGCACCACACATCCAGCCTGGCTGTTTGGCTGTGTACATCAAACTGACCTTCACCTTTAGAGATGACATGGTGAGCAGGGATGGATTTTGCTAAATCTATCTTTTCCAAACAGTGCTGTACTATGCGACGTGGTCTGTGGGAGTGTAAACATGACTCTTGTGTGCGTGAGTGACTAAACATTACAATATACTTGTCACATGCACTAATCTGGTTGGTTATGAGCCATTTTAGATGAGGTGTTATGCTCATATGGGTATGACAATTTTGGTCATGTATATGCATTGTATTCAGATTGGTTGTTTTAAATCACTTTTTTAAGTATTAAAGTTAAACGTTTTACTGAAATAACCTTATGCAACACTCGTGGGAGTTTGGGAGAATTAAAATTCAAGTGGTTAATTTATACCCTTGTTTGTTGCTTCCTTGGTGTTACAAAAACGTTTGAATTCTCCAAAACTACCTTGAGCTTTCATTGTCACTTGAATCCCCCATGGAGAGTGTCAATTATATGGTATTGTAATGTATTATATCACCTTATATTGGGGGAATCGTAACACTTCTCTCATGACAACTTGCATTGGGCGGTGCATCCAAATTTCTTTGTTGTCTGGTACATTCCTTCTGCCTTCTATTCCCAAGGGGGGGGGGGGGGGGGGTACTCCCTTATGTGGCCTATACGGGGGACGTGCCGCTGGACAGGGTATGGTTTTTGGCCGTCCAGCCCTGAACAGGGTATATAATTTCATGCGAGTCTGTCCTAAACAGGGAATTGTTTCCGGGCTATTGTTGCACGGAGAAGTTTTGCCGGTCTTTAGCAGCTCATCACTCAACATCACATCATTTTCAAGACAAGATAAATGCTATTGTTGTTCGGTATCCTACACTTGTTTTAGAACAAGAGAGTGTGTATTTTTGTCGTTTGCCCTAAACAGGGTCCTAAAATGGAGGGTGTTGCCCTACACAGGGTGGGTATTTTAGGGTTTTTTTGCCCTAAACAGGGTCAGGGTTTCAAACCCTCAGCAGCACCCCTATACCCAACATGGGCCAAGTACCCCCCCCCCCCCCCCCCGGCTTCTATTACATTGCACTGCAGAGAATAATGGTTTTTCCATTCATTGAATACAGCAGTTAATGACGCTACAATAAAAATAAAACAATTCTGCTCTACACCATCATTCATGTAAGGGCAGTAGAAAAGGTAAGTAGTTGTTTTCCTTGGAAAGCAGGAATGTAGGTGTTATCTGCCTTCTGTTACTTTTCTTGGTGTGCCCAATAAGTAGAGGGTTCCACCCTCGGCTATGTTATTATTGAGACACACTAATAAAGTCATTATTATTACACACATCACATTCAAACACCCTTTTTGGCTATTTTCCTAATTGTTTTGTAATTTATTTTGTCTCCACAGGAATGTAAAGATAAATGGAAGTTTTATACACCTATTTCAATTAACGTTGTCGGATAAAAAATCGGATAAAAGCGTAAAGCCTACAAGACAAGACCAAATGGTAGTCTGGGTATTCATTAGAATTTGCATATCGCTGGAAAAGAAATCTACACGTTTTTTATTCGCACGTGATGCATTTGGTTTGCCCCGAATTATATAATTTGTTTTTCCATGTTTTTTTCACTAGCTGATTCTGCTAAAACAGGTTTAAAACAAAGAGGAAACGTTATAAATAATGTTTTACATGTTACTTCTCATTAGTATTCGTTGCGTGCAGCAGTTTTCTACTTTTACCCATGCTACCTTTCGGTCTTGTCTTGCGGGCTTTGCGGGCTTTTAAAAACATTTCTATCCGACAACGTTAATTGAAATAGGTGTAATACTTGTTCTACCACAAGAAGGAAAGGCATGCAGACAGTTCTTAGAACACAGAAAACTGTTTTTTTTATAGGCTCGTGGATTTATAATAATTATTAATTAAAAATATTACAAGTTTTTGTCTCACACCTTGGCATTATTTCTTCGTTGCTAATATCAGCTGCATGCCTGTCTATGCCCTGATGACAATCATACACACGCTTTTCCCATGATAATAAAAGGAACTCCATCATATGTGATCCTTGGTTGGGACTTTACTGTATGAGGATCTTCAAAAAATACCTTCCTACCTTTCATTTCCACATTCTCTGTGACAAATAAAAAAAGGCATTAAAGGTTCAAAGATATGCTTTAGAGTTACATTCCTTTTATTTATTCATTTCTTTAGTGTGTTCTTGAGTACTATATCAAGGAATGCAACCCTACCCCCCCCCCCCCCCCCCCCCCCCCCATAGAAGAAGTGGTCGAGTGAAGGCTTGTGCAGTGCTTAAAAATATGTGTTAACAGAAAAATTATTGTTGCCTTGTTCCGGCCGTGAACAAGAAACTCAATAATGTTACTGTTGTCTTTGAAACAGGTTTGGGTTTGTGTGTAAGATATCATAGTGTTCATTATTTATAGAAGGCACAGACTGTGCCAGTTAATGGGAAATTTATCAGTTAAATTTTTTATGCCCCCACGGGTGACTTTTCAGTGCCCACCCTCCCCCACATAACTGTTCACCGAGCCATTTTCGCGGTCGTGGTCTTCTTTATTTGAGCAGTCACACAACCGGTTGCGTGACGACTCAAATAGATCTGGCCATGCTTTTCATAGTATACCTGCCAACTTTTCCTAAGTCGAATGCGTGTGATTTTCGTATCCATATTACCCGAATTTCCGAAAAATTTCCGACGACTTCCGAACATTGCCGAAGATGTTCCAACGACTTCCGAACATTTCCGAAGATGTTCCGACGACTTCCGAACATTGCCGAATATTTCCGAGGATGTTCCGATGATTTCCGAAGGCTGCCGAATGTCGCGGTGCGAAGCTAAAAATCTCGGCGCGATCTTGCTTGTTTATATTTAGGACTCAAACGCGACATTTAGCGACGTTCATTGGACTATTTTGGGTGGAAATTGAATCCAATTTTTCACGTTAATGGTTAATGAACAAGTAGTCCGGAATGTGAGTCAGGCGTGTGAAATTGTCTTGTATGCGTGTGATCGATGTTTTCGATCCGCAGGCGTGTGACACACGCACAATGCGTGTGAGTTGGCAGGTATATCATAGCCGTGACCCAGAGCCTTTGTGCAGTATTTGCTTGATTGATCAGTGTTTTAAGGACATTACACATGAGGATTTACGAAGGACTTTGTTTACATTGGAACGGTTCTCTGAAAAAAGTTACAAACTGAACGACAGCACAAGAGCACTGGATTTACCCAGCGATAACAACACTTACAGTCAAAATAATAAAAGCGTGAACGCCAAAAATTATGTCTGGAATGTTGTGTTGTTGACCAATCACATGCGAGATCTTTAAACCACAGAAACCACAGACATCACTGAATGGGATTTCCATTAACCTGCGATCAGGCCCTCCTCGAAGAGAGGAGGGCCTGATACAATTACTTGCCGGATCTCATGTACAACATTCAGATTCTGAATGATTTCCTGATTGGTCGAAAAACAATACTTCCGTCAATCATGCATACCTAATATGGCTTTTGTCAATCCGGCCTGCACGCTCGATTAAAGTACAAGAAAGGCCTTCTACTTTCCCACTCTGCTACCACCTTTTGCGAAGGGAAGGACTCTTCTGAATCATTACTAAGCCAATATAAAGATCTTACATTTAAAACGGCTGAAGCTTTCCGCTTAAAAAATGGTTATTTGATTCAAATTTCTAAACGGAATCATGGAATCATTCGACCATAACGACTGACTAGACATGTCTTGGACGTTATTATGCAAATTTGTGTCGTGTAACGCAATCGTAGTCAGTGCTGTTTTCGGAATGAAATTGATGGCAAAAACACAGTCGAAGGCTCTATTCTACTTCAAAATCCTCCTCATAATACAACATATCTTGCCCGTTAGAAATGCACTTGAAACAAAGAAGGTCAGAAGACCGAATTCAAGAGAACGGCAAGTGTACAAATGTCACGAACTGTAACGTAGATTTTGAAAATTGACAGCTTGACAGATCATTGACAAGTGGGTGGAAAGCGAATCGGCAAATAATTGTATCAGGCGTTCCTTTTCCCCTCTCTCTCTTCGCGCTCTCGTTCTCCGCGAAAAGAAAGAAAAGGAAAAGAACGCCTGATCGCAGGTTAGATTTCCATCAGCCACGGAACAATTTTGGTTTTCGTTTCGTTTCAAAATACATCCTCTGTCTTATCTTACAGGAATTTTCTAAACAAATAATTGCTATTCTTTCCTATTTGAGAGGCACATGCACTAGGCGATAGAAGAAAATTGGTTTTTGAGCGATTTTAGGGAAATAATTTGTACAAGCCGACACAACGGTTCGACGGCTTATTTCGAGAGACACTTTTTCAAAAATCTGTATAACGGTCCACGAATCGGCAATTGCTACAATAAGTTTTCTCATATTTTTATCGGATCGCAACTAGCAAATGTAAACACCTGTAAACACGGATCTTTTGGGAAAACTGTTGATTTATTTTACAGAAAATAAATTTTTAACTAAACCGACGCTACCAGACTACGGCGCCAAATGTCAGTATTTTGTGATGACTGACTCGTTACAAATAATTTTTACATTTTATCTTTCATGGCGTTTTATTGGGATTTTTAGCAGAACAAAGCTATTCTTGATAACTTAACAGCAGATAGTTCTGGTCCATACGGAAGCCGATAAGGGACAATCCAAATATATTTTCCAAATCCGTAAAATATTTTTCAAATCCGTAAAATTATTTTAAATCGCAATGTTTTTTGCAAATCACTGTTGAAGAGTTTGCCAAATCTAAAAAATTATTACAAATCCTAATAAGATTGTTAAATCCAAAAATAACTTTTTACAAATCCGAAATTAGTTTGCAATCCAAGAATCGTCGTCAAATCCAGAAAAATATTTTGGAAATCGGAAAAAATAAACTTTAAAACAAGGAACGGGGAATGGAAGAACGGGGAACGGGGAATGGGAACGGGGAATTTTTTAGAGCAAGATGTACTTGTGAGAGTAAAACCATATACAGTAGAATCCCGATCTCTAGAAAAAAATCGGGGGAGTTTGAAATATGGGAGGTAAAATTACAGTGAAAACGACTATTGGTTCGAGTTAGCGAGGTTTTGGAAATCGAGGGTTCGAGAAATCGGGATTCCACTGTTGTGGCAAGACTGGCGTCAGAACAAAGTGGTCAGTACTACGAATATCGAGACGAGATCAGATAAAAGACAGAACACTCAATTGAATTGATGCAAGAAACAGGAAGCGTGAATAGCGTGAATTTAGCAGATTTTACTCCAACACCACAGAGCCGGCACGGCTTACAGGTGGATTATGGCCTTTATATTTTTAATTGCTGAAGAACTTGCTCAAGAACTTGCCCCGCTGCTATCAACTTCACAAGTGGCAGCTTTTCCAGCTGCGGGGTCAGCTGGGTCTGCGGGAACAACGTGGTTAGCCACTAGCTACGGCTATTAGCCGCCCGAACTTGAGAGAGAGCAAGCCAGCAGCAGAGCACAACTTCTTTGAATGATGTAGTCTTCTTTCAGGTCCTTGTGAAGAGACTTATCGCTGTCGATTGGAACGGCTATAGCCACTGCTTTGCAGACGAGTTTGAGGAAGTTATTGACGAGAGTCTCTGTTACCCGACTGGCGAGAGCAGCTTGGTACCTCTTATAGTACTTTTTCACCACTTCCTCGATCAAGCGTTGGACATCGCCGTGGGTTAAGCGGCGGACGTCGATGAATTCTTTCGCTTTGCCTGTGGCAACCAGGATAACCAACTGCTCTCTGGGATCGTCCGGCGCCGTTCCGGTGGTGGCCTGCGAATACAGTCGCCTTCCATCGCGCTGCAAGCGGAGCGCGATGGAAGGCGGCTGTATTCGCAGGCTATTCAATTCCGGTAGCCGAGCCGTCCCGGCGGTGGTAGCGGGGGCAGCGGCTGCCGTTCCAGCAGGGGCTGTCTTCCCGCCTTCGAAGAGCGTGTCTTCTAACAGTTGGTGCGCATTTGACATGGCTGCTGTCTCAGGTGAAACAGCAAGAGTCTAATAGGATGTCATAAGTGTACCGGAGGCTGAACACAAGGCGAGAGTACTTCTAGTTTGATAGGATAGGAGTTCTTTCCCCACTGGGCAGTCGCGGAAAGCTCTCCAGCGTAACTTTCGAATATAGTCTTCATGTCTTTCGAAGAGGGCGTGTAGAACAACACGATCGCAGCGACGTTTTCTCGAACCTACTGGACCGCGGAACCACGCAAACACAAAAGTGGGACATAAGACACACCTGCCATGCCTAGCTCCGGCGGGCGCTAACGCCAGTAGACCCTGGGGTGGGGCGGAGGCCTGGGACCTCCAAGTGGCCGCAGTTCTTGCTGGCCTGGGGTCTCCAAGTAGCCACGGTTCCCGCTGGCCTGAGCTGGGCATCGATCTCTCACTCACTCACTCACTCACTCACTCACTCACTCACTCACTCACTCACTCACTCACTCACTCACTCACTCACTCATCCTCGCCAAAGTGCGCAAGTCGCGGGGACCACGTACTCCTCGTCACAGAGGGCAAAGTTTTCAACGTCGTGCCAAGCGCCTACCCTATAGTAGCGCTCAACACATTTGCCGCCCCAGGCACACTCCAGGCCCACACTCCAGGCCGATGGGGCACAATGTACATGCATATGCACGGACGATTCGCTCCCGCCATGCATATACAGGGGCGGCCCGTAGATGTGCATTTATTGCTTTCTATCCCATGGCAACGCGCTCACGGATTTTAGCTTTGATTGCTTCGGTAATATCACACGCGGATTGTCCCCCCGGAGTGGATAGGGGCTCACTGCTGGGGCCACGGGTGGGTAGCGCTGGGGACTCGAGCTCTTAATACTCTACAGGCATCTCTTCTATGAGGTCATCCATAGTCGCCTTGTTGCCGGGCGGATATAACCCATTGCCCATGGCAGGGGCTGGGGCCTGGGGTGTGGGCCGGCGAGGGTGGGCCAGCCATGGGGGAAGGGCAGCGGGGCCATGTACGCCGGGCCGGGGAGGGCTGGGGCCCGGGTAGCAGGAGGTCATGTACGCCGGGGCCGCTTAGCTTACTAGGCCAAGTTCGCGTACGCCGGGGCGCTACAGCAATGTGGCTGAGCAATGGCTGGGGGGCCCACCGGGGGTGGGGAAGTGAGCCAGTACCCCCCTTATATATACTACTAACGGGCAATATTAATTTGAAGTATATGTTGTATTATGAGGACGACATTCAAGCCTTCGACTGTGCTCAGGCTCTTCCCTCTAGCGAGGTCATGTTGGTTTCCGGTCTGTACGTCAGGCTTTCGCCCTCCTCCGTAATTCCGATGCCTTGCTTTGTTTTGATCACGGATATAATATTTTTCTTGGTCCAATTTCGTCAGAGAGTATTGTAGCTTCCAAGAGGCTATTGCATTTGGAGAAGAGATATATACTTTGCTAATTTCTTCCTGTTTCTTGCATCAATTCAATTGAGTGTTCTGTCTTTTATCTGATCTCGTCTCGATATTCGTAGTACTGACCACTTTGTTCTGACGCCAGTCTTGCCACAACAGTGGAATCCCGATTTCTCGAACCCTCGATTTCCAAAACCTCGCTAACTCGAACCAATAGTCGTTTCCACTGTAATTTTATCTCCCATATTTCAAACTCCCCCGATTTTTTTTCTAGAGATCGGGATTCTACTGTATATGGTTTTACTCTCACGAGTACATCTTGCTCTAAAAAATTCCCCGTTCCCATTCCCCGTTCCCGTTCTTCCATTCCCCGTTCCTTGTTTTAAAGTTTATTTTTTCCGATTTCCAAAATATTTTTCTGGATTTGACGACGATTCTTGGATTGCAAACTAATTTCGGATTTGTAAAAAGTTATTTTTGGATTTAACAATCTTATTAGGATTTGAAATAATTTTTTAGATTTGGCAAACTCTTCAACAGTGATTTGCAAAAAACTTTGCGATTTAAAATAATTTTACGGATTTGAAAAATATTTTACGGATTTGGAAAATATATTTGGATTGTCCCTTATCTACGGTGGCCCACAGGGGCAATACAAATTTATCTATTCCAGTACAAATAGTTATATTCTAGTACAAATTTATCTATTCCAGTACAAATATATATATTCTAGTACAAATTTATCTATTCCAGTACAAATATATATATTCTAGTACAAATTTATCTATTCCAGTACAAATATTTTTATTCTAGTACAGATTTATCTATTCCAGTACAAATGTATGTCCAGTACAAATATATTTATCCCAGTACAAATATATATGTCCCAGTACAAATATATGTCCCAGTACAAATATATATGTCTCAGTACAAATATATATATCCCAGTACAAATATATGTCTCAGTACAAATATATATATCCCAGTACAAATATATATGTCCCAGTACAAATATTTATCCCAGTACAAATATATATGTCCCAGTACAAATATATGTCTCAGTACAAATATATATATCCCAGTACAAATATATATATCCCAGTACAAATATATATTCCAGTACAAATATATATATCCCAGTACAAATATATATATTGTACTGGGACATATATTTGTACTGGGACATATATATTTGTACTGGGATAAATATATTTGTACTGGGACATACATTTGTACTGGAATAGATAAATCTGTACTAGAATAAAAATATTTGTACTGGAATAGATAAATTTGTACTAGAATATATATATTTGTACTGGAATAGATAAATTTGTACTAGAATATATATATTTGTACTGGAATAGATAAATTTGTACTAGAATATAACTATTTGTACTGGAATAGATAAATTTGTATTGCCCTGTGGGCCACCGTAGATAAGGGACAATCCAAATATATTTTCCAAATCCGTAAAATATTTTTCAAATCCGTAAAATTATTTTAAATCGCAAAGTTTTTTGCAAATCACTGTTGAAGAGTTTGCCAAATCTAAAAAATTATTTCAAATCCTAATAAGATTGTTAAATCCAAAAATAACTTTTTACAAATCCGAAATTAGTTTGCAATCCAAGAATCGTCGTCAAATCCAGAAAAATATTTTGGAAATCGGAAAAAATAAACTTTTAAAACAAGGAACGGGGAATGGAAGAACGGGAACGGGGAATGGGAACGGGGAATTTTTAGAGCAAGATGTACTCGTGAGAGTAAAACCATATACAGTAGAATCCCGATCTCTAGAAAAAAAATCGGGGGAGTTTGAAATATGGGAGATAAAATTACAGTGGAAACGACTATTGGTTCGAGTTAGCGAGGTTTTGGAAATCGAGGGTTCGAGAAATCGGGATTCCACTGTTGTGGCAAGACTGGCGTCAGAACAAAGTGGTCAGTACTACGAATATCGAGACGAGATCAGATAAAGACAGAACACTCAATTGAATTGATGCAAGAAACAGGAAGAAATTAGCAAAGTATATATCTCTTCTCCAAATGCAATAGCCTCTTGGAAGCTACAATACTCTCTGACGAAATTGGACCAAGAAAAATATTATATCCGTGATCAAAACAAAGCAAGGCATCGGAATTACGGAGGAGGGCGAAAGCCTGACGTACAGACCGGAAACCAACATGACCTCGCTAGAGGGAAGAGCCTGAGCACAGTCGAAGGCTTGAATGTCGTCCTCATAATACAACATATACTTCAAATTAATATTGCCCGTTAGTAGTATATATAAGGGGGGTACTGGCTCACTTCCCCACCCCCGGTGGGCCCCCCAGCCATTGCTCAGCCACATTGCTGTACGCCCCGGCGTACGCGAACTTGGCCTAGTAAGCTAAGCGGCCCCGGCGTACATGACCTCCTGCTACCGGGCCCCAGCCCTCCCCGGCCCGGCGTACATGGCCCCGCTGCCCTTCCCCCATGGCTGGCCCACCCTCGCCGGCCCACACCCCAGGCCCCAGCCCCTGCCATGGGCAATGGGTTATATCCGCCCGGCAACAAGGCGACTATGGATGACCTCATAGAAGAGATGCCTGTAGAGTATTAAGAGCTCGAGTCCCCAGCGCTACCCACCCGTGGCCCCAGCAGTGAGCCCCTATCCACTCCGGGGGGACAATCCGCGTGTGATATTACCGAAGCAATCAAAGCTAAAATCCGTGAGCGCGTTGCCATGGGATAGAAAGCAATAAATGCACATCTACGGGCCGCCCCTGTATATGCATGGCGGGAGCGAATCGTCCGTGCATATGCATGTACATTGTGCCCCATCGGCCTGGAGTGTGGGCCTGGAGTGTGCCTGGGGCGGCAAATGTGTTGAGCGCTACTATAGGGTAGGCGCTTGGCACGACGTTGAAAACTTTGCCCTCTGTGACGAGGAGTACGTGGTCCCCGCGACTTGCGCACTTTGGCGAGGATGAGTGAGTGAGTGAGTGAGTGAGTGAGTGAGTGAGTGAGTGAGTGAGTGAGTGAGTGAGTGAGTGAGTGAGTGAGAGATCGATGCCCAGCTCAGGCCAGCGGGAACCGTGGCTACTTGGAGACCCCAGGGCCAGCAAGAACTGCGGCCACTTGGAGGTCCCAGGCCTCCGCCCCACCCCAGGGTCTACTGGCGTTAGCGCCCGCCGGAGCTAGGCATGGCAGGTGTGTCTTATGTCCCACTTTTTGTGTTTGCGTGGTTCCGCGGTCCAGTAGGTTCGAGAAAAACGTCGCTGCGATCGTGTTGTTCTACACGCCCTCTTCGAAAGACATGAAGACTATATTCGAAAGTTACGCTGGAGAGCTTTCCGCGACTGCCCAGTGGGGAAAGAACTCCTATCCTATCAAACTAGAAGTACTCTCGCCTTGTGTTCAGCCTCCGGTACACTTATGACATCCTATTAGACTCTTGCTGTTTCACCTGAGACAGCAGCCATGTCAAATGCGCACCAACTGTTAGAAGACACGCTCTTCGAAGGCGGGAAGACAGCCCCTGCTGGAACGGCAGCCGCTGCCCCCGCTACCACCGCCGGGACGGCTCGGCTACCGGAATTGAATAGCCTGCGAATACAGCCGCCTTCCATCGCGCTCCGCTTGCAGCGCGATGGAAGGCGACTGTATTCGCAGGCCACCACCGGAACGGCGCCGGACGATCCCAGAGAGCAGTTGGTTATCCTGGTTGCCACAGGCAAAGCGAAAGAATTCATCCGACGTCCGCCGCTTAACCCACGGCGATGTCCAACGCTTGATCGAGGAAGTGGTGAAAAAGTACTATAAGAGGTACCAAGCTGCTCTCGCCAGTCGGGTAACAGAGACTCTCGTCAATAACTTCCTCAAACTCGTCTGCAAAGCAGTGGCTATAGCCGTTCCAATCGACAGCGATAAGTCTCTTCACAAGGACCTGAAAGAAGACTACATCATTCAAAGAAGTTGTGCTCTGCTGCTGGCTTGCTCTCTCTCAAGTTCGGGCGGCTAATAGCCGTAGCTAGTGGCTAACCACGTTGTTCCCGCAGACCCAGCTGACCCCGCCAGCTGGAAAAGCTGCCACTTGTGAAGTTGATAGCAGCGGGGCAAGTTCTTGAGCAAGTTCTTCAGCAATTAAAAATATAAAGGCCATAATCCACCTGTAAGCCGTGCCGGCTCTGTGGTGTTGGAGTAAAATCTGACTAAATTCACGCTATTCACGCTTCCTGTTTCTTGCATCAATTCAATTGAGTGTTCTGTCTTTTATCTGATCTCGTCTCGATATTCGTAGTACTGACCACTTTGTTCTGACGCCAGTCTTGCCACAACAGTGGAATCCCGATTTCTCGAACCCTCGATTTCCAAAACCTCGCTAACTCGAACCAATAGTCGTTTTCACTGTAAATTTTACCTCCCATATTTCAAACTCCCCCGATTTTTTTCTAGAGATCGGGATTCTACTGTATATGGTTTACTCTCACAAGTACATCTTGCTCTAAAAAATTCCCCGTTCCCATTCCCCGTTCCCCGTTCTTCCATTCCCCGTTCCTTGTTTTAAAGTTTATTTTTCCGATTTCCAAAATATTTTTCTGGATTTGACGACGATTCTTGGATTGCAAACTAATTTCGGATTTGTAAAAAGTTATTTTTGGATTTAACAATCTTATTAGGATTTGTAATAATTTTTAGATTTGGCAAACTCTTCAACAGTGATTTGCAAAAAAACATTGCGATTTAAAATAATTTTACGGATTTGAAAAATATTTTACGGATTTGGAAAATATATTTGGATTGTCCCTTATCGGCTTCCGTATGGACCAGAACTATCTGCCTGTTAAGTTATCAAGAATAGCTTTGTTCTGCTAAAAATCCCAATAAAACGCCATGAAAGATAAAATGTAAAAATTATTTGTAACGAGTCAGTCATCACAAAATACTGACATTTGGCGCCGTAGTCTGGTAGCGTCGGTTTAGTTAAAAATTTATTTTCTGTAAAATAAATCAACAGTTTTCCCAAAAGATCCGTGTTTACAGGTGTTTACATTTGCCTAGTTGCGATCCGATAAAAATATGAGAAAACTTATTGTAGCAATTGCCGATTCGTGCGACCGTTATACAGATTTTGAAAAAGTGTCTCTCGAAATAAGCCGTCGAACCGTTGTGTCGGCTTGTACAAATTATTTCCCTAAAATCGCTCAAAAACCAATTTTCTTCTATCGCCTAGTGGCATGTGCCTCTCAAATAGGAAAGAATAGCAATTATTTGTTTAGAAAATTCCTGTAAGATAAGACAGAGGATGTATTTTGAAACGAAACGAAAACCAAAATTGTTCCGTGGCTGATGGAAATCTAACCTGCGATCAGGCGTTCTTTTCCTTTTCTTTCTTTTCGCGGAGAACGAGAGCGCGAAGAGAGAGAGGGGAAAAGGAACGCCTGATACAATTATTTGCCGATTCGCTTTCCACCCACTTGTCAATGATCTGTCAAGCTGTCAATTTTCAAAATCTACGTTACAGTTCGTGACATTTGTACACTTGCCGTTCTCTTGAATTCGGTCTTCTGACCTTCTTTGTTTCAAGTGCATTTCTAACGGGCAAGATATGTTGTATTATGAGGAGGATTTTGAAGTAGAATAGAGCCTTCGACTGTGTTTTTGCCATCAATTTCATTCCGAAAACAGCACTGACTACGATTGCGTTACACGACACAAATTTGCATAATAACGTCCAAGACATGTCTAGTCAGTCGTTATGGTCGAATGATTCCATGATTCCGTTTAGAAATTTGAATCAAATAACCATTTTTTAAGCGGAAAGCTTCAGCCGTTTTAAATGTAAGATCTTTATATTGGCTTAGTAATGATTCAGAAGAGTCCTTCCCTTCGCAAAAGGTGGTAGCAGAGTGGGAAAGTAGAAGGCCTTTCTTGTACTTTAATCGAGCGTGCAGGCCGGATTGACAAAAGCCATATTAGGTATGCATGATTGACGGAAGTATTGTTTTTCGACCAATCAGGAAATCATTCAGAATCTGAATGTTGTACATGAGATCCGGCAAGTAATTGTATCAGGCCCTCCTCTCTTCGAGGAGGGCCTGATCGCAGGTTAATGGAAATCCCATTCAGTGATGTCTGTGGTTTCTGTGGTTTAAAGATCTCGCATGTGATTGGTCAACAACACAACATTCCAGACATAATTTTTGGCGTTCACGCTTTTATTATTTTGACTGTAAGTGTTGTTATCGCTGGGTAAATCCAGTGCTCTTGTGCTGTCGTTCAGTTTGTAACTTTTTTCAGAGAACCGTTCAATGTAAACAAAGTCCTTCGTAAAATCCTCATGTGTAATGTCCTTAAAAACACTGATCAATCAAGCAAATACTGCACAAAGGCTCTGGGTCACGGCTATGATATACCTGCCAACTCACACGCATTGTGCGTGTGTCACACGCCTGCGGATCGAAAACATCGATCACACGCATACAAGACAATTTCACACGCCTGACTCACAATTCCGGACTACTTGTTCATTAACCATTAACGTGAAAAATTGGATTCAATTTCCACCCAAAAATAGTCCAATGAAACGTCGGCTAAATGTCGCGTTTGAGTCCTAAATATAAACAAGCAAGATCGCGCCGAGATTTTTAGCTTCGCACCGCGACATTCGGCAGCCTTCGGAAATCATCGGAACATCCTCGGAAATATTCGGCAATGTTCGGAAGTCGTCGGAACATCTTCGGAAATGTTCGGAAGTCGTTGGAACATCTTCGGCAATGTTCGGAAGTCGTCGGAAATTTTTCGGAAATTCGGGTAATATGGATACGAAAATCACACGCATTCGACTTAGGAAAAGTTGGCAGGTATACTATGAAAAGCATGGCCAGATCTATTTGAGTCGTCACGCAACCGGTTGTGTGACTGCTCAAATAAAGAAGACCACGACCGCGAAAATGGCTCGGTGAACAGTTATGTGGGGGAGGGTGGGCACTGAAAAGTCACCCGTGGGGGGCATAAAAAATTTAACTGATAAATTTCCCATTAACTGGCACAGTCTGTGCCTTCTATAAATAATGAACACTATGATATCTTACACACAAACCCAAACCTGTTTCAAAGACAACAGTAACATTATTGAGTTTCTTGTTCACGGCCGGAACAAGGCAACAATAATTTTTCTGTTAACACATATTTTTAAGCACTGCACAAGCCTTCACTCGACCACTTCTTCTATGGGGGGGGGGGGGGGGGGGGGGGGGGGTAGGGTTGCATTCCTTGATATAGTACTCAAGAACACACTAAAGAAATGAATAAATAAAAGGAATGTAACTCTAAAGCATATCTTTGAACCTTTAATGCCTTTTTTTATTTGTCACAGAGAATGTGGAAATGAAAGGTAGGAAGGTATTTTTTGAAGATCCTCATACAGTAAAGTCCCAACCAAGGATCACATATGATGGAGTTCCTTTTATTATCATGGGAAAGCGTGTGTATGATTGTCATCAGGGCATAGACAGGCATGCAGCTGATATTAGCAACGAAGAAATAATGCCAAGGTGTGAGACAAAAACTTGTAATATTTTTAATTAATAATTATTATAAATCCACGAGCCTATAAAAAACAGTTTTCTGTGTTCTAAGAACTGTCTGCATGCCTTTCCTTCTTGTGGAAGAACAAGTATATACACTATTTCAATTAACGTTGTCGGATAGAAATGTTTTTAAAAGCCCGCAAAGCCCGCAAGACAAGACCGAAAGCGTAGCATGGGTAAAAGTAGAAAACTGCTGCACGCAACGAATACTAATGAGAAGTAACATGTAAAACATTATTTATAACGTTTCCTCTTTGTTTTAAACCTGTTTTAGCAGAATCAGCTAGTGAAAAAAACATGGAAAAACAAATTATATAATTCGGGGGCAAACCAAATGCATCACGTGCGAAATAAAAACGTGTAGATTTCTTTTCCAGCGATATGCAAATTCTAATGAATACCCAGACTACCATTTGGTCTTGTCTTGTAGGCTTTACGCTTTTATCCGATTTTTTATCCGACAACGTTAATTGAAATAGGTGTATAAAACTTCCATTTATCTTTACATTCCTGTGGAGACAAAATAATTACAAAACAATTAGGAAAATAGCCAAAAAGGGTGTTTGAATGTGATGTGTGTAATAATAATGACTTTATTAGTGTGTCTCAATAATAACATAGCCGTAGGGTGGAACCCTCTACTTATTGGGCACGACCAAGAAAAGTAACAGAAGGCAGATAACACCTACATTCCTGCTATTCCAAGGAAAACAACTACTAGACCCTTTTCTACTGCCCTTACATGAATGATGGTTGTAGAGCAGAATTGTTTTATTTTTATTGTAGCGTCATTAACTGCTGTATTCAATGAATGGAAAAACCATTATTCTCTGCAGTGCAATGTAATAGAAGCCGGGGGGGGGGGGGGGGGTAACTTGGCCCATGTTGGGTATAGGGGTGCTGCTGAGGGTGTGAAACCCTGACCCTGTTTAGGGCAAAAAAAACCCTAAAATACCCACCCTGTGTAGGGCAACACCCTCCATTTTAGGACCCTGTTTAGGGCAAACGACAAAATACACACTCTCTTGTTCTAAAACAAGTGTAGGATACCGACAACAATAGCATTTATCTTGTCTTGAAAATGATGTGATGTTGAGTGATGAGCCTGCCTAAAGACCGGCAAAACTTCTCCGTGCAACAATAAGCCCGAAACAATTCCCTGTTTAGGACAGACTCGCATGAAATATATACCCCTGTTCAGGCTGGACGGCCAAAAACCATACCCTGTTCCAGCGGCACGTCCCCGTATAGGCCACATAAGGGAGTACCCCCCCCCCCCCCCCCCCCCTTGGGAATAGAAGGCAGAAGGAATGTACCAGACAACAAAGAAATTTGGATGCACCGCCCAATGCAAGTTGTCATGAGAGAAGTGTTACGATTCCCCCAATATAAGGTGATATAATACATTACAATACCATATTAATTGACACTCTCCATGGGGAGATTCAAGTGACAATGAAAGCTCAGGTAGTTTTGGAGAATTCAAACGTTTTTGTAACACCAAGGAAGCCACAAACAAGGGGTATAAATTAACCACTTGAATTTTAATTCTCCCAAACTCCCACGAGTGTTTGCATAAGGTTATTTCAGTAAAAACGTTTTAACTTTAATACTTAAAAAAGTGATTTAAAACAACCAATCTGAATACAATGCATATACATGACCAAAATTGTCATACCCATATGAGCATAACACCTCATCTAAAATGGCTCATAACCAACCAGATTAGTGCATGTGACAAGTATATTGTAATGTTTAGTCACTCACGCACACAAGAGTCATGTTTACACTCCCACAGACCACGTCGCATAGTACAGCACTGTTTGGAAAAGATAGATTTAGCAAAATCCATCCCTGCTCACCATGTCATCTCTAAAGGTGAAGGTCAGTTTGATGTACACAGCCAAACAGCCAGGCTGGATGTGTGGTGCAAAGTTTCCTTTGGTGGACACAATACAACACCATCGTGTACGTGCAAAGAATGGCCAAGCACCCACATTCCATGCAAACACATGTTTGTGATATTCAGACACGAGCCTGACTGGGGTTTTCAGAAACTGTGTGAAAACTACCGAAATTCTCCATTTTTCACACTCGATGAAGATTTTCATCTTTCCCGTCAACAATATAGAGCCAGTAGCAGAATTTCCCATAGAAGAGAGAATGACAGCTGATTCAGAAGAAAGTGTCGATACTCAAGCGAATGTTGATAAAGACAATCTTCCCCCTTCCCAACCGATTTAACAAGACAGTGGCAGCTCAGTGCAGAGATCTCATGAACCAGGCAAAGTCCCTAACCTACATATCGGATGATACTGACATACTTAGGCAGGTTAAAAATAATATTGAAAACTGTGTCATGATAATAGAGAAAACAGCACCAAAGGCATCCGATGGTATAATCCTGGGTGCAGGTTTTGATGACTCTCCCTGTTCTAGAGATACACCAAAAGCTCAGCCGAAGAAAATATCCAAACCTTTGCTGAAACGTCTACCTCTTGCAACACGCAAGAGTAAATATTCAGGCAGCAGTCGGGCAGGCAGCAAACAACTTGAAACAGGGGTGGCATGTGGATCCCCTTAAATCGTCTGAAATTCTAAACAGAACAAAATGGAGATAGAGGTAGAAATAGTAGGAGACAAATTTGCCAGAAGATTGTCATCCAAGCCCTTCACCGAAGACTCAGCCAAGTTTACCATCACAAAATGGCAATGTAATCATCACAAATGACTAAGTCTCTATGATCCTACTGTGAAACCTGCATTCAAAGATGCACACACAGATCAGCCTAAGAAATCATCTAATCATTTGGCCCACACATCAACCTATTCCAACAGATACAGGGCAGAGTCATGCCAAGAAGCAAACAGCTTGAAACGAGGGCATGATATGGATCTCAACTCTACTGTAAATTCCAACGGGCCAAAGTCGACCTAGAGACAGAAGTCAGAGGAGACGACTTACAAGAAGTAAACCCTCCACCATCAAGAAATGACAAGGGGCGATACAGTCATTGTGGATGATAACTCTTCAGATCCTTCAGTCTGGATAGATCACAGAGACCACACAGCAGGAAGTGAAGTAACACGTGACTCAGAAGTAGAGGCTGCTCAAAACCTCTTGAAAATGAAGTTTCCTCTGGTTGATGGTTTGGAAGATCCAGCCATAATTGGCAATTTGGTCACCCCTGCCACAATTGAATTCGTTCAAATAATAAATACCGGTTTCACACTGGGGTGTGTATCAGCACGCTGTCCTGTCCTGTCCTGTTGGTGTTGTGAGAGTCTATGACAGTCTTTTTGGAACACCCAGCTTTAAAGCTGTTCAGCATGCCTGTAGAATGTTGCTCCACAGGGGAAAAATCACCAATGGAAAGTGCAAAGGCAAAAAGGCTCAAATGATTGTGCACGTCTTCGCAATAGCCTTTGCAACCACTTTATGCCATGGTAATAACCCGACCACCACAAGATATGATCAGAAAGCCATGCGCAATCACCTGGTGGGCTGTCTAGAACGCTGGAAATGTCAGAGTTTCCAACTACTGAGAAAAGAGTGGCACTTGTTCTTGTTCCAATTTCAAGAAAGACTACCAATCTACTGCACATGTCGAATGCCTGGTGACAATACTAAGTATGTCCAGCGTGGTGGCCGATGCAGTGAATGGTACCATCCTGCTTGTGCTAATATTCCTCAGTCAGTAATCAACACAAACAAGAGGTGCTATGTTTTGAATGCCGTCGTGGAATTAAGAAATTATCAGCTTCATGAACTACATATGTGTAATACAGACTGAAACCCACATAATTTTATCTGTGAAAAGAAAATTGCATGAGGCAATTAACCAAATTATAAGGATACAGCAAAAATAATAGTCCTTTTAGTTGCAGTGCAAGACCCTCTGGAAAAACTTTTGTCTGTCAGAGACATGGACATAGCAGTGACAAATTTATTCGTTAACGTTAGGTTATAGCTTTCGTTTAAGTCTAATCTTTCCGAGAGCTATCGTAGTATGTTTTGGGTGGGTATGTGCCGCCCAAGTCTCCAAATTTGGACCCCATTTTAGAAAGAATTTGCATTCAAAATAATACCCCGTTCTAGAAATTTAGTAAATTTCAATAGCCCGTTT
>MU826000.1:0-35582 GCA_029204205.1 Desmophyllum pertusum | reverse complement strand
GATTATTTAAGCCATAGTTAATATAGGGAAATGGTTATGAAGCCCAGCAAAGTTATTTGTTATATGTTTTTGTTCGCCTATTTTGGGGGTTGACCATGCACAAAACCTGACAAAATACAATAGGTGGTTACGTGTGTTCAAGCAACTAACCAATAGAAAACGTTGCGATTACGTAATTCATGGCATAGTGTATGAGCGCAAAACAAAAAGATTGTGGCAGTGTCATGGACCTTCCAACATAAATCTTGGCCTCTTTGTTTGCCTCCTTTGAAGTTTTGCCGGGTTTCATAACCATTTCCCTCTATTAACTATGTTTAAACCACTTAACCACGACGTGGCAGCGTGGACGAGCCATAGTGGACATAGTGCACGTAGACCATCCTATTTTTCACCCTTCGTTTCTAGTTAGAAGGAAAACTGCTTGCAAAAACCGACTATTTCGTAATCGAGCAGCTCATCGAGTGCATCAAATTTTCCTGCTGTGGCTGTAAAATTGAACGGAACTGTTTCCTGTCACGACCTTTCACGTCCAAAAGCTTGAAATGACGCCGGAAATCACGTTTTTAATTCGTTGATTCATAAACGTACATGTACTCGGCTAATAAATGCCTGTTTTACATGAAGTTTAATAAGTGCCAACTGTTAAGTGCATGGCTCTTTTAATGACGGGGGCATTTTGAGTATCTGTACATGAGTATCCATGAGTAGTCCATCAATAATTCTTTAAAACCGCAAGTACTCTGCTGGTAGTATATTGTGTTCACCCCGCTATATTTTATTTAGCCTAAACTTGCGGGTGTTGCAATGAATAACGAGATTTAATCGCTAATCAGAGAAGTGCACCTAACCATGAACGAACGCCCGGCTTCAATTCCCTTTTGACGTTACGCGTATCTCGTTTTTTTTCACTGACGGACACTGCTCCGGCAGCACTTTCACTCTACTTTTTCGCAGAGATGTGCAACCTCGTTCCCGCGTGGCGCCCCCGGCCACGCGGATAGCACTGGGAACGAGGTTGAGAGATGTGCATTACGCAGTAAATTTGCTTGAAACATGCAAACTTTGCCTTCGCACATTTTATTCGACTTTTAATTATTTATATATAAGTGATTTTTGCCGAGAAGTCTATACAACTTAAAATCGGCAGTTCTCAATCATGCAGTTAGTATCCAGAGCTCAGATTTAATTTTCACGCTATTGAGCTTTTCCATGTTTTTTTAAAAAGCGCTAATTAGTTAGCGTACCCTCTGGAATGAACCCGAGTAGGCCTGTCCCGATTGTGCTCGGCAACTTTTGAGCAACTTTTGGCGTTCGGAGCAACTTTTGAGCAAAATATAGGCTTACAGCACATATCAAGCACGAAAAAGTGGAAAATGTGATAGAAAACTTCAATTTACGTCGAATTTATTGAATGTTTATCAACGTACAATTAAAAAAAAATTTAATAAAAACTTTTTAAATCGAAAAATAAAGCTTTTAATTAACGTTTGTTTAAAAATATCAAGAAATTTAGGTAGCAACTTTTCAGATTTTTGGCAATAGCCCTTTTCACGGTTAACATGAAATATTTGCAAAACAATACATTTTAACATAGAAGCGAGGCAATTTCGTGCACAAGCTGTAAAAACATCGTGATTTTCTTGAAGCTCCTTGAATTATGGCCTTTTTATAAAAATAGTTTTAAAATGGAGAAGAACTTAATATACAACTCTTTTAGTTAAAGTTTGCCGTAAAGATCGTAACCCAATCTCCCTGTTGCTTATGCGAGCGGACCCGAGTGTAACCCGAGTGGATTAATTAAATTTCGAAAAATGGACTCGAAGCGAAAAAGTCGCCAAATTTGAATCACCATTTCAAACATATCCGTCGTACAATCCAATTGATGGATTGAACGAACTGAGTGCTGTATCGAATGGGTGCTATATAAATTGAAGTGAAACTGAACTAAAAATTTATTTTCACCTCGGAATTCAATCAATTGACATGTACAATTGGTTTTCATGAAAGTCGAGTACGAAAACCGATTACGAAAACGGAACCGAAGGCGAGAGATCAGCAAACTTGCAAACTTGTAAAATTCGGATCGCACGGGGAACTAATTAATCAGAATGTATAATATATATAATAAGGCAGTTTATTTTTATCACCGAAATTTAAACCATTCGAATGAGAGCTTTTTGAGCATTTTCCTATAATGCCTGACTACAACGTATTAATTAGAACTGTTGATATCGATGTTGATAAAACTTAACCCTTCAAGCTATTAAGAGGTACTTTTATTTGGTACAATGTGGGATTTCATTATTAATTTTGAACTTCGTCTCATCGAGACAGAGGGATGTACGATCAAGTTTTAGAACCCGGCAAACAGCAAACTTTATCCACTACATGTTATTAATCCACTGCCACTATTTGAAACGAAGCAAAACCATCTCCCAGAGGACAACCTCCAGACACTACCAACCAATCAGCATTAGGAACAAACCACCCTCCCCCTCCGGCGTGAAGATCCAGATTTCTCCCGTTGACTTGAACACCACCACCAGAGTATCCACCCCCTCCCCACAGTTTCCCACCACCGCCAAATCCACCCGCACATCGACTTTTCTTGTACATATTGTAATCCTCCTTCTCCCCCTGCGTTAAACGATTTGCCTCCGTCGTTCTCATCGCATGGCTTGTTACATTTGGAATTTATATAGCAGCGACCATCCGCGATGAGTCCTCCTCCACCTCCAACGCCAAGTAAGTCTGCTATGGAGCCTCCCGACACACATACCTTCCCTCCCAACCCAAGCCCACCGGCATTTACGCTACCACTAAGCCCAGCCTGTCCCGGATCACCATCGACAATGTCAGCTGCACCGCCACCGCCAACCACTGCCAGAGGGCTGCCGTCAACAGTAAAAACAACAAACGTGCCCCCGCACCACCTCCTCCTTTTCCTCGCTGTCCCACTAAAACTGACAGCTGTGTCCCCTGATGGAGATGAATGCGTCCTTGCACCTTGGCTCCTCTCCCACCGTTAGTGTTCAAGACTCTGTATTTCCCTCCCGTAGCTCCACACAGTTCAAGGTGATATTGCCCCGTCACGGGAACATTCCATGTTTGCAAGCCGTCTTGAACTAAGATTCCTTCCAACGGCATACCTTGATACAACACGTTACTTTTAGGTCCAAACCTGCCCTTTGCATCAAGTGTGGTGAAGTTGTAGTAAATGTCTGTGGAAAAAGAAAAAAGAAACCACTAGCTGGGAGGCCACGATGTTAAAATATTAGCAACTCTCTTATTCCCTTGAGGAAAACATTAATTGTGAGAAACCAAAGAAAAAAGACAAACCCAGCTTTCACGCAACAACAACAACAACAACAACAACACAATAACAACAACAGCAACACAATAATAATAACAACAACAACAACAACAACAAAAACTGTCAAATAAATCACACTTCCCATTGCGGAATCTCATTACCGAAACAGCGATAGAATGCAATTACTTTTATCCTCTCAGTTTCTGTTTCTATTTCTATTGAATAATTTCGTGTCTTCTTAATTACAATGCCTTTTTAAATTTTTCCTAGTTCTAATGGTCGGGTTAATATTACACGTATCTCTGAAAGCAGTACTATCTGAATATCTAAAATAATTCAAAAAAATTGACAGAGCTAATAATTATCATGAAAGACTATTTCTCCAAATCAGGGAAAAAACGCATAGTATTCCTAATATTTCTCTTTGAATTTTTGTTACTTTTTTTAAAACAGGATCATGGAATATACCTGACTGCAATTTTACTATGAGTATGGAGCTTGCAAATGAACTTTACCTATTTTCGTTTCACAACTGTCTCCTTTCCAAGGAAGAATACATTTGCACTGAAATTGTTGTTTGCCTTGGTTAAAATAACAGTAGCCTCCATTGTAACAAGTTATCTGCTTACATCCCTCCTAGAACAGAGAAAAAAAACACAAAATGTCTGTAAGGAGAAGAAAATAAAATGGTACTTCATTGGTGTCGAACTGACTGTAAGTGAGTAATAATTTATAACTTGATGCAGTGCCGTGTTTTATCAATTGTCATCAGTGGAATAGTGTACTTTTTCCATAAAACATTGCAGCTCATTTTTAATTGTGATCTTTTTATGAAATACTTTAGTCAAAATGACCTTATCTATAAGGCAAGTTTATGAAACGTAATGAAAACGTAAGGAAAGGAAATATTATCAAAAAACTAAATGAAATAGTTTTGTTTTAACGAAAAACCCAAACAGAGTGATACGTCTACTATTAAAACTGAGCCTCGGTTTCTTTGCTTAAATTAAACGAGACCTTCTTAAAGCAAGTAAAACCCTACCTGCATGTCACTGCTGGTTTGAAACGCTTCAGAATACAGAGAAATATAAATCCCTCAGCGTAACCCAATTCATCGTTGGATAGCAACGAGGACACTGCGGTCGTTTAATTCGCATACAAGCTTATTCTCTGCAGACGAAACTCCAAAGTTCGTTGACACGCATCTGGGCTCCGCTAGGCACAACTGAGCACACGACAGTAAAGTAGAGCCTTTCAACGTCTTAATTTGGTGACCATTTAGTTTGTGATTTGGAACAGTCTTGAGCGCGCCGAGTATATAACGCTGTTCTAAGTTGCAAACAACTTGAACGAATCGTACCGTGGTGAAAAGAAGTAAAACGAGACCAGAAACGCTCATATTGAATGCAACTGATCATCGATGAAAACTAAGTGATAATGCACAATCACTTAACATGGTTCTCTATTAGTTTTTAGGGAGATTTCAAAGGTACACACATTTCAGGTTCTCGACAATCAGCTGCTATAGTTCAAACATTGCTAACTATTGCGGAGAAATAAAAACGTCCAAAAAGGATATAATTGGAAGAATTTCATAAAATTCATAAAACAGAGACAAATTAATAAAACAAGCTTTTATTAAAAAGTCGTGTTTGAGGCGAGGGAAAGTATAGTTCTACAAATCAAAATTCATTGCGTTTGTGTAACGACGGATTGTAGAGGGTATACTTGTGTGCAGATCAATAAAAAACTCAATCAACTTGATACACTCTGATAGATGCAGTCTACTGTGCAAAAAGTATTTATATTTTTTATATCTAAAAGTATAAAAATTGTAAATGGATAATGAAACCATCAAAGGAAATGAAAAGTACTTGATTTTTTTTATGACGGAACCAATTTCAATGTTTGTTTGTTTTGTTATAGTTCCGTTCTAATGGGCACAATTATTTGTCTTGGATTAACAGCCAATCATAGTTGACTTTATTTTTTTTTAGCGGTCCGTATCCAAATCCTTGAATTGATTGGCTAAGAGCGCGCGATTCAGCGGTCCGTATCCTGCAGTACGGACCCCGAGTTACGGGACCGCTCCGACCACTGCGCAATTTACTCGGGTAGAACATTTTGCTTAGCTTTGTAAAACTGCCAGAATGCGTTTAATACTGTAAGACCCACAAAAACATATGAATCAAGCCAAAATTTGTCCGGGAGCGGGAAAATTTGCCAGTGAACCCGTCGGAGACCCGCGGAATCGTAGCGTAGGCATGCGCTATAACATTTAATTTCAGCAACGTGCGAAGGACGAAGGTCGATGCGAAGAAGCTTTTTATACTGCCGTTTCTCACATTATATTGTTCTCTTACCGTTGTCAAGTCAATGGAGAACAACGCAGTGGAATTAAAGAGCTTGCATTTCTTCAAAAAGGCGAGTTTTCTTTTGATTTTAACCGACATAATTTGAGTTTGTTGTTGTTTTTTGGAAATCAGTTTCACCGCTCGCGCTCTGTATTTTTTGAATGATAAATCTCCGTGTTTAGACTCATTTCCTTAGTTTTAATCATTTGCTTTTCGTTTCTCTTTTTTCCTAAACATACCTTCCGTTAAGTTTCATTCAAGAAAGAACTTAGTGATTACCGGTAGTCCAGAAAATAATCCTCGGCACGTAAGCTTATAAAACTTAAATCAGTTGTGCCGTACGTTGAACGAAACTGAAACCAAGTTTACAGTTTGTCAAGGTTTCGCATAAAACGAAAATTATGAATTGCCATTGAATGGTAAAAAATTAGATTAACATGAGAAATGAAATTGGTGAAAACTGAGGAAACAGCTTTGCTCGAAAAATGCTTTCAAGAGTATTGAAGATTGTCCTAAAAATTTGCCGCCGGCTGCGACTTTGAATGGTTTTTGCGGCGGGGCTAATATGCTGGTAACTGGAACTGGGAACTGGTAACTGGGAACTGGGAACTGGGAACTGGGAACTGGGAACTGGGAACTGGGAACTGGGAACTGGGAACTGGGAACTGGTAGCTGGGAACTGGGAACTGGAACTGGGAACTGGTAACTGGTAACTGGGAACTGGGAACTGGGAACTGGGAACTGGGAACTGGGAACTGGGAACTGGGAACTGGGAACTGGGAACTGGTTAGCACGAAGAGTTGTTCCCATTTTGTTATTATTTTTTATTACAAACTTTTCTCATACGAGGGTCACTAATGTTTTGATTTTGCGCTTGTGGCGAACCGATAAGTGTTACACAAAACCGATCCTGTAAACTTTGTGTCAGAACAACTGACGTGAATTCTAACGTTATGCGGTGATTTCAACTTAATTAATTAGTGTCCTAATTACTTTCAAACCCTTTTCGGCTAAACTATAGGAATACAAGGCCATTTTTCCACAATTATTCATTCAAGTGGCTCGGCGGCTCGCCAGTCAAATAGAACATGTATTACGCAAGTGGCCCGGCGGCTCGCTAGTCAAATAAAACACGTATTACTCAAGTGGCTCGGCGGCTCGCTAGTCAAATTGAACAAGTTTCACTCAAGTGGCTCGGCGGCAAAGCAAGCTTACCTGTTTATTCTCACAAAATTTTGCTTTGAGGCGTCACAACGGTAAGTTATGCAATTTGAAAGTCACGCTTCGTCACAGAGCAAACTTCACCGCTGGCTTTGAGGCGTCACAACAGGTTATACAAATACATTTCGCTGGGTTCGTGATAATTTTCTGTTGTTTGTATCTCGGTTCAGAATCGTTTATCCGATTCATCGAATTCGATGTGTATAAAAGTAAACTTTATATCGAAATTTCGCTCGCTTCGACGTCGCGCGGACGGCTAGATAATTATGCGCACTGATTACAATCTTGTGAAATGTAAACAAACAATATATCCTTTCACATTTTCGCGGACTATTTTTTGACGGTTTAAGGTTTATTTCAAGTAAATTGCTTTCCGTGAAAGAAGACAATATTATTTTCTATCATTCTTTCGGTTTTCTATGAGTGAAATATACTATGTGTTGAAACAGTTTTTCGAAGGAAACGCGCTCCGACTGGCTTCGCACGGACGTTTTGCAGATTAAAAAAAATACGCCTCTAAAATATACATATTTATCGTTCTTTAAATTCTTAGAGGGACTGGCGAGCCACCGAGCCGCCGAGCCACTAAAAATCAGAACATTAGTGACCCTCGTATGAGAAAAGTTTGTAATAAAAAAATAATAACAAAATGGGAACAACTCTTCGTGCTACCAGTTCCCAGTTCCCAGTTCCCAGTTCCCAGTTCCCAGTTCCCAGTTCCCAGTTTCCCAGTTCCCAGTTCCCAGTTCCCAGTTCCCAGTTACCAGTTCCCAGTTCCAGCTACCAGTTCCCAGTTCCCAGTTCCCAGTTACCAGTTCCCAGTTCCCAGCTACCAGTTCCCAGTTCCCAGTTCCCAGTTACCAGTTACCAGTTACCAGTTACCAGTCGACCAGTTACCAGTTACCAGTTACCAGTTCCCAGCTACCAGTTCCCAGTTACCAGTTACCAGTTCCCAGTTCCCAGCATATTAGCCCCGCCGTGGTTTTGTGTTAAATTTGAAATAGCTTCTCATTTCAGCTGCTTTTAGTGGTGAAATTCCGTTTGAGTCTCCATCGTCTGTTCTTCACAGCTACGTATAGCTTTCTGTAATTACATATTTTGGTGTAAAAATTAATCATCCGAGTTTCTTGTTATTTGGATTAAATTTTATTTATTCGGTAGTTTTATAGCTAACTTGGGATAATACGCGCGCGCGTGAAAAAGATTTTTCAAAACAAGATTTCAAGATTTCTAGCATTTATACAGAACCAAGTAGGAAAAAATAAACACGTTATTCACCGGCCTTGGTCGGTTGCCGTACTCGAGACCTCGGGCACAGTTTTTCCCTATACGGACCTCCCGGCCGGCGAATAACATATATGTCTCTTAAAGTTGTTTGATCCATTTGTCCCAGGCGTTCTCACCAGGGCGAGCACAAGTTCCTGGGAACGAGTAAGAAAGGGGAACAAGTCACCTGTTGTTGGTGAAATCCCGCCTCCGACGGGGAACTGATCCCGCGGTTTTCGTCAGCGAAGTCGGCGAAGTAACATATCATTTATGCAAAATGCCTTCGGAGTAGTCGTGAGTGTTTGCGCTAGTTTTTGATTGGATAATAAGAATCGGAAAACTCTTCGATTTCTTCAATAACGAAGATTTTCTAAAAACGGCTCTTGTTCCCCTGACTGATATAGTAACTGGCTTTAACTTCGAAAATTTTCGGACCTTTTTTTTTCAACGTCAAACAAAGAACCTGTGGACATAAGTAATTATAAGTCGGTTATTTTAACACTAGTATAGTGAATGAACGAGCTATGGGTTCCTTCTACCCTACACTGAGAAGGATAGAAAAAGTTATATAATACAGCTTGAACGATAGAAGTGTTTCAAATTCATTTACAACTATATGATACGTTTATGTCCGAGTATGTCTTTTATACTTGATGTTCTTCGGGATAAATTGATGCGCTTCTTCATCTGTCGAGTCAGGGCTTGTTTTCTGTTAAATTTCAGCACTTGCAAAATACATTGTTTCGTGGTCTGGACAGTAAAAGTTTAAAAATTTTGTTGAACGGTTGTTTACCGTTTCTCCCTTTCGGAATGATCCTTGTTTCTAGCGAGGCCGTATGATAATAGGATAATAATTTTGGAAGTTTTGAAGGAAATATTGTTTATTTGCGCCGGCGTAGTGTCATTTTCGGCCCGAGTTTCATTTTGTTATCATTATTATGGCCAAATAATAACCACACAACATTCTTATTCAATTCCCTTTAATAAACATTTTATTGCGAACTTCAATAATACAAGTGCGCACTAAATTCTAAGATTACTTCAGACCCCGGGGGGGGGGGGGGTACTCCCTATAATGGACTATACGGGGAGGCTCCGCCCGAAAGGGGTCCTTTTTTAGGCTCGAGGTATGTGAAAGGGTAGGGATTTCACGAGTTGAAGTATATGAAAGGGTAGGGATTTCACGAGTTGAAGTATATGAAAGGGTAGGGATTTCACGAGTAAATGATATTATTGTTTGGTTAACATCTCTACTGGTAATGCTTGATGATTTCTGGTAATATATATTGTTCATTAAGTTCATTACAAGGGTATAGAAAAGGGATGCAGTGCTTCTACTGTAGGTATGTGAAAGGGGTACCATTTTCATAATTTCTATGGAAGGTATATGAAAGGGGTACCATTTTCTATGGAAGGTATATGAAAAGGGGTACCTTTTCTGTGAAAAATGGTATATGAAAGGGTAAGGGGTTGGACCTCTGGGCGGAGCCTCCCCGTATAAAACTTTTTTGAGTACCCCCCCGGGCTTCAGACACTACACGGATAACTAAGTGTAGTTTCAACAAGCTACGAATTCACTAAATCCACTGGATTAATTAAATATAGCTGGAAAATCGCTATACCTTGACCACACTTACTTACGGGTTATTGAAAGCTCTAAGCAGTGGACCATTAGATTATTGATGGGGGATTGGACAAATCAAAAAAAAAACCCGGGGGTTGGACAAATCAAAATAAAAAACCGAGCAAGCGCTAAAATTCATGCACCCCCCCCCCCCCCATCAATAATCTAATGGTCCACCCCTAATGAAAATTTATTTTGTGCTCTTGAAGATGCACCTTTTGCCCTTATAAATTTTAATAAATTTGCAATAGCGTCAAATGAAAAGTTAATAAAATGTCATTAACATGATACATGTACAAACTTAAAATATTGAAAATTGGAGTATATATATACATTCGAACCATTATTAAGCGGCCACCTATAAAGCGGCCACCCCCTATTAAGCGACTAGTTAGCAAAGTGCCGAAACTATTGTACTGCTATACTGTAAATGAAACCCCTTTTAAGCGGCCACCTCTATTATTAAGCGATCTCGGTCACCTTTTTGACCATCCTGATGAGGGTTCTTCTATTGTTTTTACCCCTATTAAGCGGCCAACATGCAAGAATTTAATACACGTACTTTGGCCTTGTTTTAAAAGCTGATGACAGATAAGATGCCGAAATAGAAGGTGACATGATAAAAACATTCAAACACACGTTTATTATCGTCTTGATGCGATTCCGTTTGCCGGTATTAATCTTTCAATTTTCTACCACGCATTATGCTAATTTCTGACGAAACCCTATTAAGTGGCCAACCTTTCTTAAGCGGCCATTTGCCATTTCCAGATTTTAGAGTGGTGGTGGTGGGTAGAGGAGGGGAGGCTAATGCGTAAGCGTGAACCAATTAGGGGGGTCAGGGGTTTTTCACCCTTGGGAAAATTTTGAATTTTTAAATTCAAAATGCATCTAAAATTAACAAGTGTGGTGCATATTACCAACTTTAAGCGTTTAAAAAGCGATGTCCAGAATCACAATTTATTATGCCCGCTTGGTCAACAACTCCACTTAATAACAAATGAGTTGAAATTCTCTGTAATTCCAGTCATCCTCCCTTAACATGAATACAATATTCCAAAATGTTAATCTTTCAAACTCTTTCAAATTCCAAACTTTGTAGAGAATGAACACCGCGTACTGCATGTTTTACTAATTCAAGACAACAAACATGCATTAACCATATCTTGTAAGGACAAAAAAGTGTTTTTCATTACAACTTTAGTTTTTTGGTATTATTGTGATGATCTTATGTGTTGATAATAAAAATAATAATGGAATAAAAGATGATTAAAAAACTACTTTAACTTTTTTTCAAGCCCCCCCCCCCCCCCCCCCCCCTCTCATCACTCATCAGACCAAATATTTTTGGAAGCCCCCCTTCTTATTGTAATTTCATTTCAAGGCCCCCCCTAATTTTCCTCCGGCCCCCCCTTACCTATAATTAATGAACGGTCCCCAATAAACCATACAAACGCAACAGGCCATAAAACAGCCATAAATCATTTTACTGCAAACAATTTACATAGTCAATTTAATCAAGCTGAATGTTCTATTCCGTTCAATTAAATTTGGCATTTCATTGAATAATAGTTTTGTTTTTTCTGATTACTCTAAGGAAAAAAACTAGGAGACAATTGAGTACACTAGCACACTTTAACAACATTTTTACATGATAAGCTAACTAAATATTATAACAGATAAAGAATTTCAATACAGTTAATCAGTTTTACTTTGACTTTTTTCTGTTTCAGTCAAGCATTCTGTCTTTACTGGCAGATAACACAACACTGCTGCTTTACTAACTTCTGTTAAAGTTACCCATTCGTTTAGAGAAACGTGATACAGCTCCCCTGGTGGAATTCTAAATCCACTGTCAATTGGAAATTTGTTAATAATAAAATACACCCTCCCTTCTATTTCCACCGCACCCAGGTTGTTTGGGGGAATATGCTTTTGTTCAACAACAGACCAAGTGTTGTTTTCCTCATCATACACTTCCAAAGGGGCTGGGTTATTACCCAAAGACTTAATGCTCCCCGCCCGCCACACAGAGTCTGTTATTGACTGCAAAAAGACAGGATCCAAAGTGAGGATGGCAGGTTGAAGCTTTTTGTTCCCATTCATTCTTTACTGGGTCAAAACAATGCACTACAGCTGCTTTATCTACCCAGGGAGCTTGCATTTTTTTTGAGTACTGGAGTTTGACCTGGCTGGAGCTCCACCAAACACAAAATTCGAACTACTGGAGTTTGAACTGGCTGGAGCTCCAACAAACACCGAATTCGAACTATAATTAACAACTTCTTCCTGTCTTTGATAGCCATGAATTACATATATTTTAGATTTAAAAACCACTGCCGCTACTGTACTTAACTTGTTTTTACCATCACTTGTGTTAAAGAAACTCAAGTTAGCTCCACTTTGCCAGTTATTATTAGCCACACTATATCTCTGAGGCAGATTGGATGCACTGATTGCATAAACATAATCATCAACAGAACATAGGTAGTTGATCTGATGGTTGGGACCCTAGAAAAGGTGGCAGTATCTCCCATGAGTTATTAACCGTATCATAGCGATAAATAGGAAAGTCACCAGATTGCTTCATTGCAGCTACATATAAGTAATTACCAACATATTCTGTGCAGAAGCATGAAGTAGTTTCTTCAACTACTTGTGCCATGTATGGCAACGGTTTCCATGTTTTTGTCTCAACGTCAAAGTATTTCATCTGCGTCTGGGGGAGAACGGCAACAAGAACCTGAAGCAACAAAATAAAAATGTGTAACACTTTACCAACCATCCGCCATTATTCAGTGCTGACAGATGTTTTTTACTGTTAATGCATATAAATTTTCGGCAGTGCTATATAAAATATATATCTCTACTCCCAGATTTGTACCACCAGGGGACAAGGGGAGGGGGGGGGGGGGGGGTTCTGAACTTCTCGCTTCCCGTACATTTCAGATACTCCCGGTTCTCGGCTCTTCCTTTATAGTGGCTCCTGCCTCTTTCCGTTTTTTCTAGTGCGAAATGTTTCAATTTTTTCCTTGTTATCCGACATCCCAGTCCAGGTTCCACCACCTTGGGTACCCTCCTCTTTTCTCGTCTCCGTAGACTTCTCGCCCCCTTTCCCGTCACCCTGTTCCCCATCTCCCACACAAGATCAAGAAAAGAGTGCTATTGTTTGTGTGTTACAACGTACTGATACCATACTATGACAATGAAAGTTCCTCTCTTGTAGACACAAATAATGGTGAAATCGTATTTCCTGTCTTAGACGAAAGGTTTTGACCCTTCCTAGCGGCACGTCTTGGTTTCGTTCAAGGAAGTTCCCCTGTTCCTCCCCCCCCCCCCCCCACCCCCCCCCCCTCTTGGTTTCGTCCTGTTCTCCCCCTGCCACTAGCTGGATTTGCCCTCGGTAGTCCCGAGTTCAACTCCTCGGCCACGCTTTGTAAATATCCAACTGGACAGCCTCCATCGCGGGCTCAAATGAGATTCACCGAGACAACCAGTTCACACTGCCAGTTGGGATTCTTAACAAGTTTATGTTCTATTTACAATATTTGTTTGTTCATTTACAGTGTCCACAATTAGTACAACAGTGCTAAATCCTCTGACACTTAAATAAAGTTTTAAACTAACTCTTACCAGGTTCATTGATCGTGGTTTTACTTTCTCCACAGCAAATTTGGAGCCATGAGAGGGTATTTGTTTATATTTCAACACTTCATACACTTGCATGTGAATCTCTGGAACTCGCTGCATCTCCTCTGTATCCAGTTCTTCAATCACAGCCCTGATGTCCACGAGACCCAAACGAACAGCTCCGATAACTTTGGCCGCCACTGCCATCCTCTCTTCCTTCTTGTGTTTAATCCACTGCATCACTGATTTGAAGACGAACGTCTCCGAAGGCGCACTGAGGTCATCTCGACTGAGGAGGATGATTAATTGGTCTGCGCCAATATGGGTCAGGAATTCTTCACGCTCACAAATATCTTTGTATATTGAAGCCATCTTCTGTTCCGCTGCTTCCTGCAGATCTCTGAGACCGTGTCTGTCGGCAACTGTACAGAGCAAGCAGTAGTTGTGCAGGTCAAGTCGAAGCTGGACAAACTCCCTTTTCAAGAAATCACAACACTGTTGAACAACGCTTGTGACTTGAAGATGATCTGCGGTGGCAAGAACTTCAAACACGTTTTCCTCGTTGACATGAAGATCTCCAGTGTAGATGGAGTCCATTACAATCTTTAAAGCATCTGGTGAAATGCTTTCATCTTTCAGTTCGATCACTTCCTGTTTAGCCTCCTTCATTCCATCTGTAAACATGGCGTGGAAATAATCGCTATTCGCAGCGAGTACAATGCGATGAGCTGGAAAAACGTCTTCACCAACTTTTAAGCGAACGTCGATGAATTCACCTTCTTCTCGAAACTGAGCACATTTGGATAAAAGAATCTCGGAATGGGAAACCATTTTGTGAGGCAAAGATTTCTGGATTGTACTTTCACTTTGAAAGAGTGGAAACTGGGTTCGCGTGATCGCGTGATCAAAGATTTGCCGCTGTCACGCGACACGAAAATTGTTGTTTTGTCAGAGAAATGCAGAAACGCACCCGAATTCCCCGGAACAATGAAATAAAATAAACAAAAATAAATAAATAAATAAAAAATTAATAAAAAATGTTAAAATTTAAAACAATAATAATAAAAAAAATAATTAATTAAAAAATTAATGAATGAATGAATAAATTATTATTTATTTATTTTTATTACAAGAGAGGATCCGGATAATCTAGATTATCCAGACATAACTAGAAAGATGTTTCTACAGTTTTACAGTTTTCTTTTGAGCAATGTTTCAAGAAATCAAAACTCAAATTCCTGAGTAGGCTCAGCGGTCCGTGTTGCAAAATTTGGACAGCTCAGGGAACCAATCAGAATGCTTCTTTTCATTCATGGAGCATTTTGCGCATTTTCTTATGCTTTACAGCCTATTATTTAGAACTATAGTGTGCGACCCTTCAAGCTATAAAGAAATACTTTCATTTGGTACAATGTGGGATTACCCTATTAATTTTGAATTTCGGACTGAGCTAGTTAGGGTGAAGGAGTTCAGACATTTCCTGCTGTCTCCAACAACAATTTTTGGCGCAACCATTGTCTCTAGAGACAGAGGGATGTTTACTACCATTTGGCGATAACTAACTATATATTCTGAATTTGTCAACGAAAAATTTTAGAACCCGGCGAACAGCAACCTTTATCCACTACTTTTTATTAATCCACCACCACTATTTGAAACGAAGCAAAACCATCTCCCAGAGGACAACCTCCAGACACTACCGTCCAATGAGCATTAGGGACAAACGACCCTCCCCCTCCGGCGTGAAGATCCAGATTTCTTCCATTGACTTGAACACCACCACCAGAGTATCCACCCCCTCCCCCACAGTTCCCACCACCGCCAAATCCACCCGCACATCGACTTCTCTTTTTGTATCCTCCTACTCCCCCTGCGTTTAAACGATTTGCCTCCGTCGTTCTCATCGCATGGCTTGTTACATTTGGAATTTATATAGCAGCGACCATCGGCGATGAGTCCTCCTCCACCTCCAACGCCGATTATACGTGTTACGGAGCCTCCCTTCACGCACACCTTCCCTCCCATCCCTGCCCCACCGGAATCTACGCTACCACTACGCCCAGCCTGTCCCGGATCACCATCGACAATGTCAGCTGCACCGCCGCCGCCAGCCACAGCCAGAGGGCTGCCGTCAGTAGCAAATAAAACAAACGTACCACCGCCACCACCTCCTCCTTTTCCTCGCTGTCCCACTAAAACTATTATCTGTGTTCCCTGATGAAGATTGACGCTTCCTTGCACCTTGGCTCCTCTCCCACCGTTAGTGTCCAAGGCGCTGTAATCCCCTCCCGTAGCTCCACACAGTTCAAGGTGATATTGCCCCGTCACGGGAACATTCCATGTTTGTAAGCCGTCTTGAACTAAGATGCCTTCCAACGGCATACCTTGATACAGCACGTTACTTTTAGGTCCAAACCTGCCCTTTGCACCAAGTGTGGTGAAGTTGTAGGAAATTTCTATGGAACAAACAAAAAGAAATCACTAACTGGGAGGCCACGATGTTGAAATATTAGCAACTCTTTTATTCCCTTGAGGAAAACATTAATTGTCAGAAACCTAAGAAAAAAAAGGCAAACCCAGCTTTCACGCAACAACAACAACAACAACAACAAACTGATTGAAAACTGTCAATAAATCACACTTCCCATTGCGGAATCTCTTTACCGAAACAGCGATAGAATGCAATTACTTTTATCCTCTCAGTTTCTGTTTCTATATTTTCTATTGAATAATTTCGTGTCTTCTTAATTACAATGCCTTTTTAAATTTTTCCTAGTTCTAATGGTCGGGTTAATATTACACGTATCTCTGAAAGCAATGCTATCTGAATATGTAACTGATAATTCTAAAAAATTGACAGAGCTAATAATTATCATGAAAGACTATTTCTCCAAATCAGGGGGAAAACGCATAGATATTCCTAACATCTTTTACATTTCTCTTTGAAATTTGTTACTTTTTTTTAAACAGGATGAATATACCTGGCTGCACTTTTACTATGAGTATGGAGCAGTAAATAATCAGAGTTATAGTATTCAATCACTGAACTTTACCTATTTTCGAGTCACAACTGTTCCCTTTCCAAGGAAGAATACATTTGCACTGAAATTGTTTCAGTTTGCCTTGGTTAAAATAACAGTAGCCACCATTGAAACAAGTCACCCTCTTACATCCCTCCTGGAACAGAGAAAAAATAACACAAAATGTCTCTAAGGACGGAGAGGAAAATAAAATGGTACTTCATTGGTGTCGAACTGACTGTAAGTGAGTAATAATTTATAACTTGATGCAGTGCCGTGTTTTACCAATTGTCATCAGTCGAAGAGCGTACTATTTCCATAAAACATTGCAGCTCATTTTTAATTGTGATCTCTTTATTAAATACTTAAGTCAAAATGACCTTATCTATATGGCAAGTTTTTGAAACGTAATGAAAACGTAAGGAAATGAAATATTATCAAAAAACTAAATGAAATAGGAAAAACCCAAACAGAGTGATACGTCTACTATTAAAACTGAGCCTCGGTTTCTTTGCTTAAATTAAAATGAGCCCTTCTAAAGCAAGTAAAACCCTACCTGCATGTCACTGCTGGTTTGAAACGCTTCAGAATACAGAGAAAATATAAATCCCTCAGCGTATCCCAATTCATCGTTGGATAGCAACGAGACACTGCGGTCGTTTAATTCGCATACAAGCTTATTCTTTGCAGACGAAACTCCAAAGTTCGTTGACACGCATCTGGGCTTCGCTAGGCACAACTGAGCACACGACAGTAAAGTAGAGCCTTTCAGCGTCTTAATTTGGTGACCATTAAGTTTGTGATTTGGAACTGTCTTGAGCGCGCCGAGTATATAACGCTGTTCTAAGTTGCAAACAACTTGAACGAATCGTACAGTGGTGGAAAGATTGAAGTAAAACGAGACCAGAAACGCTCATATTGAATACAACTGACCATCGATGAAAACTAAGTGATAATGCACAATCACTTAACATGGCTCTCTATTAGTTTTTTAGGGAGATTTTCAAAGGTACACACATTTCAGGTTCTCGACAATCAGCTGCTATAGTTCAAACATTGCTAACTATTGCGGAGAAATAAAAACGTCCAAAAAGGATATAATTGGAAGAATTTCATAAAATTCATAAAACAGAGACAAATTAATAAAACAAGCTTTTATTAAAAAGTCGTGTTTGAGGCGAGGGAAATATAGTAACAAATTAAAATTCATTCATTGCGTTTGTGTTAACGACGGATTGTAGAGGGTATACTTGTGTGCAGATCAATAGAAAACTCAATCAACTTGATACACTCTGATAGATGCAGTCTACTGTGCAGAAAGTATTTATATTTTTATATCTAAAAGTATAAAAATTGTAAATGGATAATGAAACGGCATCAAAGGAAATGAAAAATACTTGATTTTTTTATGACGGAACCAATTTCAATGTTTGTTTGTTTTGTTATAGTTCGTTCTAATGGGCACAATTATTTTTCTTGGATTAACAGCCAATCATAGTTGACTAGCTCTTAAAGTTGTTTGATCCATTTGCCCCAGGCGTTCTCACCAGGGCGAGCACAAGTTCCTGGGAACGAGAAAGAAAGGGGAACAAGTGAAATCCCGCCTCCGAAGCGGGACTGATCCCGCAGTTTTCGTCAGCGAAGTAGATAAATAACATGACGTATATATCTTTATTGAGCTATGCTATGCTATCGGCGTCAAATCGGCCTCAAATCGGCCTCAAATCGGCCTCAATTTGGCCTCAAATCGGGTTTAAATCGGCTTTAAATCGGCCTCTAATATATAATTGGCTTATGATCGGCTTCAATCGGCCTCAAATCGGCCTCAAATCGGCCTCAAATCGGCCTCAAATCGGCCTCAAATCGGCCTCAAATCGGCTTTAAATCGGCCTCTAATATATAATTGGCTTATAATCGGCTTCAAATCGGGGTCAATTCGGTCTCAACCTGGCCTCAAATTGGGTTGTCCAATACACACCAACTGAGTCGGGTAGTCTTAAGTTTTCTACGAGACGTGATCGTGACCATCCGACTAGTTCGTCACGATCCGTCAAAAAAGCATAGTCGAACTAACCGTCTCACAGAAAAGTCAGATGGTGACTGAGAGACAGAAAGAATCCACGGCCGAGGGTTGACGATCCGACTAGGTCACATACGTCTCAAAGAAAAGTCAGCCGGTTCGACAGACTTGAAAAAGAAAACGAATGCAAGAGATCGATAAAATACAGCTCAAATCGACCTCATATCGGCCTCAAAAAGGTCTCAAAAGGGCTCAAAAAGGTCTCACAAAGTCTTAAAAAGGTCTCAAAAGGTCTCAGAAGGTCTCCAAAAGGTCTCCAAAAGGTCACAAAAAGGTCTCCAAAAGGTCACAAAAAGGTCTCAAAAGGTCTCAAAAAGGTCTCAAAAAGGTCTCAAAAAGATCTCAAAAAGACCTCCAAAAGGTCTCCAAACGGTCTCAAAAAGGTCCCAAAAAGGTCTCAAAAAGGTCTCAAAAGGTCTCAAAAAGGCCTATAAATGGTCTCAAAAAGGTCTCATAAAGTTTCAAAAAGGTCTCAAAAAAGATCTCAAAAAGGTCTCAAAAAGGTCACAAAAAGGTCTCAAAAGGTCTCCAAAAGATCTCCAAAAGGTCTCCAAAAGGTCTCAAAAAGGTCTCAAAAGGTCCTCCAAAAGATCTCCAAAAGGTCTCCAAAAGGTCTCAAAAAGGTCTCAAAAAGTTCTCAAAAAGGTCTCAAAAGGTCTCAAAAAGGTCTCAAAAAGATCTCAAAAAGGTCTCAAAAAGGTCTCAAAAAGGTCTCAAAAAGGTCTCAAAAAGGTCTCAAAAAGGTCTCAAAAGGTCTTAAAATGTCTCAAAAAGTCTCAAAAAGGTCCCAAAAGGTCTTAAAATGGTCTCAAAAAGGTCTCCAAAAGATCTCAAAAAGGTCTCCAAAAGATCTCAAAAAGGTCTCAAAAAGATCTCAAAAAGGTCTCAAAAAGGTCTCAAAAGGTCTCAAAAGGTCTCAAAAAGGTCTCAAAAAGATCTCAAAAAGGTCTCAAAAAGGTCTCAAAAGGTCTCAAAAAGGTCTCAAAAAGGTCTCAAAAAGGTCTCAAAAGGTCTTAAAAAAGGTCTCAAAAAGTCTCAAAAAGGTCCCAAAAGGTCTTAAAATGGTCTCAAAAAGGTCTCCAAAAGATCTCAAAAGGTCTCCAAAAGATCTCAAAAAGGTCTCAAAAAGATCTCAAAAAGGTCTCAAAAAGGTCTCAAAAAGGTCTCAAAAGGTCTCAAAAGGTCTTAAAAAGGTCTTAAAAAGGTCTCAAAAAGGTCTCCAAAAGGTCTCAAAAGGTCTCAAAAAGGTCTCAAAAAGTCTCAAAAAGGTCCCAAAAGGTCTTAAAATGGTCTCAAAAAGGTCTCCAAAAGATCTCAAAAAGGTCTCCAAAAGATCTCAAAAAGGCCTCAAAAAGGTCTCAAAAAGGTCTCAAAAAGGTCTCAAAAAGGTTTCAAAAGGTCTCAAAAAGGTCTCAAAAAGATCTCAAAAAGGTCTCAAAAAGGTCTCAAAAGGTCTCAAAAAGGTCTCAAAAGGTCTTAAAAAGGTCTTAAAAAGGTCTCAAAAAGGTCTCCAAAAGGTCTCAAAAGGTCCCAAAAGGTCTTAAAATGGTCTCAAAAAGGTCTCAAAAAGGTCTCAAAAGGTCTCAAAAGGTCTCAAAAGATCTCAAAAAGGTCTCAAAAGATCTCAAAAAGGTCTCAAAAATGTCTCAAAACGGTCTCAAAAAGGTCTCAAAAGGTCTCAAAAAGGTCTCAAAAAGATCTCCAAAAGGTCTCAAAAAGGTCTCAAAAACGTCTTAAAAAGGTCTCAAAAGGTCTTAAAAAGGTCTTAAAAAGGTCTCAAAAAGGTCTCCAAAAGGTATCAAAAGGTCTCAAAAAGGTCTCAAAAGATCTCAAAAAGGTCTCAAAAATGTCTCAAAACGGTCTCAAAAGGTCTCAAAAAGGTCTCAAAAATCGGCTTTTACATCGGCCTAATCCGTGACATGTGGTTAAAAAAATTACTTACTTACTACTCAAACCGGCCAAAAATCAGCCTTTACATCGGCCTTTACAACGACCTCAAATCGGCCTCAAATCGGCCTTTACATCGGCCTTTACATCGGCCTCCATTCGGCCTTTACATCAGCCTTTACATCGGCCTTTAAATCGGCCATTGACGCCCGTACGCGTCATTGACGCCCCTACCAGCCAGGGACGCGTAGGGGGCGTCAATGACGCGTAGCGGCGTCAATGACGCGTAGGGTGTCATTAACGCGCAGGGGCGTCAATGACGCGTAGGGGCGTCAATGACGCGTAGGGGCGTCAACGACGCGTAGGGGCGTTAATGACGCGTAGGGGCGTCAATGACACGTAGGGGCGTCAATGACGCGTAGGGGCGTCAATGACGCGTAGGGGCGTCAATGACGCGTGGGAGCGTCAATGACGCGTAGGGGCGTCAATGACGCGTAGGGGCGTCAATGACGCGTAGGGTCGTCAATGACGCGTATTGGCGTCAATGACGCGTAGGGGGGTCAATGACGTGTAGGGGCGTCAATGACGCGTAGGGGTGGCAATGACGAGTTGGGGCGTCAATGACGCGTAGGGGTGGCAATGGCGCGTAGGGGCGTCAGTGACGCGTAGGGGCGTCAATGACGCGTAGGAGGGTCAATGACGCGTAGGGGCGTCAATGACGCGTAGGGGCGTCAATGACGCGTAGGGGCGTCAATGACGCGTAGGGGCGTCAATGACGCGTAGGAGCATCAATGACGCGTAGAGGCGTGAATGACGCGTAGAGGCGTGAATGACGCGTAGGGGCGTCAATGACGCGTAGGGGCGTGAATGACGCGTAGGGGCGTCAATGACGCGTAGGGGCGTCAGTGACGCGTAGGGGCGTGAATGACGCGTAGGGGCGTCAATGACGCGTAGGGGCGTCAATGATGCGTAAAGACGTCAATGACGCGTAGGGGCGTCAATGACGCGAGGGGCGTCAATGACGCGTAGGGGCGTTTAATGACGCGTAGGGGCGTGAATGACGCGTAGGGGCGTCAATGACGCGTAGGGGCGTCAATGACGCATAGAAGCGTCAATGACGCGTAGGGGCGTGAATAACGCGTAGGGGCGTGAATGACGCGTAGGGGCGTCAATGACCGTAGGGGCGTCAATGACGCGTAGGGGCGTCAGTGACGCGTAGGGGGCGTCAATGACGCGTAGGAGCGTCAATGACGCGTAGGGGCGTGAATGACGCGTAGGGGCGTCAATGACGCGTAGGGGTGTCAATGACGCGTAGGGGCTTTCAATGACGCGTAGGGGCGTGAATTACGCGTAGGGGCGTCAATGACGCGTAGGGGTGTCAATGACGCGTAGGGGCTTCAATGACGCGTAGGGGCGTCAATGACGCGTAGGGGCGTGAATGACGCGTAGCGGCGTGAATGACGCGTAGGGGCGTCAATGACGCGTAGGGGCGTCAATGACGCGTAGGGCCGTCAATGACGCGTATTGGCGTCAATGACGCGTAGGGGTGTCAATGACGTGTAGGGGCGTCAGTGACGCGTAGGAGCGTCAATGACTCGTAGGGGCGTGAATGACGCGTAGGGGCGTGAATGACGCGTAGGGGCGTCAATGACGCGTAGGAGCGTCAATGACGCGTAGAGGCGTCAATGACGCGTAGGGGCGTGAATGACGCGTAGGGGCGTCAATGACTCGTAAAGACGTCAATGACGCGTAGGGGCGTCAATGACGCGTAGGGGCGTCAATGACGTGTAGCGGCGTCAATGACGCGTAGGGGTGGCAATGACGCGTTGGGGCGTCAATGACGCGTAGGGGTGGCAATGGCGCGTAGGGGCGTCAGTGACGCGTAGGGGCGTCACTGACGCGTAGGAGGGTCAATGACGCGTAGGGGCGTCAATGACGCGTAGGGGCGTCAATGACGCGTAGGAGCATCAATGACGCGTAGAGGCGTGAATGACGCGTAGAGGCGTGAATGACGCGTAGGCGCATCAATGACGCGTAGGGGCGTGAATGACGCGTAGGGGCGTCAATGACGCGTAGGGGCGTCAGTGACGCGTAGGGGCGTCAATGACGCGTAGGGGCGTCAATGACGCGTAGGGGCGTCAATGATGCGTAAAGACGTCAATGACGCGTAGGGGCGTCAACGACGCGTAGGGGCGTCAATGACGCGTAGGGGCGTCAATGACGCGTAGGGGTGGCAATGACGCGTTGAGGCGTCAGTGACGCGTAGAGGTGGCAATGGCGCGTAGGGGCGTCAGTGGACGCGTAGGGGCGTCAATGACGCGTAGGGGCGTCAATGACGCGAGGGGCGTCAATGACGCGTAGGGGCGTCAATGACGCGTAGGGGCGTCAATGACGCGTAGGGGCGTGAATGACGCGTAGGGGCGTCAATGACGCGTAGGGGCGTCAATGACGGGTAGGGGCGTCAATGACGCGTAGGGGCGTCAATGACGCGTAGGGGCGTCAATGACGTGTAGGGGCGTCAATGACGCGTAGGGGTGGCAATGACGCGTTGGGGCGTCAATGACGCGTAGGGGTGGCAATGGCGCGTAGGGGCGTCAGTGACGCGTAGGGGCGTCAATGACGCGTAGGAGGGTCAATGACGCGTAGGGGCGTCAATGACGCGTAGGGGCGTCAATGACGCGTAGGGGCGTCAATGACGCGTAGGAGCATCAATGACGCGTAGAGGCGTGAATGACGCGTAGAGGCGTGAATGACGCGTAGGGGCGTCAATGACGCGTAGGGGCGTGAATGACGCGTAATGGCGTCAATGAAGCGTAGGGGCGTCAGTGACGCGTAGGGGCGTCAATGACGCGTAGGGGCGTCAAAGACGTGTAGGGGCGTCAATGACGCGTAGGGGTGGCAATGACGCGTTGGGGCGTCAATGACGCGTAGGGGTGGCAATGGCGCGTAGGGGCGTCAGTGACGCGTAGGGGCGTCAATGACGCGTAGGAGGGTCAGTGACGCGTAGGGGCGTCAATGACGCGTAGGGGCGTCAATGACGCGTAGGGGCGTCAATGACGCGTAGGGGCGTCAATGACGCGAGGGCGTCAATGACGCGTAGGGGCGTCAATGACGCGTAGGGGCGTGAATGACGCGTAGGGGCGTCAATGACGCGTAGGGGCGTCAATGACGCGTAGGGGCGTCAATGTCGCGTAGGGGCGTCAATGACGCGTAGGGGCGTCAATGATGTAGGGGCGTCAATGACGCGTAGGGGTGGCAATGACGCGTAGGGGCGTCAATGACGCGTAGGGGTGGCAATGGCGCGTAGGGGCGTCAGTGACGCGTAGGGGCGTCAATGACGCGTAGGAGGGTCAATGACGCGTAGGGGCGTCAACGACGCGTAGGGGCGTTAATGACGCGTAGGGGCGTTAATGACGCGTAGGGGCGTCAATGACGCGTTGGGGCGTCAATGACGCGTAGGGGCGTCAATGACGCGTAGGGGTGGCAATGACGCGTTGGGGCGTCAATGACGCGTAGGGGTGGCAATGGCGCGTAGGGGCGTCAGTGACGCGTAGGAGCGTCAATTACGCGTAGGGGCATCAATGACAGGTAGGGGCGTCAATGACGCGTAGGGGCGTCAATGACGCGTAGGGGCGTCAATGACGCGTTAGGGGCGTCAATGACGCGTAGGGGCGTCAATGACGCGTAGGGGCGTGAATGACGCGTTGGGGCGTCAATGACGCGTAGGGGTGGCAATGGCGCGTAGGGGCGTCAGTGACGCGTAGGGGCGTCAATGACGCGTAGAGGTGGCAATGGCGCGTAGGGGCGTCAGTGACGCGTAGGGGCGTCAATGACGCGTAGGGGCGTCAATGACGCGTAGGGGCGTCAATGACGCGTAGGGGCGTCAATGACGCGTAGGGGCGTGAATGACGCGTAGGGGCGTCAATGACGCGTTGGGGCGTCAATGACGCGTAGGGGTGGCAATGGCGCGTAGGGGCGTCAGTGACGCGTAGGGGCGTCAATGACGCGTAGGGGCGTCAATGACGCGTAGGGCGTCAATGACGCGTAGGGGCGTCAATGACGCGTAGGGGCGTCAATGACGCGTAGGAGCATCAATGACGCGTAGAGGCGTGAATGACGCGTAGGGGCGTGAATGACGCGTAGGGGCGTCAATGACGCGTAGGGGCGTCAATGACGCGTAGGGTCGTCAATGACGCGTATGGCGTCAATGACGCGTAGGGGCGTCAATGACGTGTAGGGGCGTCAATGACGCGTAGGGGTGGCAATGACGAGTTGGGGCGTCAATGACGCGTAGGGGTGGCAATGGCGCGTAGGGGCGTCAGTGACGCGTAGGGGCGTCAATGACGCGTAGGAGGGTCAATGACGCGTAGGGGCGTCAATGACGCGTAGGGGCGTCAATGACGCGTAGGGGCGTCAATGACGCGTAGGGGCGTCAATGACGCGTAGGAGCATCAATGACGCGTAGAGGCGTGAATGACGCGTAGAGGCGTGAATGACGCGTAGGGGCGTCAATGACGCGTAGGGGCGTGAATGACGCGTAGGGGCGTGAATGACGCGTAGGGGCGTCAGTGACGCGTAGGGGGCGTGAATGACGCGTAGGGGCGTCAATGACGCGTAGGGGCGTCAATGATGCGTAAAGACGTCAATGACGCGTAGGGGCGTCAATGACGCGAGGGGCGTCAATGACGCGTAGGGGCGTTAATGACGCGTAGGGGCGTGAATGACGCGTAGGGGCGTCAATGACGCGTAGGGGCGTCAATGACGCATAGAAGCGTCAATGACGCGTAGGGGCGTGAATAACGCGTAGGGGCGTGAATGACGCGTAGGGGCGTCAATGACCCGTAGGGGCGTCAATGACGCGTAGGGGCGTCAGTGACGCGTAGGGGCGTCAATGACGCGTAGGAGCGTCAATGACGCGTAGGGGAGTGAATGACGCGTAGGGGCGTCAATGACGCGTAGGGGTGTCAATGACGCGTAGGGGCTTCAATGACGCGTAGGGGCGTTGAATGACGCGTAGGGGCGTCAATGACAGCGTAGGGTGTCAATGACGCGTAGGGGCTTCAATGACGCGTAGGGGCGTCAATGACGCGTTTAGGGGCGTGAATGACGCGTAGCGGCGTGAATGACGCGTAGGGGCGTCAATGACGCGTAGGGGCGTCAATGACGCGTAGGGCCGTCAATGACGCGTATTGGCGTCAATGACGCGTAGGGGTGTCAATGACGTGTAGGGGGCGTCAGTGACGCGTAGGAGCGTCAATGACTCGTAGGGGCGTGAATGACGCGTAGGGGCGTCAATGACGCGTAGGGGCGTGAATGACGCGTAGGGGCGTCAATGACGCGTAGGGGCGTCAGTGACGCGTAGGGGCGTGAATGACGGCGTAGGGGCGTCAATGACGCGTAGGGGCGTCAATGATGCGTTTAAAGACGTCAATGACAGCGTAGGGGCGTCAATGACGCGAGGGGCGTCAATGACGCGTAGGGGCGTTAATGACGCGTAGGGGCGTGAATGACGCGTAGGGGCGTCAATGACGCGTAGGGGGCGTCAATGACGCATAGAAGCGTCAATGACGCGTAGGGGCGTGAATAACGCGTAGGGGCGTGAATGACGCGTAGGGGCGTCAATGACCCGTAGGGGCGTCCAATGGACGCGTAGGGGCGTCAGTGACGCGTAGGGGGCGTCAATGACGCGTAGGAGCGTCAATGGACGCGTAGAGGGCGTGAATGACGCGTAGGGGCGTCAAATGACGCGTAGGGGTGTCAATGACGCGTAGGGGCTTCAATGGACGCGTAGGGGCGTGCATGACGCGTAGGGGCGTCAATGACGCGTAGGGGTGTCAATGACGCGTAGGGGCTTCAATGACGCGTAGGGGCGTGAATGACGCGTAGGGGCGTGAATGACGCGTAGGGGCGTGAATGACGCGTAGGGGGCGTCAATGACGCGTAGGGGCGTCAATGACGCGTAGGGCCGTCAATGACGCGTATTGGCGTCAATGACGCGTAGGGGTGTCAATGACGTGTAGGGGCGTCAGTGACGCGTAGGAGCGTCAATGACTCGTAGGGGCGTGAATGACGCGTAGGGGCGTCAATGACGCGTAGGGGCGTCAATGACCCGTAGGAGCGGTCAATGACGCGTAGGGGCGTCAGTGACGCGTAGGGGCGTCAATGACGCGTAGGGGCGTGAATGACAGCGTATGGGCGTCAATGACGCGTAGGGGCGTCCAATGACGCGTAGGGGCGTCAATGACGCGTAGGGCCGTCAATGACGCGTATTGGCGTCAATGACGCGTAGGGGTGTCAATGACGTGTAGGGGCGTCAGTGACGCGTAGGGGCGTCAATGACGCGTAGGGGCGTCAATGGACGCGTAGGGGCGTCAATGACGCGTAGGGGCTTCAATGACGGGTAGGGGCGTCAATGACGCGTTAGGGGCGTCAATGACGCGAAGGGCGTCAATGACGCGTAAGGGCGTAAATGACGCGTAGGGGCGTCAATGACGCGTAGGGGCGTCAATGACGAGTAGGGGCGTCAATGACGCGTAGGGGCGTCAATGACGCGTAGGGGCGTCAATGACGAGTAGGGGCGTCAATGACGCGTAGGCGCGTCAATGACGCGTAGGGGCGTGAATGACGCGTAGGGGCAGTGAATGACGCGTAGGGGCGTCAATGACGCGTAGGAGCGTCAATGACGCGTAGAGGCGTCAATGACGCGTAGGGGCGTGAATGACGCGTAGGGGCGTCAATGACTCGTAAAGACGTCAATGACGCGTAGGGGCGTCAATGACGCGTAGGGGCGTCAATGACGTGTAAGCGGCGTCAATGACGCGTAGGGGTGGCAATGACGCGTTGGGGCGTCAATGACGCGTAGGGGCGCCAATGGCGCGTAGGGGCGTCAGTGACGCGTAGGGGCGTCAATGACGCGTAGGAGGCGTCAATGACGCGTTAGGGGCGTCAATGACGCGTAGGGGCGTCAATGACGCGTAGGGGCGTCAATGACGCGTAGGGGCGTCAATGACGCGTAGGAGCGTCAATGACGCGTAGAGGCGTGAATGACGCGTAGAGGGCGTGAATGACGCGTAGGCGCATCAATGACGCGTAGGGGCGTGAATGACGCGTAGGGGCGTCAATGACGCGTAGGGGCGTCAGTGACGCGTAGGGGCGTCAATGACGCGTAGGGGCGTCAATGATGCGTAAAGACGTCAATGACGCGTAGGGGCGTCAACGACGCGTAGGGGCGTCAATGACGCGTAGGGGCGTCAATGACGCGTAGGGGTGGCAATGACGCGTTGAGGCGTCAGTGACGCGTAGGGGTGGCAATGGCGCGTAGGGGCGTCAGTGACGCGTAGGGGCGTCAATGACGCGTAGGGGCGTCAATGACGCGAGGGCCGTCAATGACGCGTAGGGGCGTCAATGACGCGTAGGGGCGTGAATGACGCGTAGGGGCGTCAATGACGCGTAGGGGCGTCAATGACGCGTAGGGGCGTCAATGACGCGTAGGGGCGTCAATGACGCGTAGGGGCGTCAATGACGTGTAGGGGCGTCAATGACGCGTAGGGGTGGCAATGACGCGTAGGGCGTCAATGACGCGTAGGGGTGGCAATGGCGCGTAGGGGCGTCAGTGACGCGTAGGGGCGTCAATGACGCGTAGGAGGGTCAATGACGCGTAGGGGCGTCAATGACGCGTAGGGGCGTCAATGACGCGTAGGGGCGTCAATGACGCGTAGGAGCATCAATGACGCGTAGAGGCGTGAATGACGCGTAGAGGCGTGAATGACGCGTAGGGGCGTCAATGACGCGTAGGGGCGTGAATGACGCGTAGAGGCGTCAATGAAGCGTAGGGGCGTCAGTGACGCGTAGGGGCGTCAATGACGCGTAGGGGCGTCAATGACGTGTAGGGGCGTCAATGACGCGTAGGGGCGGCAATGACGCGTTGGGGCGTCAATGACGCGTAGGGGTGGCAATGGCGCGTAGGGGCGTCAGTGACGCGTAGGGGCGTCAATGACGCGTAGGAGGGTCAATGACGCGTAGGGGCGTCAATGACGCGTAGGGGCGTCAATGACGCGTAGGGGCGTCAATGACGCGTAGGGGCGTCAATGAATGTAGGGGCGTCAATGACGCGTAGGGGCGTCAATGACGCGTTGGGGCGTCAATGACGCGTAGGGGTGGCAATGGCGCGTAGGGGCGTCAGTGACGCGTAGGGGCGTCAATGACGCGTAGGGGCGTCAATGACGCGAGGGGCGTCAATGACGCGTAGGGGCGTCAATGACGCGTAGGGGCGTCAATGACGCGTAGGGGCGTCAATGACGCGTAGGGGCGTCAATGACGCGTAGGGGCGTCAATGAATGTAGGGGCGTCAATGACGCGTAGGGGTGGCAATGACGCGTTGGGGCGTCAATGACGCGTAGGGGTGGCAATGGCGGCGTAGGGGCGTCAGTGACGCGTAGGGGCGTCAATGACGCGTAGGAGGGTCAATGACGCGTAGGGGCGTCAACGACGCGTAGGGGCGTTAATGACGCGTAGGGCGTTAATGACGCGTAGGGGCGTCAATGACGCGTTGGGGCGTCCAATGACGTGTAGGGGCGTCAATGACGCGTAGGGGTGGCAATGACGCGTTGGGGCGTCAATGACGCGTAGGGGTGGCAATGGCGCGTAGGGGCGTCAGTGACGCGTAGGGGCGTCAATTACGCGTAGGGGCGTCAATGACAGGTAGGGGCGTCAATGACGCGTAGGGGCGTCAATGACGCGTAGGGGCGTCAATGACGCGTAGGGGCGTCAATGACGCGTAGGGGCGTCAATGACGCGTAGGGGCGTCAATGACGCGTAGGGGCGTCAATGACGCGTAGGGGCGTCAATGAATGTAGGGGCGTCAATGACGCGTAGGGGTGGCAATGACGCGTTGGGGCGTCAATGACGCGTAGGGGTGGCAATGGCGCGTAGGGGCGTCAGTGACGCGTAGGGGCGTCAATGACGCGTAGGAGGGTCAATGACGCGTAGGGGCGTCAACGACGCGTAGGGGCGTCAATGACGCGTAGGGGCGTTATGACGCGTAAGGGGCGTCAATGACGCGTTGGGGCGTCAATGACGTGTAGGGGCGTCAATGACGCGTAGGGGTGGCAATGACGCGTTGGGGGCGTCAATGACGCGTAGGGGTGGCAATGGCGCGTAGGGGCGTCAGTGACGCGTAGGAGCGTCAATTACGCGTAGGGGCGTCAATGACAGGTAGGGGCGTCAATGACGCGTAGGGGCGTCAATGACGCGTAGGGGCGTGAATGACGCGTAGAGGCGTCAATGAAGCGTAGGGGCGTCAGTGACGCGTAGGGGCGTCAATGACGCGTAGGGGCGTCAATGACGTGTAGGGGCGTCAATGACGCGTAGGGGTGGCAATGACGCGTTGGGGCGTCAATGACGCGTAGGGGTGGCAATGGCGCGTAGGGGCGTCAGTGACGCGTAGGGGCGTCAATGACGCGTAGGAGGGTCAATGACGCGTAGGGGCGTCAATGACGCGTAGGGGCGTCAATGACGCGTAGGGGCGTCAATGACGCGTAGGGGGCGTCAATGACGCGAGGGGCGTCAATGACGCGTAGGGGCGTCAATGACGCGTAGGGGCGTGAATGACGCGTAGGGGCGTCAATGACGCGTAGGGGCGTCAATGACGCGTAGGGGCGTCAATGACGCGTAGGGGCGTCAATGACGCGTAGGGGCGTCAATGACGCGTAGGGGCGTCAATGACGCGTAGGGGCTTCAATGAATGTAGGGGCGTCAATGACGCGTAGGGGTGGCAATGACGCGTTGGGGCGTCAATGGACGCGTAGGGGTGGCAATGGCGCGTAGGGGCGTCAGTGACGCGTAGGGGCGTCAATGACGCGTAGGAGGGTCAATGACGCGTAGGGGCGTCAACGACGCGTAGGGGCGTTAATGACGCGTAGGGGCGTCAATGACGCGTAGGGGCGTCAATGACGCGTTGGGGCGTCAATGACGTGTAGGGGCGTCAATGACGCGTAGGGGTGGCAATGACGCGTTGGGGCGTCAATGACGCGTAGGGGTGGCAATGGCGCGTAGGGGCGTCAGTGACGCGTAGGGGCGTCAATTACGCGTAGGGGCGTCAATGACGCGTAGGGGCGTCAATGACGCGTAGGGGCGTCAATGACGCGTAGGGGCGTCAATGACGCGTAGGAGGGTCAATGACGCGTAGGGGCGTCAATGACGCGTAGGGGCGTGAATGACGCGTTAGGGGCGTCAATGACGCGTAGGGGTGGCAATGACGCGTAGGGGCGTCAGTGACGCGTAGGGGCGTCAATGACGCGTAGAGGTGGCAATGGCGCGTAGGGGCGTCAGTGACGCGTAGGGGCGTCAATGACGCGTAGGGGCGTCAATGACGCGTAGGGGCGTCAATGACGCGTAGGGGCGTCAATGACGCGTAGGGGCGTCAATGACGCGTAGGGGCGTCAATGACGCGTAGGGGCGTCAATGACGCGTAGGGGCGTCAATGACGCGTAGGGGCGTCAATGACGCGTAGGGGCGTCAATGACGCGTAGGGGCGTCAATGACGCGTAGGGGCGTCAATGACGCGTAGGGGCGTCAATGGCGCGTAGGGGCGTCAGTGACGCGTAGGGGCGTCAATGACGCGTAGGAGGGTCAATGACGCGTAGGGGCGTCAATGACGCGTAGGGGCGTCAATGACGCGTAGGGGCGTCAATGACGCGTAGGGGCATCAATGACGCGTAGAGGCGTGAATGACGCGTAGAGGCGTGCATGACGCGTAGGGGCGTCAATGACGCGTAGGGGCGTGAATGACGCGTAGAGGCGTCAATGAAGCGTAGGGGCGTCAGTGACGCGTAGGGGCGTCAATGACGCGTAGGGCGTCAATGACGCGTAGGGGCGTCAATGACGCGTAAAGGCGTCAATGACGCGTAGGGCGTCAATGACGCGTAGGGGCGTCAATGACGCGTAGGGGCGTCAATGACGCGTAGGGGCGTCAATGACGCGTAGGGGCGTCAATGACGCGTAGGGGCGTCAATGACGCGTAGGGGTGGCAATGGCGCGTAGGGGCGTCAGTGACGCGTAGGGGCGTCAATGACGCGTAGGGGCGTCAATGACGCGTATTGGCGTCAATGACGCGTAGGGGTGTCAATGACGCGTAGGGGCGTCAGTGACGCGTAGGGGCGTCAATGACGCGTAGAGGCGTCAATGACGCGCAGGGGCGTCAATGACGCGTAGGGACGTCAATGACGCGTAGGGGCGTCAATGACGCGTAGGGGCGTCAATGACGCGTAGGGGCGTCAATGACGCGTAGGGGTGGCAATGGCGCGTAGGGGCGTCAGTGACGCGTAGGGGCATCAATGACGCGTAGGGGCGTCAATGACGCGTAGGGGCGTCAATGACGCGTAGGGGCGTCAATGACGCGTAGGGGCGTCAATGACGCGTAGGGGCGTCAATGACGCGTAGGGGCGTGAATGACGCGTAGGGGCGTCAATGACGCGTAGGGGCGTCAATGACGCGTAGGGGCGTCAATGACGCGTAGGGGTGGCCATGACGCGTAGGGGCGTCAATGACGCGTAGGGGTGGCAATGACGCGTAGGGGCGTCAATGACGCGTAGGGGCGTCAATGACGCGTTGGGGCGTCAATGACGCGTAGGGGTGTCAATGGCGCGTAGGGGCGTCAGTGACGCGTAGGGGCGTCAATGACGCGTAGGGGCGTCAATGACGCGTAGGGGCGTCAATGACGCGTAGGGGTGTCAATGACGCGTAGGAGCGTCAATGACGCGTAGGGGCGTCAATGACGCGTAGGGGCGTGAATGACGCGTAGGGGCGTCAATGACGCGTAGAGACGTCAATGACGCGTAGGGGCGTCAATGACGCGTAGGGGCGTCAATGACGTGTAGGGGCGTCAATGACGCGTAGGGGTGTCAATGACGCGTTGGGGCGTCAATGACGTGTAGGGGCGTCCAATGACGCGTAGGGGTGGCAATGACGCGTAGGGGCGTCAATGACGCGTAGGGGTGGCAATGGCGCGTAGGGGGCGTCAGTGACGCGTAGGGGCGTCAATTACGCGTAGGGGCGTCAATGACAGGTAGGGGCGTCAATGACGCGTAGGGGCGTCAATGACGCGTAGGGGCGTCAATGACGCGTAGGATCTCAATGACGCGTAGGGGCGTCAATGACGCGTAGGGGTGGCAATGGCGCGTAGGGGCGTCAAGTACGCGTAGGGGCGTCAATGACGCGTAGGAGCGTCAATGACGCGTAGGGGCGTCAATGACGCGTAGGGGCGTCAATGACGCGTAGGAGGCGTCAATGACGCGTAGGGGCGTCAATGACGCGTAGGGGCGTCAATGACGCGTAGGGGTGGCAATGGCGCGTAGGGGCGTCAGTGACGCGTAGGGGCGTCAATGACGGCGTATGGGCGTGGTCAATGAACGCGTAGGGGCGATCATGACCCGCAGAGGCGTCAATGGACGCGTAGGGGCGTCAATGATCGCGTAGGGACGACAATGAGGCGTAGGGGCGTCACAATGACGCGTAGGGGCGTCAATGACGCGTTTTAGGGGCGTCAATGACGCGTAGGGGAGGCAATGGCGCGTAGGGGGGCGTCAGTGACGCGTAGGGGCATCAAAATGACGCGATGGGGCGTCAATGACGCGTAAGGGGCGTCACATGACGCGTAGGGGCGTCAATGACGCGTAGGGGCGTCAATGACGCGTAGGAGGGTCCAATGAACGCGTAGGGGCGTGTCAATGACGCGTAGGGGCGTGAATGACGCTTTCGTTTGGGGCGTCAATGACGCGTAGGGGTGGCCGTCACAATGCGCGTTAGCGCCGGCAGTGAGTGACGCGTAGGGGTGGCAATGACGCGTTGGGGCGGCCGTCAATGACGCGTAGGGTGCGGCAATGGGACGCGTAGGGGCGTCATGACCGTAGGCGGCGTCAAGTGTACGCGTTGGGGCGTCAATGAACGCTCAAGCAGGGGTGGCAATGGCGCGTAGGGGCGTCAGTGACGCGTAGGGGCGTCAATGACGCGTAGGGGCGTCAATACTTGACGCGTAGGGGGACGTCAATGGACGCGTAGAGGGGTGTCAATGACGAGCATAGGAAGGGGGTCAATGACGCGTAGGGGGGGCGTCAAATGACGCGTAGGGGGCGTCAATGACGCGTAGGGGCGTCAATGAACGCGTAAGGGCGTCAATGACGCGTAGGGGCGTCAATGACGCGTAGGGGGCGTCAATGACGTGTAGGGGCGTCAATGACGCGTAGGGGTGGCAATGACGCGTAGGGGGCGTCAATGACGTGTAGGGGCGTCAATGACGCGTATGGGCGGCAAAGACGCGTTGGGGCGTCAATGACGCGTAGGGGTGGCAATGGCGCGTAGGGCGTCAGGACGCGTAGGGGCGTCATTAACGCGTAGGGGCGTCAATGACGCGTAGGGGCGTCAATGACGCGTAGGGGCGTCAAGGACGGCGTTGGGGGCGTCAATGACGGCGTAAGAGGCGTCAGTTATGGACGCGTAGGGGCTGAAGGTGCAATGACGCGGTAGGGGAGCTGGCAGATGGCGCCGTATGGGGCGTCAAGGCTACCGGGAGTAGGGGCGTCAATGACAGCGTTAGAGAGCGTCAATGACGCGTAGACTCAGGGGCGTCAATGAGCGCGTAAGGGGCGTCGAATGACCAGCGTAGGGGCGTCATGACTCGTAGGCAAGCGTCAATGACGGCGTAAAAATAGGGGGCCGTACAGATGGACGCGGTAGGGGTGGCAAGGGCGCGTAGGGTGCTAGCGTCAGTGCGCGGTTAGGGGCGTCAATGACGCGTAGCAAGGGCGTCAATGACAGCGCTAGGGGCGTCCCAATAGACAGCGTAGAGGGAGCGGGCGTCAATGACCGCCGGTAGCGGGCGTCAATGACGCGTAGGGGACGTCAATGACGGCGTAAGGGGTGTCAATGACGCGGTAGGGAGGGTCAATGACGCGTAAGGGGGCGTCAATGACGCGTAGGGGGCGTCAAATGACGCGTAGGGGCGTCAAATGACGCGTAGTGGCCTGTCAATGAGGGCGCGTAGGGGCCGATCAAGGACGCGTAGGGGCGTCCATGTACGTGTAAGGGGCGTCCATGAACGCGTAGGGATTGCTATGACGAACGGTTTGGGGCGTCAATGAACGCGTAGGGGGCCGGGGTCCCAATGGCGGCGTAGGGTGCGTCCACAGTGACAGCGGTTAGGGGCCATCAATGACGCGTATGGGGCGTCAAATGACGCGTAGGGAGCGTCAACGACGCGTAGGGGCGTTAATGACGCGTAGGGGGCGTCCCCCAAATGTACACGCCCCCTTTGTTAAAGGGGCTTCCCCCCAAAATGACGCGTTAAGGGGGCGTCAATGACGCGTAAGGGGCGTCAATTTACGCGTAGGGGCGTCCAATATGACGCCCGTAGTGGGGCGTCAATGAACGCGTAGGAGCGGCAATGACTCGTAGGGGCGTCCAATTAACCGCGTAGGGGCCGTCACAATGACCCTCGCGTAAGGGGCGGGTCAATGGAACTGCGTAGAGGGCGTCAATGAACGGCGTAGGTGGGCGGTTCAAGTGACGCGTAGGGGAGTCAATGACGCGTAGGGGGCGTCAATGACGCGTAGGGGTCGTCAATGACGCGTATTGGCCGTGAATGACGCGTAGGGGCGTGAATGACGCGTATTGGCGTCAATGGGACCGCGTAGGGCGTCAATGACGCGGTAGGGGCGTCAATGACGCGTAGGGCCGTTCATAAGAAGCGTTTTGGCGTCCAATGACTGCGTAGGGGCGTCAATGACGCGTAGGGGCGTCAATGAGGGCGTAAGGGGCGTCAAATGACGACGTAGGCGGCGTCAATGACGCGTAAGTGGGCTCAAATGAGCGCGTTGGGAGCCGTCAATGGACGCGTAGGGGTGGCAGAATGGCCGCGTAGGGGCGTCAGTGACGCGTAGGGGCGTCCAATGACGCGTAGGGGGCCCGTCAATGACGCGTAGGGGCGTCCAATGAAGCGTAGGGGCGGTCAATGACGCGTTAGGGGTCGTCAATGACGCGTAAGGGGCGTCAAATGACGAGTAGGGGCGTCATCTATGACGCGTAGGGGCTTCAATGACGCGTTAGCAGGGACGTCAATGCCGTGGAGGGGCGTCCAATGACGCGTAGTGGCGTCAATGAACGTGGAGGGGCGTCAATGACGCGTAGGGGCGTT
>MU825999.1:0-35986 GCA_029204205.1 Desmophyllum pertusum | reverse complement strand
ATTCATAACACTCCTAATGATATGCGAAACTGAAATACATTAAATTAACACATCCCTTGCGATTCAATGCACGCAGGCATGTGCACAAGGGTGTTCTAAGGGTATAAATACTGAGTCGAAGCAGAAATAACACTCCTTTCGTGCTTAGTCTCAGCCAGCGGAGCAGTGAACGACATCTCTTCAGTTTTCGACCCACGCGAATTTTCTAGAATTATGGCTGAAGCTCCAGCGCCGGGAGTACAATTTCCTCAACCGCTAGTAAACCCTCCAGCACAAGGCCCACACAAGTCGCACAAGCGGCTCAAGTTCCACAAGCCGCGCAAGTTTGCACAAGCTGCTCAAGTTCCACAAGCCGTGCAAGTTGCACAAGCTGCTCAAGTTCTACCAGCCGCACAAGGTGTACCAGTGCCACAGGCTGCACAAGCGGCGGGTCAAAATGCTGCCCAAAATGTTGCTGCCGGCGGGACACAACGAACTCGAGGTAAATTTTGATGTTCCTGTCCTTGTTTTATTACATTTTGCTTTTCGCCATTTTGGGAACATATTATAGGCTTGGTTTATTTATCTTACGTACGAGCTTAAGTTTATTTTTTCCGTGGGCGTGTTACATTTGTTTTTACATGAGTTTGTTTTCCCTGTTTCAACGGCGGGTTTGCAAGTTTAGCGCATCTGTTTGCATTTCCCAAAGGGTTAGTTTTCTTGTTATAGTGATATATTTTGTTATTCAAATTTCGTATTTTCACCACGTGCGGTCGCGGGGGTGGGACAATGTTGGTTTTTAGGGGTTTGAGTCCTTTTTGCTAATTATTCTTAGATATAGTAATTTAATTATGCCGCGTGTTGACACGGGGGTGAGTTTTCTCACCAGGATTTATAAGCCGGGTGTAGTCCCGGGGGTGAGTTTTTTCCCACCAGGTTTTTATACGCCGGGTGTAGTCCCGGGGGTGAGTTTTCTCACCAGGATTTATACGCCGGGTGTAGTCCCGGGGGTGAGTTTTTCTCACCAGGATTTATACGCCGGGTGTAATCCCGGGGGTGAGTTTTCTCACCAGGATTTATATGCCGGGTGTAGTCCCGGGGGTGAGTTTTCTCACCAGGATTTATACGCCGGGTGTAGTCCGGGGGTTGAGTTTTTCTCACCAGGATTTATACGCCGGTGTAGTCCCGGGGGTGAGTTTTCTCACCAGGATTTATACGCCGGGTGTAGTCCCGGGGGTGAGTTTTTCTCTCCAGGTTTATACGCCGGGTGTAGTCCCGGGGGTGAGTTTTTCTCACCAGGATTTATACGCCGGGTGTAGTCCCGGGGGTGAGTTTTTCTCACCAGGATTTATATGCCGGGTGTAGTCCCGGGGGTGAGTTTTCTCATCAGGATTTATACGCTGTGTCTAGGCACGAAACGAGAAAACCCGCCGGGTATATTTGTTGAAGGATATAGATACGCCATGTATTTGTTACAAGGGCAAAGACTCACTAGGTATGCTCCGTCAGGGAGTATATCTTGAATTCGCCGGGTAGTTCATGGCGTGTTTGTTGATTGGGAATTTTTTCCCCTTTTTAGAGGTTAAAAGCTGAAGTCCTGAAGCTGAACCAGACAGTTGAGACAATGACTAGATCATCTGTGGAGAACTCCTTAATGAAGATTATGGCCTACGCATCTCGTCCCCTACCAGATTTCAATAAATACGAAGCCTTGGAGATGCTAGAATCGCTTCAACTTACGGCTCAAGATACCAAGCATGGACCGCCAGAATTTCTATCGTTTGGTTTACCAAACAGTCCGTGGAAAGCTCGATGTGCCTCAGGATCAATTTAGAAGTCTCGTCCTGCGCCTTTTGGGCGATAAAGATCATGAAAAGATCTTCGATTGTGTGGCGAAGGTAGAGAAACACTATCGTTCGAGGGACCGGGCCGGGACCGCAGCTGTGTCTCCCTATTACAGAGAAGGCCGGGAGAGAAATGCCAGAGATTTCCCGAGAAACCCGGGAAGGCCTATGTCGTGTTTCTACTGTGGTAAACTTGGCCACATTAAGCGATTCTGCGAGGCAAGGAAAAGGGATTCTTCTGGGAACATGGGGCTGCAGAAGAATGGCACGTTTCCAGCGTCAGCCGGAAAATAAAGTGTGAACTTTCGCAGACAACATATGTTAAGCTGATTTAGGTTTTCTGTTTGGGTAATAAACGTGTCTTCAATTCAGTCATGTCTTATGTGAGTGTTTTTCTCTTAATTAGTAATAAACTCGATAGTCTCAGAGTTTTGATAGCTTTGAAAACAGGGTCTCTAGTTACCCTCCCAGGATTACTGGGTCAGAGCTGTCATCTCTCTGCTGACTACTTTGGGGTTTCACCCGTGGGAATAATACCTTTTGTTCTTGATGTTTTTCCCTAGGAAATTATTTCATGGGCTTGGGAATATGACAAGAACTTCGATAACGCTATCACTCATGGACAGTCTGGGGTGAATGCAATTCAATGGGTAGACTCCATGGGGAACCCCATAGCGGTCAGCGGCGAGATGACAGCATGTGAACTAATGCAAAAGGTCACGCGTGTGGAGCAAGGCGAGATTATAGGGATGTAAATGAGTTGTCCTTCCGAGACCCCAGTAATTTTAGAGCTGGAGAGCTTCACGCTCACTACTCGTTTTGGGAGAAAGTCGCGGAACGATGCCCTGAAATGGCGGCTCAACCGATGTCTTGGATTGGATCAAAAATACAGTTTCTATTTTTTCCGTATTTCCAACATTTCAAGGGCTCGTTTAAAGGCGAACAATATGATTCTGACCGCCCACCCCACAGGCTGTTTAGAAACAACATGTCATGCAAGCCTTTTGTTCGCTTTGTTCAGGAAATTTTGATCAATCGTCTGGGGACTGGGGCGATATCTTTGGTGGGGAGAGTTGGGAAGGTGGCACCGCCCCATATTGTACTACCTCTGACTGTTGAGCCGTCAAAGCCCGCCTCTGTCATGACGCGCGCTATTTGAATCTCTGGATGAAGGACAATCCTTTCTCTCTGGATACCCTTAATGACTTGCCTCGTTATGTAACAAAAGACTCATTTCAGACTGTGTTAGATGATAAGTCTGGGTATGATCACATTTTGCTTACAGAGAGTAGCCGTCCTTTCTTTGGTATACAATGGGGTGGTTGGTTTTTTACGTACAATACCTTGCCTTTTGGCTGGAAGGTTTTCCCCTTTTATCTACCACACGACAGGTCTCTTTGCAACTGGTTTTTTCCGTTCAATTGGCATTCCATGCCTTCTTTACATTGACGATCGTCACAATAGCCAGCTTCAGGTCTCGTTTGAAAAAGGAGAATACGGTGCCTTGGCCACAGCAGCCGAACGCAATTCTGCAGCTGCTAAGTCTGCCATTTTCCTGATTGCCTATTATTTAATCAGACTGGGTTATTTCCTTGGTCTTTCGAAATCTATTCTGATCCCAGCAAAGATTGTCCCGTACCTTTGGATTCATGGCAGACTCTTCAAGAGAAATGTTTCATTTGATTCCAGAGAAGAAAGAGAAATTCATTGCCCTTATTCATGAGATACTTGGGTCATCTTATGTCTCCGTTAAAACGTTGCAACGCCTCGTGGGGAAATGTGTTTCCTTCGCTAGAGCGGTGCCGGCAGCAAAGCTCTTTACAAGAGAAATGAATGCAGCGATCTCAAAGGGCCTACGTTCCCAAGAAGCCGATTTTGTTACGAGGTGCTCTGCGAGAAGAGATCGCTCATTGGCTGTTCCTTGAGAACTGGGATGACCCAATACCATGGCGCGACGAACGCCATATTCAAGTCTCTGTGGCAACGGACGCATCCTCCTCGGGATGGGGGGCTACGATTATTTCTCCAAATCACCGTCAGATTTTTGATTATTGGTCACGGGAAGAGTACACATGGGACATTGCAACAAAGGAAGCCATAGCGATCAATAAGATGTTATTATCGTGCTCGGATGAAGTTCGTAATGCGCGTGTCGATGTGCAGGTTGATAATCAAGCCGTTATTCACGCATGGACCAACCAGGGTGGAAGGAGTGCTCGGCTAAATAATGCTATGAAGGTGTTATTTTCAACCACTGCTGCCCTGAATGTCCTGTTGCATCCTTTTTATGTCCGATCTGCAGATAATCCAGCAGATGGTCCCTCTCGACACAGATCCTCTTCGGATTACTGCCTTACAGGTAGTATGTGGCAAAAAGTTCAGCGAGAGTTTGGAGGCTCTACGGGGCACACGTTTGACCTGATGTCGTTAGATTCCAACGTACAGAAGGACTTGTCTGGAAATAGTCTGCCTCACTTTACTCCGGTCTCTTCTCCAGGGTCTGCGGGTGTTAACTTCTTTGCTCAGGATCTAACAGCTTTTGGGTCTCTCATGCAATGCCCATATGGTTTTCCACCTCCGGTCTTGGTCGGTCCAGTCCTACGCTATCTACGAAGAATGAAACAAGCATGCACAATCGCGGTCCTGGACAGTTACCCTAAAAATATTGGTGGCCTTTATTACATGGTCATGCAAACAAAGCAGTAAAAATGGCTTCTACAGGGGATGACCATGTACTCCTTGTACCTTCGAATCAGGGTTGGATCCCACGCCCAGGCGGAATCCCGGGAGACCTTTGGGTGTTCTCGGTTGTTTTTTAGGCATATTTTATTGAACTTAGATTGATTTTCGTAGGAATCCTTTTTTCTCGAGTGTACCACTAAAACCTTTCTTTTATATTCTCCGTTGTTTAGGAACTCCCTTTGGTGGCAAAACTATTCGTACCATCTGTTTCGCTGTCCTGTTTGTAGTCGTGCCAATGACAGTGACTTCAGGTTTTGCCAGCACTGTGGCTACAAGAGAAAGATCTTTTCCTTAGTAAAGAAGAGTGACACATTAAAACTTGATCTTGATTCTATAGATAAACGGTTGCAACAATTATTGAACTTTGATCTGGCCACCAGTTTACTCAAGACAAAAGGATTCTCTACAGAAGGAATTAGAAGCCTTTTTATCAGCCCTACCAGGACAAGTGTCTTTAGCTACTGTCTCTCCCCGGGATATATGCCGTTTTCTCACTTTTAAGGATAAGGATGGTCGAAACGCAGATCCACCATAATGGTTGTAAATTTGTTGGGCAACGGGGTAAACAAACTTGTGGTTGCCCTCTCCGATTATCTTATAAAACCGTGGATTCATATATTGGAAAGCTAAGATCTATTTTTCATGCCATTGGGAGGGATGGTGAATGGGATAAAAGGCTGGCACTAGGCAATCCCGCGGCAGTTAAGTCCGTAAAGGATTATCTTCGTGTGGTGACTGCGGAGCAATTAAGGGCAAGGGTAACCCCTAAGCAGGCGACGCCTTTCTTTGTTGACAAACTTACCCAGCTTTCCCTTTTCTTGGAAAGGCGCCTGGCACAATCCACTAATAAGCCGTTACAATGTTTCATTATCGCTCGGGACCAGGCCTACTTCAAAACCGTTTTCTTCAGTGGTGATCGCCCCGGTGACCTGGGCCAAGTTAAGGTAGCTGAAATTTTGCGCTTTCCCAATGATGATGGGTTTTTATTCAATCACGTGTGGGGGAAGACCCTAAGGGATGGTGACCAAAATGTTTTTGGAATTAGAAGAAATCCACAATCCGTTATTTGTTCCATTAGAGGTATTGAGCACTATGTTGATATTGCTCGGGGAATGCAGGTTGACCTTACCCGCGGTTACTTATTCCGCCCAACAACACCGGATGGTGGAATATTAGATGCCCCCCTTACTTCAGCTACTGCGGAGGCCCGACTTAAATTATATTTAAATGAAATGGGCGGGAATCACGGCGAAACATTGCATGGGTTTAGATCAGGGTGCGCCATAACCTTAGCGCTGTCAGGGGCAGAATTAACAGAAATAATGGATCATGTTGGTTGGAACCGTAGGCACACTGCTTTGCATTACCTACAGCTAGCGAAAGTACTGAATCCTTCTGGGGCTTCTGCTAAACTAGCCTCCAGCGAAGTGATGAATGTTAATAATACATGGACGGACATGAATGAACTGAAGCGCTTCCTTGGCGCTTTTCCATCTGTTAGTCCACAGAAGAGACCTTTATCAGACTGATAAGTAAGACTAGCTATGTACTAGACGTTTTGTGATCTACCAACATACTGTCTTTTCTTTTAGTTTTGGGTAGGTTTGGGAATTGTAAGGTTTGGGAAGGTTTGGGGGTATTTATGGATAAGATTGATGTTTGTTGTAAGTAAGAAGTAAAGAAAAGAGCCTGTCATGAAATTAAAGATGAACAGTATGGCGTGAGTGGCGCTGAGCAATATTATTTCCCATATCTTATTTCAACTGAGCATGAATAGAGTGTTATGAAATAGATTACTATTCATAACACTCCTAATGATATGCGAAACTGAAATACATTAAATTAACACATCCCTTGCGATTCAATGCACGCAGGCATGTGCACAAGGGTGTTCTAAGGGTATAAAATACTGAGTCGAAGCAGAATAACACTCCTTTCGTGCTTAGTCTCAGCCAGCGGAGCAGTGAAGGAAGGAACGGCCCACCCACCCACCCTGACCAAATTCGCGTGTGTCAAAAACACTGCTACCCTAAGCCAAGCTGTTCCAGCTTGGCTTAGACCGCTGAGCAATATTATTTCCCATATCTTATTTCAACTGAGCATGAATAGAGTGTTATGAAATAGATTACTGTACTTATCATTTCCTGCAAGATCATGCAATGCCTTCATTTGATCTCAAATTATTAATCAGTCACCTTATTATAGGAAAGTATAAAATACATTTATTAATTAATTAACGCAACTTAATTAAATGCGACTTCAAGTGAATGAAAGGGTAAAACTTTAAATATAATATTATACATGGATACTAAATAATAATTATCATAAATGTATGGCATGGGAATCAATGCAGGCTCTGTAATTATTGAGGATGACAAAATTAAAACAACACTCAAAGAAATGGAATGTTACTTAAATTGATGCAAATATAATATTATTGTTTTTACTGTGCAATTTATTTATGTTTTTTCCAGGCTACTTGAGATGTCAACTTATTTAGGGATTAATTACAACGCATTTCAACTTGTCCTTGGGTTTTGCCTTTCACGATTGTTGAGGTCCACCAACTTAGATGATACATGGGGTGAGTTTTCTTTGACTTTGTATAGTGCTGCATGCATGATTTTATGAGTAAGTTTTATTAATTTATAATTCTATTTTTTGAGTTAATTTTCTGATAGTTTTCCTTAATAATTTAAAAACCAGATATCGTGACCAACTCAAAATTGTCCTGTATTCACCTACATGTTGTAGGGCTTTTTCCATTTCACTGATTGCTGAAATATTGTTAAAACATTGTTTTTGTACTGTTTAGCACTGGTTTGTAGATTTAAAAAAAATTGAAGTTTCATGACTGCAGTCCTTGCATGAGTGACCCATGAGTGTGATCACATCAGTGGCAACGGGCATTACACAATATTTATTTGTTTACTATTCTCATTAAATTTCTGATAGGTGAAAGTAATATTGGATTAATTTATTCGCCAACAAAAAACTGTGGAAAAAGCCTGGTCCTGTATTTGTTAAGCAAACTTGAAGGGCTCACTTCTCGGCACCACCCCCTGTTAGTATCTGGTGGAAATCAGGGAACATCCGGAACTTCTGCGTAAGTGCACTCTAATGAATGGTACATTTAAGTATATTATTTCTACCAACAAAGACATTGTGAAGTAACGCAAATATACTCATGTGGCAAACAAACTCTACATGCAACAATAAATTTCTTATTGAAAGCCTAAAGGGAACACAGGAATTCAAGCTAATGAATCATATGTGATGATTTATGTGATGATGCAATAGTCCTATTTGAATCATAACAAATCACAATTATGCTGTTATTTTGACACATAAAATCATGTCTCAATCATAGGCATGGTGCAATGTGTACACATTGAATCATCTGTGGAATCATAACCTGATGTAATGTGTGTACATGAAGTCATCTTTAGAATCATAAGGTGATGTTATGTGTGTACATGACACATCTTTAGAATCATAACCCTGATGTCATGTGTGCACAAAACATCATCTCTGGAATCATAAGGCGATGCCATGTGTGCACAAAACATCATCTTTGGAATCATAACCCTGATGTCATGTGTGCACAAAACATCACCTTGGAATCATAACCCTGATGTCATGTGTGCACAAAAAAATCATCTTGGAATCATAACCCTGATGTCATGTGTGCACAAAACATCATCTTTGGAATCATGACCCTGATGTCATGTGTGTACAAAACATCATCTTGGAATCATAACCCTGATGTCATGTGTGCACAAAAAATCATCTTGGAATCATAAGCCTGATGTCATGTGTGCACAAATAATCATCTTGGAATCATAACCCTGATGTCATGTGTGCACAAAACATCACCTTGGAATCATAACCCTGATGTCATGTGTGCACAAAAAATCATCTAGGAATCATAACCCTGATGTCATGTGTGCAGAAAACATCATCTCTGGAATCATAACCCTGATTCTATGTACGAGATGGATGATCATTGATGACTGCGCAAGGTTGTACATCCTATGTAATCCTAGCCTATGAATAGGCTCCGCGGTGGGGATGGGGTAAAAAGAAAACTGCGAATCCCCACCGCGGAGCCTATTCATGGGCTATTATTGATCGATCACCTTCGTCTCAACTCATTCTTGTCACAGAGCCATTGCACTGAAGAGCGATGACCCCCCAAAAAAATTGTCGTTGATTCAAGTTTCCTGGCGCAAAAGATATCTTGGAACCTTCAATGTACCATACATGAAGACTTTTTTGAAAGGTGACAAGATGGCGTACACAGTGACGTTTCTGATGATATTTAAGGAGTGAACTTGATCGTCAGCTCGAAAATCAAAGTCTAAGAATCGAGGTGAGTGGAAAGCACATGCACTCGAAATGCAACTCAGCTCATAGCTAAACGATATTTAATAATACACTTCATAAAACCTTGCGTAAAACCATCAGATTAATATCAAACTTAATTGCTTATCAGTGATAAGCTGCTTCTAATGTGAATTCCTTTTAATTTTTTTTCAGCCAAAATAATTGCTGGTTATGACATAAACAAGAAACATTTCTTATTGTACTCAACTGAGTTGCTTTTTGCCCTAATTTTGTACAAAATTTGGAATAATGATTTAATTAATGAGTAAAATTGTACTTTTAATAAATAAGCTTACTGAAAAACAATAAAAAATTGTGTTTTGGGGGAAAAATGTTTTTGGCCAGCACATTCTCTACCTATTCATGAGGTGTAGCTTTCCACACAGTTATCAATACCTTGTGGATAATAAGCCTGTGTTCATCTGGGAGTGGTTCAATAAAAGCATCATTTATATTAAAGACCTTTTGAAACCCAACGGTCAACTTCTTTCATTCAGTGAGTTCGTCCATAAATATCCATGTAAAACGAATTACCTTCAGTTTCTACCAAATCATTAGCGCTACACCGAAGGACCTACTAACAAAAGCGAAAAATATGGAATTTTTAAGAACCTATATCGAAAACAACACTATATTTCAATTAAATGAGACCGCAAATAAACCTGGAAAAAAGCTCAATCAAGAGAATTCTATCAATTACTGAATAATAAAACCCACTGTGTAAGTCAAACCGGTCCTGGGAAATGGAGTCAAACGCTTTCATTAAACGAACAATCCTGGACACTTATCTTTAAATTCTGAAAAACATCTGCAAAGAAAATAAGTTAAAAGACTTTCAGTTTAGATTCATACATAGAATCATAGTAACAAAGAAAGAACTGTTCAGATATGGTTTTAAGGCAGACGATATATGTCTGTACTGCGAGGAACATGATTCTATCAATCATACATTTACAGATTGCACATTTGTCAAGTCTTTTGTGCAAAACGTAATTAATTGGTTCAACAAAACATATGCATCCCAAATCAATCCGACAATAGAAGAACAATTATTCGGCATCCATGACAGCTCTCTCGACAATGATATAAAGAATAGTTTTAATTTCACATCTTTAGTTTTTGCGATATTACATCTATACATGTAAACTACATAATAAGCCTATTCTTCTTCCAGAGTTTGTCGATAAATTCCTCCCGAAATACTGCGTCAGAAACTTAAACTAACAAATTTTTTCCAAAACACTCTAACCTTCCGAGAAACTGACTCCTCCTTATTACCATTTATCTGTTTTGTATTAGAAAAGTTATGCCGTATAAGTAAAGAAATCACAGTCAGTGTAAAGCCGCTGATCTTGAGTATAATAGTAGTAAAAATTGTTGTGTGTAATAGCAAAAGGAATCATGTAAGAGTTTTGTAAATTGCCGCATTGTAATAGTATTGTAGTATGTATTGTAAGTAGTGTTCTTTCTTTTGTACCGTATTGTAAGTAGTGTAAGTATCGTATTGTAAGTAATGTAAGTATCGTATTGTATGTAATGTAAGGAATTGTAAGTAGAGCATCCAATTGTATAAAGTAGCATAAGTAATCATAATACTCAATAAAGTCTTTACTTACTCAAAAAAAAATAAAAAAATAAAAAAAATACCTGTTGATGAAATAAATAAATAAAAAATGTGGTCAATTTTCAATTTTTTGCTCTGACAAAAATGAGTTAATATGAGCTTTATATTTAACATTTAATTTAAGAATTTTATCATATGACCAAATTTGCTATCTTCCCTCGATGTAGATGTACTGAAGGACAAATAGTGTGCGCATGAGCAGGGCCAGACAGCTTTTTCCAGGCCGGCTCATCTCAACCCGTCTGGCTGTAATTAACACATCAGCTTGCAAAGTTCCCAGGGCCATCTCTGCTTGAATCGCACCCAGCCGTCATCTTGAAAGCGGAGATGGCCCTGGGGATGAAGTTGGCCAGCTCACACTACTCTTTCTATATGATTGCGTTGACGGGGGTTACAGTCATATAATTAAGACAAATACACAATTTTTAATAAATTATTAGTCATAATTTGGTGTATCATTCTATAAAATATGGTATCAGCATCAAGCAAGCTCATAATGAACATTAAATGGTAGTTTTATTGTCTATATATTTCTCTATGTTAATACAGTTGGGTCAAATCCTGTAAATATCAATTATTTCTTTATATACAAAAATGAGAACCAATGCACAATAATATTGATATCACATGGAAAATCAAATTCATGTAATTTTTATCACCATAATAAACAATACATATTTTAATTAACCTGTATAATTTAGGGACCAGTTGTTTGAAAGCCAGTAGAGTGTTGTGGCTTCTATTCATCAACTGTCTTAATTGATCAAAGCTTGGTTAAGATCATGCCTGGTGGTCATTTTTTTCAATGACATTTTGTCTTTATTTTTATTTATGTTTGTTCCCTTCTATTTCAGCATAGTTAATAAAAGGAATGGTTATGAAGCCCGACAAAAGTCTTTGTTATATGTTTTGTTCGCTTTTTTGGCCTTGACCCTGCACAAACCTGACAAAATACAATAGGTGATTACGTGTGTTCAAGCAACTAACCAATAAGAAACGTTTCGATTACGTAATTCATGCATAGTGTATGAGCGCAAAACAAAAGATTGTGCAGGGTCGTGGACCTTCCAACATAAATCTTGGCGTCTTTGTTTGCTCCTTTGAAGTTTGCCGGGCTTCATAACCAGTTCCCTCTATTAACTATGATTTCAGGAAAAGAGGGATAGAGTTATGAACACGGGCCCAGAGAGAAGGAAACCTCGAAGGTTTAAGCAAAAATGATATATTGGCAAAACGGGCAGAAATCCCACCAGTTTCAACAAATGATGTACCACCTCCTCCTGAAAGCGACGACGAGGAAGCCAAAAACAGACCTGGTATTTCGTCGTCGACTTTACCTGCAGAAGGCAAGGCGGGTAGCAAGTACCCGCCGAACAAAGGGGCGGATATTGCTCGAGGCTGTGGAAAGGCCTGGCAGTAGCCAGCTTCATGTTCGTAACTTGCTGGAGCTGGCTGAAGCCAATGGGCCAATCCCCCAGCCTCGCGCAATATCGTCCCCTCCACATGATGTTGTTATACCAGAGTCCCCACTTTCTAGCCCAGGCAGGGGGGGGGGGGGGGGGGGGGGGGTTGTTTTGAAGTGACTTTTATTTCTACTAACAATAGTATATTTTACAAACTCATGGGAATGAGGCCAATTCAGAGCATCATATCACAGAGGTTTACACAGTTCTCATATCATAAAATCTGAATTAAGCTAATCCCATTATTGGTAGAAATCTACATTTTGTGGCAGTTGCTAAAATAATAAATATATTGTTCACGTCAAGAAAGGATCGTGGCTTCTAAAATGGCAAGATTGATTTTCATGTTCAGATAAGCAATGATGTTGGTGCACTGTACTTTACACTTTCATTGTGCAAGCTATATAGGTAGAGAATTACAGCCCAAATGTTAGGGAAGTTTTGATGGTGAGATACAATGTACAGGTACATGTATATTGTACCAAGAAGAAACCATATTCAGTGACAAAAGTTTATCATTGACTCGGATTGAGGGCCTACAGTAATACTAGCACTTGGCATTCTATTTTTCAAGAATTTCTTGATACTGAAAGACATACTAACACAGATACAATCTACCATGATTAGAAATCAACCGTTGTACGAGTCCCATAAAAGTAATGCAGCATTTCATATCATTCCATTTTATTATAAAACATTGAGTCTGAATTTTCAAGCTAATTTGGCTTATTTACATGTACATGTAGTGCTCAAATTCTGTGGTGTTTTGAGATGTACATGTACTTTCATCTGGTGACATTTATTTAAACTGATTACTTAATTCAGTGCTGTTTGGAATGAAAAACGTCTCTGATTGAGTTTCTCAAGGTAAAGTCCCTAAAAGGCCCTTTGCCAAAACAGCCTGTTGATTTTGAATATATAGGAATGACTGGGTGAATGAATAAATTCCACATACTGCATTCACAGGGCTGTCACTATTTATTTAAATAGGTGGAGAAATAAAAAAAGTAGCCGGGTAAATTGCCTTCTGGTGTTAGGAATGTTTTTGTTTCTTCTATCACTGGGTCTCAAACACATGACAGCCAGGAAAAATCCCCACCCCCCTCCACTCTGGCCATTATTGATATGACAGCCCTGTAAATAATTCTCCTTTTTGTAGTCATATGTGCCAAACAATTCTTGCAATATACAAAATATTTTAATTTGAAATTGATTTGTAAAACAATTATTCATTACATGGCACATATATTTGATGGGGTTTAATATTTGTTTCGAGTTGAAATTTTAAGTGCAGTTCAATTTCTATTTTCCTCTTTGTTAGATTATGGTAGTTTGAGACATGAAATCAAACTGGAATTGAATACCATGTCAGGTGAAGGTGAAGTTCAAATGCAAATTCAATTCAATTTACTTTTTATATAAAGTTGAAATATTTGCAATAAAAGTATGAATAAGTGAACAGAGGCTGGTATTGAAAATTTAAAACTTAGAGTAAGCATTGTCCTTGGTGAAAAGTTCCACACTTGTAAACAGTCTGATGGAGTGTTCAGTTCTGGATTGAGGTTTCAAAGGAATTCAAATAATTATACAGAATTGATTAAGTTCAATTTTTTCTGGCACCTCTCTAGGATTGAGACATGTTTCAGGTCAATTGTCTTGATTGCCATACTTTTCAAGGCCTTCTGTGCAACAGAGCACAACGAGTGCAAGTATTTCAACTCCATGCAGTCATTAAACAGCAAATTGTTTTTTTGAAATATTTATTACAACCTTTCAAAAATGGATATACAGGCTTCAAAATCAGAGTTTTACTTCATCTGTTCATTAATTAAGTTGTATGAAAGTGGCACACTCATATCATAGCCATAGCCCTTCAACTGGCTCACAGAACAATGCATTGATAACTTTTGCAGAAGTCATGTTTCACCCTTATCATTTAAAGAGCCTTACACACGTGAGCTTGTGGTTATTTTTCTTGTTTGTATCTTTTGTTAAAGTCTCATGAGCTTATAAACAATGAACTCGGTCACAATAAATGTACTCTAATTTCTACCCCCTTAATACTTTAAAAACATGAGCACATAGATAATTTCTAGATTGTTTTTTTATTACCATCTGCCACAAAATTCAGATTTCGCTTCATGATGAGGAAAGTGAAGCTATAATTAGTGACAAGCACCTAGAAATTAATAACAATAAGTAGAATCAAAATAAATGTTGGAAATATTTTTCAACATATGAAAAGAAATCAGAGTCACCTCAAAGCAATCTTAATAGCCCACTTTGGAAAAGAGTGACAGCCTGGGATCGATTGGCCGCCTGGGAGACGCAAAGGTAAACTGCATGCGCAGATGACGACTTTATAGATGAAACTGACACGATTTTTTAGCGTGAAACAAACAATCTTTTTTAGTTGATTGCAGTGTTATTTTCACAGAAATTTACAATAACATTATTGAAGGAAAAAACCTAATACAGAAATACTACAGATACCCGAAATGTAGTATTTCCTTTCTTGTAAACAGCTGTAGTATAATCGTTGTGCATTTTAACTAGTTTTCCTACCTTGGTCGCGCAATGAAATTTGCCATCTGCGCGTGCGTTCAGACCCGTGTCCCTCAAAACAATCCCACAAACGTTCGCGCGGTCACTCACAATCCCAGACCATCACTCTTTTTCAAAGTGGGCTATAGATCGTTTTCACGTGACGTCACATCATTCCGGTCGCCATATTGGTGTACCACTTTGATTGCGTAATAGCATAATAGCATACAAATACAAGTCACCTCTACATATTGTAGCCTTTAGAAATGGATAATTCAGCAAGTGAAGCTAAGTCTGAGGAAAATCCTGATGTGATTCTTTCTTTTCCTATTTCTGAATATGTCAAGAAGTTGGAACCGTGAATAAAACAGCGTTATTTGGAGAAATTATCGGCAATTGGAATCGATCCCGTGCTGATAGAGGGTAAGCATTTTGAGCCGGACTGCTTGCCTCCTGTGGAATCAACAGATCTTTTGTTCTATGGTGTTGGAGACTAGCTTTTACACCCAGCAGCAGTTTACAAGCTTTCCGAAGCCTCGAAGGTTATATAATCAAATAGTATCTGGATTCATTACTAGCGTAAAAGGCCACATAACAATGTACATTATATGTATCGCAAACAAGTTTGTTGTTTTAGCGAAGGTAAGACATTCACAGCATATGAACAACTCTTTGATCCCGATTTGGATTATCACGGGAAAAGAAGGAACAGTTTTGTCTGCTCATTGTCTAGGTTGCAAGGCCGGGCTAGCAGAATCTCGTTCGCATGTAGCTAGTGTTCTTTCAGTTCTACATAGAAGCGTGGACAAAGCTAAATGGTAAACTGTCATATAAAACATGCAAGTTAAATGCTCGTGGATTATACCTTCCGAGATATAAACTTTACTTCGGCTAAATTTGAAATTTGCTGCATAAAATTCTTGCCTCTTCGCTTCTCTGTCTCGAGTTATTTCAGGCTCTCTTTCAGCAAACGCAGGCTTCTTTGTGAGTTCGCGTTCCCTCGCCCTCTCGCTTCTTTTTGCCGCTTCTTCTCGATCTGCCTTATTGTTATGACCTAAATACTAAGTTGGCACCCAGTCAACGTTGAATTTATCCCACGTTTTTGGCTGCCCGTCCAGAAACGAAATGCTTTTCACATACGCGATCGTTTTCCAAAATTGTATCCGCGAGGCATCCCTGTAAATCGCCAAAATCCACCGCGATCTTCTCTCTTCGGATGATTATCTGGCTTTTCCCCCTTTATTTATAACAATCGAAGGCACTCTTGCAAAGTACAATCCTTTATATAATTATTTCGTCCGCTTTTATTGCCACAGCCCACGATCAGACACAAAATATGACTCACATTCAAAGGCCGCTTTGTTTACAATGGTACACCAATATGGCGGCGTAGTAACCGTAGTCAAGGATTTGGTCACGTGAGTGAAAACGATCTATAGTCCTTGAAATAGTAAAATTGCCCCTCATGTATTGTTGAGTTACATATAAGCACTTGAGATTTTTAAGAACGCTCGAGACATGCGAGAAGCAATCGGCTACACCTCATGCTTCTCAAGATGTATATATCATCTTTAGAAGTTTGAGCAGTTAAATTGCTGCAAAGCTATGGCTCATTCAAGACATTTTTGTATGGGAAATCACAACATATCCTAAAAATCTTTGCTTCAATGTTTTTTTTCCATGTACATATACATGTAAGTCATACATGTAACTTCTCCGCAATTATGAATATGGCCTTAAAACTACACATGATTCATTTTGAGATGATCTTTCTTGTTATTCAATAATGAAGTGCCAATATAACATGCACTCTTATTGGTTTAAACAGCGTGCACGCTCATGCTTTATGAGAATACAAAACACGGGAGCTCACGAATGCTCACAACATACGCAGAGTTTGTTTTTAAAAATAAATCCAAATTTGTGAGGAAAATCATAGATTTTTATCATAAAACATGAAAAAGCCTCAACTGTGCTTTGTTCTGTTATAAAGCACTCAGGAAGCAGTGAGAGCACTCAAGAAGTAGGGAGAAACGTGTTTCCCCCCAACACTTCTTTTGTGCTTGCGCTGTTTCCCGCGTGCTTTACAACAGAACAAAGCAGTTGAGGCTTTTTTATTTGTTAAAATACTAGACATTTCAATTTTGCCAACACATGAAAGTGAGGCTAGTTAATTAGGACAGGTTGTGATTTCCCATACAGATATCCTAAATATTTGAATGAGCCATAAGCTTTGCAGCCATTTATCCAATAACACTCCAACTTCTACTAGAGTACAGATGCAAGGCCAAATGAATCTATTCGTTTTATATTACTTTACTAGGGAAATTGTTTTTTACAAAAGGACTGCGTGACTTGTTACGTCATTTGTCTATCTGTACTCTAATAGAGGACTGTCCTAAGCCAACCAGAGCACAAGTTTTACACAGTGATATAATTTACAATATATTCATGCAACTAGTACAAAAATAATGTGTTGTGAAGGAGTTTTGCGCAAATGTTGTTAAGGTTTTGTGTTAGAATTTTAATAAAAATAGGATTACAAGCTGTTGTACAAACATGTAAAGTGGAGTGTAACAAATGGAAAGAGAAACCTTTTTCAACCAGAAAAAAAATGAAGCAGGGACAGTTCAGTCTTTGTCACATTGCTTCAATTTAATAGTTCATTTTGATACTGCAAAAACTATAAAACAAGTTCTAACAGGTAAAAATAATTCATGCAGTTAAAAATTGTTTGAGTTTTATTCTGTAAAATGAGATGAGGCGTGATAGGATTTATAGTGTGTTGATTGCAATAATTCATTCTGTTATTAATTATTGTTTATTTTAAAACCAAGATTGCATTATATGATTGCATACCATTGACACAAAAATCAAGAAATTGGGAAAGCAAGATGTATGCATACATGTATAATATGGTTTAAAACATCTAAAAATATGGATGATGGTTTGGGTGGTCTTTTGTTCAGGTAAATAACATGTTAGTTTTCCTCTGCCATTAAAATATCATTTTCAAAATGTTTATACCAAAAATTTGGATTATTTGTGTAAATGGTACGCAACAAAGATCAGCTACCAGAAAGGCTTATATTCTTTAGAAAATACTTACTAGTAGTTTTGAAAGTGTATTTTTAATATTGTACATGTATAATATGTCAGCAGCTTGTTGAACGCTGCATTGTCATCCTATTAGCTCATAACATTTTGTGCACCGATTTTCTGCATAATTTACATCATAAAAATCTTATTTTTATATCAAATTAGTGTTACTGTTAGAATACTGTTTATCATTTAGAGGTATTTAGATGCAGGGTTCAAAATAAAATCACAGCTTTTAGCTTGAATTTGTAGGCTTTTTTTGTCAAGGCTCATTTTTTCCCGGCTGTCAATAATGAATGAGCACGTAGTAGTTGAACTTTTTTTCACTTTCGCGATTTGCGTGTGTGTACTGCTACACTAATTAACGGGAATCTGCCAAGAACCCGTTGCCTAGCACGTGACCAAAATCTTCCTGAATTGAAATTTCACTTTCTTCCTTGAGAAACCTTGAAATTATAAACTGATTTTAAAAACATTTCGCACATATCGCATGCTTTGAACTGCTAAAATAATGTCAGCGTCAGAATCTTCATTTAAGTAACGTGTTTCGTTCCAAACAAAGCATCGTGAACGCCCGGGGCGTGAACGGCTCTCTTTTTTTAGGTGTTTGTTCAAGCGTAAAATACCGTCACGCTTCTTCACTCACAAACATGGGAAATCCGTTCTGTCGAGCAATATGAATACAAAACTGACTTTAATTTGAACGAGTGAAAAGTCTTAACAACCGGCACTAAACAAGTTTTTGTGCAAAATAAATATTGATTACATGTGCAGAAACATAAAGTCGGTAACGCAACGGTTTGTCTAGACAAACTTGCATGTTTACGTTTCAACGCTTGAACAAACGCGTAAAAGAGTTCGTCGTTCACGGTAAACAAGAATTCTCCATTTCAACTTTTGCAGCACGCTTCAAATTTCCAAACCTTTTTCTACTCTTTCTACTCATTTTAAAACGTTTCCAAAAAGCTTTTAAAACATTTCTTGGCTGCTTTATTGTCTGATATGAAATGTTTACTATAACATCTACAGCGACTTTGATTTCAGTTGGCCGATCAAAGTCGATATTTTCTATTTCTTCGGTGAAAAGTCGCCGGCAAGTGTGGTAAAAGTGCCGGCTGCTATTTTGAACCCTGAGATGGCTGCTCCAGTAAACTCACTACGATTTTTTTTATGTTCTGCAAGAAAATGCACTTGCTCAAAAAAGAAATGCAGTATAGCCATACTGGAACATCCATCAAAATGTGCCTACTCTAATAAATATCATGATAGCAGACGGCCCTGTAACAATTATTATGTAAACAGTCTCTGATTCATATGACTATACTTCATGGTTTATATGTTTAAAGACATGTTTGTAAAGACCAATAATTGGCATTTTACAATAACTGTCAAATTTCTTGCGTGCCCATTGGTCAAGAGCTGTGGTCAATGTGACTTCACCTTCACCTATCTCTTTCGCGCCAATGACACGCCTCAATCGCGTCAAATGCAACACAAGTGGCGGTATTCTTTCACATGTGCGTTTCTGGACGAAAAATAAAGCCGAATCCGCTCGTAATTCTTCCATTTTATTGTTAAAAACAAATGAAGACATAGCCATGATTAATAATCAAATGAATCGTAGTTATGATTAACAAATGACAACATTTTTCTTGGTGCAGCTCGTGGTTCCGCTTCAGTTTTGAATATTTTATCTCGTCATTACTATGGTCCATAAGAATGCAAACCATGAACAAATATTGTCATTTGTTAATCATAACTATGATTTATTTCATTATTAGTCATGGTTATGATTCCAGACATGATTTTGACACACCAATTGGCATCATAACTATGATTCATTCGACTGTAAATCATGGTTATGATTCCAGACATGATTTTGACACACCAATTGGCATCATAACTATGATTCATTCGACTGTAAATCATGGTTATGATTCCTGACATGATTTTAATAGGCCAATGGGCATCATAGCTGTGATTCATTCGACTGTACATCATGGTTATGATTCCAGACATGATTCCAACAGGCCAGTTCCCATCATGGTGATGATTTGGAGATGTAACAGAATCATACTATGATGTTTTGGGTACAGATCAAATCATAATATGATTTGTTATGATTCAAATAGGACTATTGCATCATCACATAAATCATCACATATGATTCATTAGCTTGAATTCCTGTGCTGTTTAGAAGGTGTATATAAACACATACTAAAAAAACATTTAGCGACTTAGACGGCTGACCTGCTTATAAGTTGATTTAGACCTCATTAACTAACTTTTTAGACGTTGTTTAAATATTCCGCCAATATGTTCAAACTGGTTTGAGTTTTATTTTAAAGCAAGTTGCTGTTCGTGAAATAAAATATTTCAATCATTTCAAAACGTTCTGATCTTGTTTGTGTAGTCTGCTTCGCACGCACAAAAAAAAATTAAGTAAACATTCATTCGTCTTCAGTTGTGTCATACACGAAACTCTTGGAAAGAAAAATACTTCAGTTATTTATGAAGTTGCAATTCTTGGACTAAAATTAGCTACAGTTAATTATCAAAAATGGTTTTGCTCTCCTATTAAAAAAACATATTGAGATACTATGAAAAAAATGAAAGATAAATCTTGTCCCCAGTCACGCAACGCTTCCTCGTTCCGATAATAATCTTTCAACCATTCATGCAACTAAGATGACAGAAAATTTCAGCAAACCAGAAACTTTAGGATGGGGTATTAATTTTTTTATCTTGTCATCAAATAAACTGGGACTTTCGTGTTAATGTTGTCTTTAATATTCACAATGTAATGCCGGTCAGACTTAAACGTATATGTTTCATGATCATATGTTTTAAAGCTTTCTATCAATTATTCGCTCCTCTATGTCGTTGGCACTTTTACGGTAACTATAACTAGTATAAAGAAAATACACACTGATCCAGATAAAATGGTACTTTATTCATGAAACAAAACAGGATATAGCTTTTTATAGCTTGTCTTGAGAGTGGATGACTTCAATACTTCAATAATTATGTCCTCTTATTTGGCGATCGAGTATTCTTGACTGTTACTTCTTTCCATTTCGAACTTTACTGAAGGTGTATTTTGTTCGTAATTTAATATGCCCTATGCGACACTTGGCGCCAACAGGATAGATGATGATTTTGATCATAAAAGCAGAGAAACACCGTCTTCTAACAAGAAACCACGAGGGTACTGTGTTCGTTTTGTTTACCGATCGAAAGAACTTATAATACTTAGCTTGTGGTGTGCCACATGAATTCTCGCTAAGATGGTCTTGAATATTTTGTCAGGGAACACATAAGTCGTCGAAAGCTCACTGGTGACACAACTGCTTGAACCATAAAGCTTCCCAATCATGAATTGACATGAAGCAGCATAAAGCAAACGCCTTGATTCGCCAACGCCATAGACAGCTCCCGCGCACAGATGGATCCAGCGTGTCCAAAGATAAAACGTCACTGTATCTATCGTCCGGTTGACCCGAAAACTAAGACATTCATTCACTACAACAAAATTCCTATAGCTTGTTTTATGAGTGTTATTCAGCCCAAAAAGCCGTAAAACGAGCCAGGTTAGCAAAGTTTGAGCCTACAGTAGTCGTAATTTCGGTCAGCGTAGTCACAATGGCACAAAGCCCCCCCCATCCCCATATGTATTTATATGTTTTGTATACACCTTCAAATCAACAAGTGCTGGTGTGGCGCAGTGGTAAGGTTCTGAGTTCCAAAGCAGGACTTCCACAACCCGTGGTTTGGAAGAAAAAAAAATTGAAATAGAAAGAGAATTAATGCAACATTAATTCAATTAATTAATTAGCGATTAAAGTTTACAGCCCATTGACTGAGTGACATTGTCCACCAAATGCTATAACACGCTCTGCGCATGCGCGCATTCACGAGTTAAAAATCACTGTAAAAACACACCTATTTCAAGTTAGTAGCTTATTCTTCAACACCCCCTCCCCCATATCAATGTTGTTCTGGTGTTAAAAAGATATGCAGCATGGCCAGAAATGTGGAACCCGCGTGCGTACTGATGGCTTCAGACTTCACTTCTGACTAAAAAAGAGACGTTTACATGTTGCTTTTTTCACGTTTATTTTGGCCGCCACCAAGCAATGTTGAAACGGACGCAGTATTCTGATTACACGGGATCAACATTTTGAGATGCGTAGAGGATTGCTCTCAACAGCGGCAGTCAACAATATTGAATACAGACCTAGTTTTGCAAAGTCAATCTATTTTTAAATAGAAAATAAATAACTTAAAAGTTATTTATTTTACATGGAAAAGTCATTCTGGTCAGGATGATTTGATCAGTGATATAGTTGATGACGAGAAGGGATGTGTAAACTCTAATACATAATGTAGTATTGATAGATCTGTATTTGCATACGCTGGGAGTTTGGTTAGAAGACAGTGGATGGACTGGCGCACATGTCCAAGCAAACATTGCTAGCCCTGGTACAGAAGGTATTTTAGTTAAAGTCATCCATGTGACCAAAACCCAGCACGTACATCACAGGGGCGGATCCAGGAATTTTTGATAAGATTTTTCCCGAAAATGCGAAGTAGATAATTTTTGGAATTAGACGGCAGTACTGAGTTATTACTAAAAGGTGTGGAGGGGGTGTTTGGAGGCCTCTCTCCTAGAAAAGTTTTGAGATTTCAGACTGAAAAGTGCATTTTGGTGGAACCTGGAGATGGTTTTGCTATGGATAATGGCGAAAGCAAAAACACCTCAGGTCCGATAGGGGGTCCGGACCCCTCCCCCCCGACCCTCTCCATGGATCCGCCACTGCATCACGTCACACCGCTGCTGCCTCTTAAAGAATGGTGTGCCATGTAGGCAAGTCGCAGTGTCCATTTCAAATACTAGTTGAAGACCTTTTATCGAGAAATATTGTGGCTTCTAGAAGTCAGATCTATTTGAGAGGGTAATTTTCAGCTATAAATAGAATCACTGACAAAGGTCATGCCCTGGACTGTTTGCTCTTGCTCATACCCACCACTCCAGATGGCTCAGGGGGCCTGGTACTCCGGTATATTAATTACGGGGAGATGTAGACCCAAAAAAGTCCAACGTCCCAAAACGTAAACCCCCAAAAGTCTGGCTTTTTTCTCTGAATAAATAAGTAGATAAAACATCAAGAAAGTACACAACAGTGGATGTGTCCCACCCGTATGCATTGTTTGATATAAAGTCGAGAAAAATAGGGTACGCTTTTTATCCAGAGGAGGTTGATCACTGACCGCAAAGCATGCTGGTCGTAAATTGTTGCACGCCTCATTTGTCACTGCAGGTCGAGCTGTGCGGAGCTCCGGAGCTCGAAATCAAAACAATGGGAGTCAGCAAAGGGCTCTTAAATTTGCTGAAGCCTCTTCAGGAGCGAATACATATAAGTGATTTCAGTGGCAAGACAGCAGGCATCGATGGCTACTGCATCTTACATAGAAGTATTTCGACTTGCGCTCGAGATTTGGCATTGAATAAACCAACCTCGAGGTAAGGATTTTCTCACCTTGGTTTTTATCAATCTATTTGTTATGCTGTAGGTTTGTGCATTACTTTGTGGAGTACATCCATTTATTTAACAAATAAAGAAGCCAAAGCCATGTATTATACTGTCATAAAACACGACGGGAATTTGAGAACACGAGAGAAATTTAAAAAACACGAGCCGCAGGCGAGTGTTTTCTAAATTTCTCAAGTGTTCTCAAATTCCCGGAGTGTTTTATGACAGTATAATACATGGTTTTGGCTTCGTTATGTGTTTTAAAATATAGATTTACGCGAGCGAAACGATAAAACACGCTTTTCTATGTTTTATACTCTGATAAAACATGGTTTTTAACCAATCAGAGCACGCGCAATTTTCAGTCTATATTTTAATGCTGGATAATAACGTAAAGCCAGTTGTTGTGTTCGACGGCCATGAACTTCCAGGAAAAGCCGGCGTCGAAGCAAAGCGTAGAGTAAGCTTACCACGAATTATGTCTGTTTAAAGCTTACATTTATTTTATTTTTGTTCTCATCTCGATCGAACTGTGTAACTCAAACTCTAGTTGGTTAATAACACAGGGACAGAGAAAGTAACTTGAGTGCTGGGCTTTGGCTAGAAATGCAGTGGATGTCTCTTCTGAAATGGGTTCCGAAGTCATTCAGGTGATTTCAATGATTTGTAGTGTGAAATGTACAGCAGTCTGAACAAATAACAATTTTGAATAGGACTTTTTGCACGATCAGTTTACATTAGGGGGCAATCACACATTGCTTGAGCCCACTTTAATCTAAGAAACAACTGCTAGACATAGATCAAAGTTTATAATGTTGGAATAAGTGAGTACGGAGATTTGTTTAGTATTATAGGTTTTGAGTTACTCCCCCCCCCCAGGAACGATCAAAAGTAGAATTTGATTCTTTATGTTGTCATAATACAGACATAAACATTTTTATTTGTTAAAGGAGTCATAATTTTGAAAAATAATAATAATAAAATTGTATTGTAGATCATGATCATGGACTCAAAATGACAGTTTCAAGTGTTGGTGAGGCCATATCCTGGATTCTATATGAAACTTCTTCTCACAAGATGGGGAACATGGGAGCATTATGTTTCATTCAAAAAGTCGTGGTGTCTTGTAAAGTCTTCCTTTTGACTGGCAAGTCATTAGCTTGTCGTAATTATGTGCGCCTTTCAATAACGCACAAACTCTTCAAGTTTTGAAGCCGTTGAAGTTAACTTCTGTTTCTTTAATAGAGTTCGCATGTTTTTTAAAGGCGCAGTAAAAAAGTATATGGAATTGTAATACACAAGAGCTTTGTGTATGTATGAAGACACATTTGTGATTTATTTACAATCAGCTTGTTGACTCGATTGAGCCCCAGATGTGCAGCACTCTACCTGTCTTCCATGCCCTGCACCGTCTTGTCATTCAGTAGTATAGGTTAAGAAAACTGCCTGGGACACATGACTGATTTTCCCAGAAGTTACCAATGCATTTGAAGACATCATACAGATGCCTAGTGATATAGATGATGCAGTTCTGCCACTACTTGAGTGGTTTAAGGTGCTGCTGTATGAGCGCAGAAGTCAACAGCGCCTGTAAACATCTGTACGTAAGAATACTCACCGACCCAAGCACTGCTGATACAACATATTGTGCGAGCCTGTTATCAGGCAAACACCCGGAACCAGGTCCTAATTACAGATCCTGATTCTCGGCTACTTTACCTTTAGTTAGCCCTTCTAACTGGGGCTAGAAACAAAGTAGTAAAGGGTAGGCACCACTGTATACAACCCTTAAAAGGCTTTGTTTTATTGTTATGTGTTGATACACTGACTGCGGGTGCAAGAAGGATTGTACAGGACAATGCAAGTGTGTTAAGTCCTCAAGCCTTAAAAAGGCCTGGGCGCAGGGAAAAAACTATGGTTGATATGCGATGTCTCAGGTTAGATTTGTTCTACCAAGCTGAATTTTTTCGTGATATTCTCTTTTGGCTTAATTTATCATTTTTATTTATTTGTTTTTTTTTTTATCACGTACCATGTCATGTGATTGTTTTATTAAAATTTCGTAAATAAGCGAATTGTACTTGTATTAATCAATAAATGAGTGTTTTCGATAGTGTAAAGTTATTTACCTCCCTTTGGAATGATCATCCATGATTTCGATTTAAGGAGTTATAAGTCAATTTTTTTTCAAGAAATGACCTTTGCCCTATAATTTTTTTTCAGAAACGAGGGACCGTCATTCCAAACGTGAAGGGCTGGAAATATTTGACCTGCATCTAAAGAGCCTTTTTGTTTGATGATTTCACTGAACACCACTGGCAATTCCCAAAATATTGGCTATTTTCTGCCAAATGTTGTGTGGCATGTCACGTGACCTGCCAGAAGCCCCAATACCACCTTAAAATGTCAAGGATGTTAAAACCTAACTGTGTGCTAAATTTGGTTCCATTGCCATTATTGTCACCAGAAATATATCAAATAAACTATTTTTCCCAGTAAACGTATTTGGCCCAGGCATTAATGTACTTGAGTCAGTATTGACGTGCACTGCCCTCTTCTCGTGTTCATGGAGAATGTACCAGTAGCTTGAAACAGCCACGTGAAACAGCTTAGAACATAGTTACAACTTCAAACTAAACAGTCAGAGTACAGTTATACGATCTGCATTTGTTGCATTAGGCATGCATTTTAACCAGGCTAATCCTGATTCAATTTTAACATTTAAAGGTCAAAACTCCATAAAAATAAGCCCAAAGCATTACGTTGTCTTATTTTGTACTTTATTAAGATGATTGCAAGCTTTTACTACCAAATAGATATTCTTTTCAGCATTTTAGTAAGAAATATATGGTCAATACTAGCCATTTCTTTCTGTGTGACATCATTGCCCTTTTAGTGACGTCATAGGTCAAATCTTTTATATAGGGGTCCCCCGGATTAGAAATAGACGTTCTTTTACAAATTAAGGCAATGTCTAATAACATGTACAGACTGCAGAATATAACCCTAACATAACCCTAATCCTAACCAAAAATTAACCTCAAACCTAGAAATTGTTTGTGTTAGGATAAGGGTTAAGTTTGTTTTTTGTTAGGGTTTATAGTCTGCAGTCTACAAATATCATACCATATAAGACACCTTAAACATGGGAATATTCCAATTAACAGAAATGTGAAGAACTTAGCATTGGTATGGAAATGTAATGTTTCTATCAGCTGATAATTGGGAAACATTGAGATTCTCAGGAAACAAAATTCATTGTTGTCCTCGGGATCATCAGTCATTATTTATGTGTTCAGTATGTAAAGTGAAATATTTGGAGGACGAATGTCTAAATCCCTTTTTAAGGTGGCTGGTAACGGTTTACAGCCCCTGTGTTTTGATTGATCGATACTACCATCCTATATCAGTTGATGTTAAAATAAAGGTATCAAACGGTTGCCCAATCATCGGTGAACACGTTATGATCATCTTCCTGGTATATTAGGTTACCATAGCAACAGTATTACCAGTCAAAAACACCCTTATTTTTAGCTTTAAGTGCTTATAACTAAAAAACGAGCCCGGTGACCCCCATTTTTATAATCGAATAATGATCAGCATGTTAAGATACAACTTTTTGCAAAGTTTAAAAAAATTCTGCGGAGAGAATTCAGAGCCACCTTAAATTTTTGAAAATTTAAGGTGGCTCTTAATTCCCTCTGCAGAATTTTTTTAAACTTTGCAAAAAGTTGTATTTTAACATGCTGATCATTATTCAATTATAAAAAATGGGGGTCACCGGGCTCGTTTTTGAGTTATAAGCACTTAAAGCTAAAATAAGGGTGTTTTTGACAGGTAATACTGTTGCTATGGTAACCTATTATGTCACAAATATTATCATAACTTGTTCACCGATGATTGGGCAATCGTTTGATACCTTTATTTTAACATCAACTGATATAGGATGGTAGTATCGATCAATTAAAGCGTAAGGGCTGTAAACCGTTACCAGCCACCTTAAGTGATTATCATGGCTGTCATAGACATGATTATTATTTTCCTTTTTTCTTTATATACAGGAGAATTGTTATACCAGCTTGTTCATTTGATTCAAAAGCCAAGTTTTTGGGAAAAAAACACGAAAGAGTTTTGGGGGTGGATCCTACAATGTTAATGAAGGTGCTCTTCTAGAGAAATATTATACCTTCCTCAAAGAAGAGTACTAGGGTGAGAAGGTCCGACGATATTATGCAGCAGACTGCATTGGGCTGCAGCTAAAGGGCAAAGAATATTGGTGCCTTTCAAGTGAGGTAAATAATATCATGCTATTAAATTAATATTATTCTCAGGCAAGTAAGGTTGTTCTTCTTTCCCAGTGTATGTCGAGAGCCTTATAAATATATAATATAGATATAAGACTTACAAAAATTTACTTATGATTATAGACATACAGTGATCAGATAAAACTGGTATGGATTCCAAACCAAAAAAAAGGCCAAGCTATCAAAAAGATGAATTGTGTAGATAACTTGCTTGCTGTATATATATACCTAAATGTAATGATTTGAAAAGTTGATGACTCAAATGATCTGGATATAAAGGGTCATTTGTTGTGGCCTTGTGAATGTCACATGTGTACTCATTACTCACAGTGATTTTCTGTCGGCTGATGCATGCACATTTAGCTTCCTAAGAGAAAAGAGAAAAGAGCGACTACTTGTAGTGTACTTTTATGAGCATCTTAATGTTTTAATATGGTGTTACTGTTTCAGTTTCATGTATACAAGAGAAGAGTTCTCCAAAAAGAAGAACATCGATACTTTTTTCTAGATGAGACATCGCCAGTTAAGATAAGGGAAGACGAGCCAAGGCACGAACAAACTGCTTTAATAGCGAGGATACTACTCAACCATACAATCAACACGAGGAACGGGAACAAGATGGCCGACCCGAGTCGGTCACGTGATTAAACTAACAAGTACCGCTGACCGGTACTGGCGCAACTCTTCTTTTCTTGTCTGTAAGGAAGAGTGCAAGTTATAACTAATGTCAACGGTTACTAACAAAATGATAACTATAATGACATCCGGGTCAAAGTGAGCCTACTGTAGGGCTAAAAGTCAGTTACAAAGTCTCTTAAGTGAAGAGGTCTGTGCTTCACTCGGGAAGATCTTCGCGGGGCGTGGCTGCTTGGTGTGGTTTCTTTTGAGGTTGAAGCATCTTCATCCGGGTCCTCTTGGGCTGGGGCCTCAGCAAAGAAGGGTTGGATTGCAGGGGCCTCAGGACGCATAGGTGGGTTGGCTTCGAAGTGCCCGAGGTTGCTAGGTTGAGGCGGTGCGGAAATGGCATCAGGAATGACTGGTGGGCTAGGTGGGGGGTTGGGCTCAAAGCTAGGAACTGCATCATCTAGGTCGTCAGTGGTAGATCGTCGATCTTGGTGGGATACCGTGCATAGCTCCACATGGACTTTGAAGCATTCGGAGATCTTGACTCGATAGGATGAATTTCGCAACTGTGTGCCGATAAACTTCTTGATGTTGCAGAATGGGGGTTCGATAGACACGACAAGATAACGGTCTCTGGCACGAGATTTGTTCCTGTCAGTGTGGAGATAAACAAGGTCCCCAATAGCGATGGGAGGGTCAGATCGGGTTAAACTTAAGGGAGCCTTGGAGCGCTCACTAAACGGGTGGTTCTGTAGTCGCTGTTGGTGCTGGGTGGCCAGTAGGCTGTCATCTCCTAGGGGGATCTGAGCGTTAGTGAACTGGTCCCGTTGAGTCCACATTTCACGTGAGGACAAACCACATGCGCGTAGGCGCGAGTTGAGGGTGGCTGTGGCCACTGCAAGGCTTAGGTTCGTGACTGTACCGCCTAGTGGTTCTTGGCGTAGCAGCTCATGTTCCAGCTCTTGTATGGCCTTTTCGGCGACTGGGTTCTTGTTTTGGTTTTTGGCTCGACCCAACTCCAGCGAGATCCTGTACTGGTGTAGGAGTTTGTCGTCTGCCAAAGCCTTGAAACCAGGCGCGGGGTCAGTTCGTATGATGGCAGGGGGGCCGTCTAGTGGACGCAGCTGGATGCACAGCTGGATGAGGGCATCGCGTAAGGAGGTATGGCGTTCGTCTTTGAGTATGAGGGTGACAGTGTACGAGGTCACAGTCTCTCGAAGTACGAGTATAAGTTGGCGTGAGCGTTTGATGACATCAGCTGCGAAGGATTGGCCTACAGAGTCTGGTGGAGGAGAGGTTGACTGCTCGATTCGAGCGCTTGGGGTTTGCTGTAATGCGGCACATGTGTGGCAGCCACTGGAGATGCGTTGAACGGCATTGTCTATATCCAGTGCAAACAGATAGCGTTTGGCAACCATCTTAAGTTGGTGGCATGAGGGGTGCTGTAGTTGTAGGTGAAGTGCGGTCAGTAATCCGTCAACGGCTTGTCGTGGAATAATGATGCACTCGCGTGTAGGTGCTAGCGGCTCATTACGCTTAATGACAAGTAAACCGTCGGATGCGACTGTTGCGACGTTCAAGTACCGTTTGACATCCTTGATGTTGGTTAGCTTCTTGGATGGTCTCGTGCCTTGAATAAGGTGGGCATGGGTACGTCGCAAATCAGGACACTCAGATTGCACAGAGGACCAAGCAGATCGGCTTGTGAAGGGTAGTCGGACCTTGCCATTTAAGACATCCTGGATGGAAGTCATTCGAACAACAGATTCTCTGGTGTCGTGAATGAAGGTGCAGATCTGGCAGGACTCATCCTCACATGGGGGGGCATTGCGACTTGCGAAGTCAGAAGGAAGAATTGCTGACCCCGCTACATGTCGTACGGTTGCTTGCTTGCTTTGGTTACCTTGGTTGGGAGAAGATCCATAGGGGTACACTGTACCATCGCCGAGTAGCACTTGTTTTCTTGGCAGGGCGCACCGCAACATCGTTGCGTTCCATGAAGGGAGTGCCGGCGAGCACATCAACGTCAAGGTCTCCAACTACGAGTCCTTCAAATTGGAACTGGTGGTTGTCCCTGCTGAATGTAACTCGAGTCTCTCCGATAACGTGTAGCGTAGAGGATCCGTCAGCTTGATGTACCGACTGTGAGCTGGGTACAATGTTGGCGTTGAGTCGCTTTGTGGTAGAGTGGCGTATCATATTGCCTGTTGCCCCACTGTCAACTATAACGCGGATGGTATGGTGACCGTGAAACATATCGATGTAGGGAGACTGACGGGTCTGAATCCTGAAGGCGACGGTACGTGCGTCAACTTGCTCGGCGTCGGTGTGGTGGGATGAGTGGGAGGGATCACGAGCTTCATCATCATCCGTTTCATCATCCAGGATTCCCATTAGCTGTCGTGCTTTCACCACGTAGCGCTGACATTTTCACTAAAAAGAGGGTTCTCTCAGACTTCTAACCTCAACTTTTGTTATTGATACGATTAATTGGTAATTGGACCTCGTGTCGTACAATTCGGGGTAATCGTGCTCGTAATTTCGAAATTTCGAAATTACGAGCACGATTACACCCTGAATTGTACTCCACTCGGCCCAATTACCATTACTAATTTGTTGAAATGCAATTTATGCGAAGTTTAACTCCAGACAATTGCTGTTCAGCGGCTTCTACCTATCTATACATGTTCATGCGGGGTACCCCGGTAGCCTTCAGGGCCTCGACCACGTTTTGCTTGACAGCTATGTTGCATTTGCTGATCTTTGCTAGTGCTTTGCAGATCTTTGCGAATCTTTGCTGCTGGCCTTCCCCTCCCTAATGGTAAGTATACATTCAGGGTTGCCATGGATACCTCCTCACACTGGCAAATTCTTGTTTGCAGCTTACCCCCACCACCATTCGGCACCTAATCCCAAGCTCATGGTGATGAGTTTAATTATTAATGAACACTGTAAAGCTGTTGATTTCTTTATAACTCAACTTAACAATTAGATTATGAGCTCGAGATTTCTATTATGTGACAGGCCGAATCAACTACCACTCATAGAAATCGAGAGTGAACAATCTAATAATTAGCAGTTATTGTTTTAGTAAAAATCATAACAATTGGACATCTAGTAATAACTCTTAATCCTCCTCCGAAACTAAGGAGAAACGAGAAGAAAACGGAATTTTATAGACAACCTCCAGCCACTGCACACTAATGGCTGATAGTATACAAGTTCATGTAGCTCAGCCAATCAAATTGTCTCATTTGCATTAGTATACTAGTAGATTTTTACTAATTTTTAATAGACTGCTGTGGGATTAAGAGGATGGCGAGTGTACTGCAGCTGCTGCGAGCAATGAGAATCAGGATCAAGAAAAACCTGCAGATGACACAGATGTGTTTCGTGATGAATTAAAAAGGATTGATCAAACATTGTTAATGTACTTTAAAGGTACTAATAACTAATACCTCTACTGGTGTTAACAACAACAACAACAAAACTTTATTTTACCCCACAGGCTACTAAAAGTATTTACAACAATTGAACAGAAAAAAAATAATAGGGGTACTGGCTACCCGAAATAACCTTGAAGTTAAAAATGCCAGGCAGCCAGTTAATATAAATATATAATTTACATGTTAAGGTCGGGCACACAAACAAACAAAGACACACACGCACACACGCAAAAATAGGAATTAAATGGTTAAATTGTGACATATTAAAAATCACTATTAAATTAAATTGCCATTATTAATTACCGGCCTTATGCTTCTACTGGCGCGAAGAACGATGATGATGATGACGATGATGTATTAATAATTAACAAGAAGCTGTGAACAGCTTAAAATTCGGGCTTGCAATCCTTGACTTGGAGAAGTGTCTCGTTAACGGAGGTGGTGAAAAATTCAATACGACAGGAAAAGACTACTAGCAAAATTCCCCACCCCCAGGCCACAAGGACTGACTTTGTCCCGGGGGCTGCCTGGGAGGGGGGGGGGGGGGATAGTAACAGTAGGAATTGAACCGTGCATTACACTGTAGTTCGCGGTTGTGTGAATCAGGTTAATTTACAAGTAACAACGCTGGACAAAAAACTTTCTATATTATATGTTTCCTAAGTGGTCTGTGCGTTTACAATGGCAAATGTTTAGTGTGTTGTGTTTCTTTGAGTGCATTTATACATCACTGAGGATATTCGACTATTAAAATAATACTTGTTTTTATATATAAGCTTTCAGTTATAACCATTTAAATATCAGTAAGCTCACAACATACAAGGTGCACACAATGATAACCAATGTGATTGTGAGCAGTGGAAATTCTTATCGACCTTTTGGCTATCCCTGAATTTGTAATGCTAGTATTGATGCAAATGAATATTTAGGCTTGGTACAAACTCTCAACATAACAATCTATTAAATAATTAATATAAGCTTCTTCTGATCAGCTTGTCGTCACCTCAGACAAAAAACGCGAATATTATTCTGCACCATAAGCAAATATATTCTTTCCGATCTCACAGAAACATAAACACCACATTAATTTCTCATTAAAAAACAGCACCGTTTTCCGCAAAATACACATCACCTCCATTTGCTTCGCCTAAACATCATAGCAATTATCGAATGATTCCTGTTAATTAGGGTCTGTGCAATAATTATTAAAACAATTGGGGGGAGGCGCGGGGGTGGGTGGAAAATGGTGTTCATGCAGGAAAATATTCGGTGATACCCCTCCTTCCTAGATGAGTGAATTTAGTTATTACCCACCCCTGATCAGTCTTTTGTACGACTCCCCGCCAGCTCTCCAAAATTGCAGCTCAACTACAGCTAACAGAACATATTTTCAGGCCAATCGGCGATGCGGCGTCCACACTAATGCATTTTTCAAAATGCTCTGAAAACGCAAAGCTCCACACTAAAAGGCTCGACAAATAGCCGCGCACGCACTATGTTTGTGGCATGAATGACGTTAGCGTTTTCGAAAGCCTCCATTTTTGTTGTTCACACTAATACGATAGGGTGCCGCGTTCAAATGTATCCACTCTGGACAGCATTTTCTATCGTTAAATCGAAACGTATGCGTTTCCAAACGAAGACGCGGCCTTGGGATCGGTGACCTCTGTCGTACTTTCCAAAGCTTCCTTCCTCTTCAAAGCGCCTTTTTCTCACACCCCGCCTTTTTTTTTTGGCGGACTCCAAACTACGTCCCGAAGGTGTCCGCTAAAATGACAGTTGACTGTACAAGTCTATCTAAGAAATGATACCCTATTTATGGACGGAGCACCTCAAAAACCATACCATATCCTCCCCTCCCCCCCCCCCGGCGGGCTCTCCCCAAGAAGAGACATAATATAATAAAAGCAACAACAGTACCTGCCCTCACGAGAAATTCGATTTCAACGGCTGTGTGAACGAATATAGGCAATGAAGAAGAATAGCTGATGCCGCTTCCACTAACTATCGAAAATCTGACACGAAACGTGTCGGGGGGAACTGTACTGAGCTATTTAGCCGTGACTGCGTCACGCTATCTGTGTCACGCTATCTTTTTATAGGTGACTCAAATTTCATTTGCTCGGACGTGATGTAACATCATGTTTGGTAAAAGCTAGTGTTAAATATAAGAGAGTAATTTACTCAATATCCTGCTCGGAAGCTATGGGAAAATAATCCTTAGATGAACAAGAGGACATTGTAGCCAGGTGAGGCTTTAAAAAAAATGTTTTAAAATATTAGCTTTGTTGGTACGTGATGGCAGTTACTGTAACATCTAAGCCGTTAGTTGACGGCTTATTGATTTTCCTACAGTCGGTAAATAAGTATGATAATACCGAACAGGTCCAACGGGTCAGTATGTATGTTGACACAAAATTAAAATTATTACATTATTTTTATACCTGAGGGTAGATTAAAGGATTGTTTTATACGTAGCCAAAGAGCAAACCAGGAATGCTTTTCATTGTTGCGTACGAGCTTCCTGAAATCGCACAAGTTTTCATTGCTTCCGACGGGATCGAGTGAAAGAGCGATATAACTTTTTGATATGATTTTCGAAAATCGTTTACCTAAGGGGTCTTTTAGGTCAAATAAAATGAAATCTGAAATTTCGCTTCTGTCAAATAGCCATTGAAACAGTAAACCTGCTTTTTATACCGCAAGCAAACAGTGATATATATATATTTCTCATTCAGAAGGCCAGTCATGGGAAACCCCCATCAATTCAAATGATGACGTAACTTGTTGTTGTAAAAACGTTTCATGTATATATGTCCCAGACATGTCAAAATTAACAACTGCGTGATTGGAGAAAGGTATAGGCTTATTGTGGCTTTATTGTTTGAGTGATTTTGAGGCTAAATATTTTCAGTCGAGGATTTTGATTTCCATAGTTGATCGGCGAGCGCGAGGAAATCTGGCAGTCGTGGCAGACGCTTTGATTCATTCAGCGATTCCTGTATGGAAAATGTCTTCAATAAAATGTAGACACAGGTAAATTGTTTATTTGAGCATTAATTTGTACTTTAGTTTCGAAAACGTACCAGTTTCTTAGCAGTTTAACCTTTGGAAAGCTTCTCTCTCACTCGCAATTGTACTCGCAGTCACATTCGATTCAGTAAGGATAATTTCGCTATTGAGAATTTTGAGCCGTGTACACAATTTGTTGTAACATAGCTTGGGTTCTCTCTACGCCATCTCAGGAGCGAAATGACATGGCTATGATCTTTATCAGAGTATAAAGACATAGGAACGGAGGTTTTATTCCTTAAATGAAGAACGTCCAATATGCGACATGTATGTAAATAATATCTGAACCACGGTATATATATCAATGACGTAACTTGTTAAATTTAATCTCCATGCGTCAGCAATTTTCTACTTTCGCGATTCCAGTCATGTCAACATTATTTTTTCCCCGTTGCAACTAAAGACTTTCCGACAAAATACATATCACCTTCCTTTGTTTCGCCAAAACATCATACCAACTATCGTCGTTTGCTGTTTCATCGATGTAGGATATTTGACATGTCAAGCAACTCGCAGCGGAAAGCTTCAAAACACGCCAACAGGTGAATAAAATTACGTTTCACTTGGCTTGAGTGTAAGCTTGTTATTTTGAAGGAATATTTTCGTTCCACCACCTGAATTTAGCTTCGCGCCTTGAATGTTTTCCGAAACTTTTGCCCTCTATGTCACAAACAACTAATCGCATGTTTCATCGTAAAATAATCGATTGATATCACATGTGTTTTCAGAAGTTGCAGAAACGCAGAAGATAAAACGAAATTTCCCGTTCAATGACTTCAATTATAAACAATGCAACAACACTGTCCAAAAATATTTTTGCATTCCCGGCTTCGCTCGCATAACAGTTAACAATTTTGCATTTCCTATCGATCCACACAACTGTGTAAACAAATCGGATACGAATTGCTCGGAGACTTCAATACTAAATATAAAAAAAAGACTTCACAATATAGCGCGACGAGTCGCGGAATAAACAAATACCTGATATTACGTATACCAGCAGTATTTTCCTTCGCGGTCCTTTGCCACTTCCAACTTCCCCAAACGTGTATAATAAAAAATAACGACAGGAAAATAACTTTAAAGAAACACTTTGCCCCAGCTCTCATCGTACCGCTTCAGCCGAGCAACTCGACCGAGTCTTTTAGTTGCATTCAAAGCCCAATTTAAGATTCGGGCAATGACGTCACCGCCCGAATAATTATAATATTGTAACAACGAGAGCAATTAAACAATGACAATGTGGACTAGAACGAGAATATGACTGTCTTTTTTGCAAAAAAAACAACAATAGCACTGTTTGGTTTTAATTGGTGATAATTTAT
>MU825998.1:0-36527 GCA_029204205.1 Desmophyllum pertusum | reverse complement strand
GCCAAAGTTGCATAAGCCTTACTTACAATTCAGGGTTCCAGCATCAAACACGTCCCAGGCAAGGCTTGTCTTCTTCCATACAATACTTCAAATTTTTGGAATACAGTCGAACCCTATTACGCGGCCCCCTATTAAGCGGCCAGTTATCAAATTGCCGAAACTATTGCCAGTAGAACACTGTAAATAAAACCCCTATTAAGCGGCCGCGGCCATCGGCCGTCCGATTAGGGTTCTCCTGTTGTTTTTATTCCCATTAAGCGGCCACCAAGAATTTAATACATGTAGTTTGGCCTTATTTTGAAAACGCTGATGATAAATAAGAGTCTGAAATAGAATGTGACGACTGATAAAAAACATTCAAATACAAGCCTCCAAGCGTGTTTGTATGCAAATTAAGTTACCTTTCTACCACGCCTTATGCTAATTTCTGACGAAACCCTATTACGCGGCCAACCCGCCCTAAGGCTTAATAAAGCGGCACTTGCCATTTCCCCGAGCGTTCGTGAAGGAAGTGAACTATAGACCAGCAAGCGTTTCTTTTCAGCAAAATAATAACTACAAACAGCGGTTCGATGAGTCACTAGCTATAGATCTACTTGAACAAAGTAGTTGGAGATGGCGCCCGTAACAATGTAAACATGACCAGAAAAATGTCGAAAATCCGAGCCTGATTCACCATATCAAGACGAGCCAAATATGGGAGACGAACAAAGCAATTCAGGTCCTCTCCCCAGATCACGCTCGTCAACTATATTCAAGATGGCGGCTGAAAACTGAAGAGTGGGACTGTAAACGACCGTCACCAGGAATTTATGAAACTTTCTTTGATTATAAATTACGACATACCTCTCCTTCCTGATTGAGTGTAAACGTATTTATGTCCTTTGAATCGCTTCTGTCTTTCCCAGCTGGAATCTAGAACAAAACAGAAGATAGATATTACCAAGTATTATCTTTCAGGTAGTATCCTTAAACCCATTATTTTTCGTTTATGCAAGCAAGTGAATTTTGTATCATTGACGAAAATACTTGACGTGTTACCTTTTCTTTTTGATCACGTGACAGCGAGATGACGTCATCTGACGGAGTTCCTTTGTTAGCAGCAGGGACCTGGAAAATAATGTTCACGTTACGTCATGATATGGTTAACCCTTTCATTGATGAACATCTAATTTCTTGTAACAATATCAATACAGAGCAAAGCAGACAGATGAGGAGAATTGAGAGTCACAAGAGAGGATGATCTAAGAGAAGCATTCCCCCATACATGGGTTTCTTCCAATGATAATTTTTTGAAATCTATTTTTAATTTTCAGCCAATAGCTATGAGACATTTTAAGAGCGCTACATGATTGCAGGTCAGTGCAAGTAACGTGATGTCCGAGTCTCGATCAGAAGGAAACAACTACTACAACCACAACTGAGACAATCTGATTGGCTGAGCTACTCGTACACTATCAGCCATTAGTGTTGCAGTGGCTGGAGGTCGTCTACAAAATTGCGGTTTCTTCTCGTTTCTCCGAAGTAACGAAGTTTCGGAAGAAGATTTAGAGTTAATACTAGACAATTGTTATGATTTTTACTAAAACAATTAGATTATGAGCTCGAGATTTCTATGATGTGATAGTTGATTCGGCCTACGGCCTCATCAACTATCACATAATAGAAATCTCGAGCTCATAATCTAATTGTTAAATATCAAAGAATGATCACGGGGCAGGGGGAATCCTTCTCTTATATCATTCTCTCTTGAGAGTCACTAACTACATGCAGGATATTGTCTTGATGTATCACCAAATTCTAAGAACCAACAAAACTGTTCAGAATGGCAGTAAGTGAAGATAAATGAGTCATTCTAGTTTGGGACTGTACTAGTGAAAAGTAAGCTTAAAAAATAAAACTAATAATACAATTTGATTAGCCAATTAAATTATACAAACCTATTACCTTCTTACATTGTATATGAAATTTTCGCGACACGTTAATTTCGCGAATTTCGCGATTTTTAGATTAAATAACGCTGCAATAGTAAATCATCACGTATCAGTCGCGACTTTTGCCAAACTCTATAAGACTTTTTATTACACGACATGGGCATTTTAGAGTGCGAATACGCACAAAGACGAGAGCAGATATGAGACCGTATTACACGGGTCTCAGTCCCCCTGACCGCGCGCTACGGAAAACACTGTTGAAAGCCTATATTTTAGGAAAGATATTATGTCGTATAATAAACAATTTATTCAGCGGAAAGTTGTGTAATACGGCTGGGCATTTTTACTCGTCAGTGTTTATTTTTTCTCGCCTAAAGGCTCGAAAAAATAAAAACTGACTCGTAAAATACCCAGCCGTATTACACAACTTTCCGCTGAATAACCTCTTTGTATTTCCTTTGAAATTGCATTAAAGTAGATCAAATTATAGGTCGTGTTGATTTATTGTGAATATCACTGCAAATATTCGATACGAACGCTCGGATGAAATCGCGAAATATGGCCACTCGGCAAATTCGCGAAATTAACGTGTCGCGAAAATGTCATGTAATAAGGTGTTATTATTAAATTATACATTGACAAAATTTCCCACACAAAAATAGATCATTGAAATGTGCAATTATAACTTGCCTGAAAAGATGGAAGAGAATCAAAGGTCGGAGTCCTCAAAGTAAACGGCTCTTCCATAGTAGAACGCTGGAGAAGACTGGGACTAGTGCTACCATCTTGTGGACTATTGAGTAGACTACCATCATTGTCCTATTACACCCTCGGTGCTCTCTGTGATAACGGAAGTAACGTAATCCAACACAGTGTTGCCTTCTTTTGGGTAATTTTTTTACGGTGCGTTTACTTAACAATAGACCGTTTTAATTATGACGTCACACGCGCAAAGGTTGCTGGTACTTGTAGTAAAGCCTGCGCGTTTACGCGCGAACCTCGCAGGCTCTTCGCTGGCAACTGAATGAAATCTTCACAACGGTTCGTAATTTGACTTTTTTGACTGCAGTGGTTTGTCAAGAATGTATGGAAATCAGGTGACAGTTTTGGAAAACAATAGGTGAGCATTGAATTTCAGTGTTTTCGTCAAGAACTTCAGTGTTTTCAGCGTACAGTTATTCGTGTTTACGGCGACTAAAATTCATTCATGGCAGCCAAGGAAGTTTCACTTCGCATTGTTTTTAAATAACAACATGAGTTAAGCCTTAAGCTTACAACCGTACAGCTTTATACCATGCAGCAAAGAGGAAAGAGAATGTTCTTATGGACGGTCAGTATAACAGAGAAACTCAAATCCAATTGGAGAAATTATTCTTCAAACGCGTTTGTATAATTTGTCCGGTTGAACTGGATTTTTCAGCTGAACCGATGCCGAAATCTTCACGACGTACGCGAAGTAGGTAAATAAAATTTACTTATTAGCTTGCAGTACTTGTTGTGTGTCTTCAATCGTAAGTTGTATTTTATTTTAGCGAATTAACCTTGAACTTGCAGTAACAGTTAGCTAGAGCTTTCATCTGTTTTCAATGACCATTTTTCAAGTATTGGCCCGAAACTTGGCAAACGAGATCCAACACATCGGGAATAACCCGTCTCATTTAGATTACCTTAAGGAGATCGATCACAGATTCGAACTCAAAACAACTGAATATTCAAAGTGCTCTCTCTACTGTCTAAATTATGCAAATATAAGGCGACGGGTTTAGATAAAATATCTGCGCGACTACTTCGTGAGTGCGCTGATTTAATAGCTAGTTCTCTTTGTAGTATTTTTAACAGATCTATTGTGTCCGGTGTTTTTCCCGTAGAATGGAAATGCTCTAAAGTCATCCCGCTGTTTCAAACATGGAGAACGTTCCGATTTAAATAATTACCGACCTATCTCTATAATTCCAGTTGTGGCTAAAGTCTTTGAGAGAATAGTTTATGATCAGTTCTATGAATATTTAACTGGCAACAATCTAATTTCCAGCTATCAGTCAGGGTTTCGATCTCTTCACTCCACTGTTACTGCTTTGCTCGAAGCCACCGATAATTGGGCTTTCAATATCGATAAGGGCAACGTTGATACAGTGGTTTTCTTAGATCTGAAGAAGGCTTTCGACACCGTTGATCTTTCCATTCTGTTATCAAAATTAAAAGCCTATGGTGTCGGATGCGCCTCATATAACTGGTTTAAGTCTTATTTGGATAATCGCAAACAAAAATGTTTTGTAAACGGTTCTCTATCAGACAGCCAACATCTAACTTGCGGCATTCCTCAAGGTACAATACTAGGACCTCTTCTCTTTATACTATATATAAATGATTTACCAAACTGTCTCTTATTCACAACCAAGAATGTGTGCAGATGACACGCACTTGACTTTTTCCAGTAACGATATTACGAACTTAGAACAGGGTCTAAATGAGGATCTGGCTAAGGTTAATGAATGGTTAAAGTGCCCATAACCTTTTTTTTTTTATTTTCTCATCTGAATCTAAACATTACCCAAGGAATTTCTGCGAAAAAATTTTGCGATTTGCAGAAAACGCGAATTTTTTATGAATGTTTCAAATCTTCAAAATCCTATTTTTGTTTGGTATACCCGTCCCGCTGTAAGAAGGCCGACGGGCTCACATTTTCCTGAATCTACGTCACAATTCCTTTGTTTTGAAGTCACGTGTTCCTTAATCTACGTCACAGTTCCTTTGTCTGATGTCACGTGTTCCTTAATCTACGTCTTTTGTGAACCGAGAAGGACCCAGGGGAGACTAAAGCAAATGGTTATCCAAAATGGCGGCAAATTTGAAAGTTTTATAAAATTCATAAACCGAGTCACGTTTTCTGCAAATCGCAAATTTTTTTCGCAGAATTTGCTTGGGTGATGTTTAGATTCAGATGAGAAAATAAAATAAAAAAGGTTATGGGCACTTTAATTGCAAATAAACTCACTCTCAATAAGTCGAAGACTGAGTTTATGTTGCTCGGATCCAGGCAAAAGTTGAGTACTCTCAATAGACCCCCGTCTCTTACTATTGATGGACGCTCTATAAAGCAAGTTGAATTTACTAAATCTCTTGGTGTGTATATAGACGAAAATTTATCTTGGAGCACACACATCGATAAAATCTCCAAAAAGATTGCCTCTGGCGTTGGCATCTTGAAGCGAAGTAGATCTTTTGTTCCGTTTGAAACACTCCTATGCATTTATAATGCATTAGTACAACCTCATTTCGATTATTGTAGTGTCGTTTGGGGAAACTGCAACAAAACTCTTGCCACTAAGCTTCAAAAACTACAGAATCGCGCTGCACGAATTTTGACTTTCTCTTCTTATGATGCTAGTGCTGACAATCTCTTCATAACTCTTGGTTGGAAAAAACTAGATATTCAACGGAAAGTTCAAACAACTACTATGGTCTATAAAGCACTAAATGGTCTTGCCCCTGAATATCTACGATCAAAATTCACTGACCGCAGTGAAATTTCTGGATATTCACTAAGGGACTGTGAGGGCAAGCTAGCTATTCCATTGCCCCGCACCAACTTTCTAAAAAACAGCTTCAGCTATAGTGGTGCGGTGCTATGGAATAGTCTACCCGTCAAACTGCGGCAAGCACAAACTCTCACTAGCTTTAAATCTGGCTGCAGAGGCTTCTTTAATAATTCTGAATATTAGTGTAGATACACGGCATTCATGGAAAGCAGGTATATTTTATTTTTGTTTAACTATTAGTCTTAATGTATATATTATTTATAATTCTAGTATTTTTTCAATTATGCATTTTCAATTAGTATTTTTCAATTATGTAATTTAAGTATTTCATTTGTAAGGCCTGATGTTTTTTACCGTGTCTAAATAAAGTTACTACTACTACTACTACTACTACTACTAATAAGGTTCTAATAGGTTCTGATAGGTTTTGTTAGGTTCTAATAGGTTCTAATAGGTTATAACAAGTTCTGATAGGTTCTGATCGGTTCTAACAGGTTCTAATAGGTTCTGAGAGGTTATGATCGGTTTTAATAGGTACTAATAGGTTCTGATAGGTTCTGTTAGGTTCTAATAGGTTCTAATAGGTTCTAATAAGTTCTGATAGGTTCTAATAGGTTCTAATAGGTTCTGATAGGTTCTGATAGGTTCTGATAGGTTCTCATCGGTTCTAATAGGTTCTAATAGGTTCTGATAGGTTCTGTTAGGATCTAATAGGTTCTAATAGGTTCTAATAGGTTCTAATAGGTTCTGATAGGTTCTGATAGGTTCTGAACGGTTTTAATAGGTTCTAATAGGTTCTGATAGGTTCTGTTAGGTTCTAATAGGTTCTAATAGGTTCTGATAGGTTCTGTTAGGTTCTAATAGGTTCTAATAGGTTCTAATAGGTTCTGATAGGTTCTGATAGGTTCTGATCGGTTCTAATAGGTTCTGATAGGTTCTGTTCGGTTCTAATAGGTTCTAATAGGTTCTGATAGGTTCTGTTAGGTTCTAATAGGTTCTAATATGTTCTAATAGGTTCTAATAGGTTCTGATAGGTTCTAATATGTTCTGATAGGTTCTGATCAGTTCTAATAGGGTCTATTAGGTTCTGATAGGCTCTAATAGGTTCTGATCGGTTCTAATAGGTTCTGATAGGTTCTGATAGGTTCTGATCGGTTCTAATAGGTTCTAATAGGTTCTGATAGGTTCTGTTAGGTTCTAATAGGTTCTAATAGGTTCTAATCGGTTCTAATAGGTTCTGACCGGTTCTAATAGGTTCTAATAGGTTCTGATAGGTTCTGTTAGGTTCTAATAGGTTCTGATAGGTTCTGATCGGTTCTAATAGGTTCTGATAGGTTCTGATAGGTTCTGATCGGTTCTAATAGTTTCTAATAGGTTCTGATAGGTTCTGTTAGGTTCTAATAGGTTCTGATAGGTTCTGTTAGGTTCTAATAGGTTCTAATAGGTTCTAATATGTTCTAATAGGTTCTAATATGTTCTGATAGGTTCTAATATGTTCTGATAGGTTCTGATCAGTTCTAATAGGGTCTATTAGGTTCTGATAGGTTCTAATAGATTCTAATAGGTTCTGATAGGTTCTGATCGGTTCTAATAGGTTCTGATAGGTTCTGATAGGTTCTGATCGGTTCTAATAGGTTCTGATAGGTTCTGTTAGGTTCTAATAGGTTCTAATAGGTTCTAATCGGTTCTAATAGGTTCTAAAAGGTTCTAATAGGTTCTAATAGGTTCTGATAGGTTCTGATAGGTTCTGATAGGTTCTGATAGGTTCTGATAGGTTCTGATCGGTTTTAATAGGTTCTAATAGGTTCTGATAGTTTCTGTTAGGTTCTAATAGGTTCTAATAGGTTCTGATAGGTTCTGATAGGTTCTGACCGGTTCTAATAGGTTCTAATAGGTTCTGATAGGTTCTGTTAGGTTCTAATAGGTTCTAATAGGTTCTGATAAGTTCTGATCCGTTCTAATAGGTTCTGATAGGTTCTGATAGGTTCTGATCGGCTCTAATAGGTTCTAATAGGTTCTGATAGGTTCTGTTAGGTTCTGATCGGTTCTAATAGGTTCTAATAGGTTCTGATAGATTCTGTTAGGTTCTAATAGGTTCTAATAGGTTCTAATAGGTTCTAATAGGTTCTAATAGGTTCCAATAGCTTCTGATAGGTTCTGATAGGTTCTGATAGGTTCTAATAGGTTCTGATAGGTTCTGATAGGTTCTAATAGGTTCTAATAGGTTCTGATAGGTTCTGACCGGTTCTAATAGGTTCTAATAGATTCTGATAGTTTCTGTTAGGTTCTAATAGTTTCTAATATGTTCTAATAGGATCTAAGAGGTTCTAATAGGTTCTAATAGGTTCTGATAGGTTCTAATATGTTCTGAGAGGTTATGATTGGTTTTAATAGGTACTAATAGGTTCTGATAGGTTCTGATAGGTTCTGATCGGTTCTAATAGGTTCTAATAGGTTCTGATAGGTTCTGTTAGGTTCTAATAGGTTCTAATAGGTTCTGATAGGATCTGTTAGGTTCTAATGGGTTCTAATATGTTTCTAATAGGTTCTAATAGGTTCTGATAGGTTCTAATATGTTCTGATAGGTTCTGATCAGTTCTAATAGGGTCTATTAGGTTCTGATAGGTTCTAATAGGTTCTAATAGGTTCTGATAGGTTCTGATCGGTTCTAATAGGTTCTGATAGGATCTGATAGGTTCTGATCGGTTCTAATAGGTTCTAATAGGTTCTGATAGGTTCTGTTAGGTTCTAATAGGTTCTAATAGGTTCTAATCGGTTCTAATAGGTTCTAATAGGTTCTAATAGGTTCTAATAGGTTCTGATAGGTTCTGATAGGTTCTGATCGGTTCTAACAGGTTCTAATAGGTTCTGAGAGGTTATGATCGGTTTTAATAGGTACTAATAGGTTCTGATAGGTTCTGTTAGGTTCTAATAGGTTCTAATAGGTTCTAATAAGTTCTGATAGGTTCTAATAGGTTCTAATAGGTTCTGATAGGTTCTGATAGGTTCTGATAGGTTCTCATCGGTTCTAATAGGTTCTAATAGGTTCTGATAGGTTCTGTTAGGATCTAATAGGTTCTAATAGGTTCTAATAGGTTCTAATAGGTTCTGATAGGTTCTGATAGGTTCTGAACGGTTTTAATAGGTTCTAATAGGTTCTGATAGGTTCTGTTAGGTTCTAATAGGTTCTAATAGGTTCTGATAGGTTCTGTTAGGTTCTAATAGGTTCTAATAGGTTCTAATAGGTTCTGATAGGTTCTGATAGGTTCTGATCGGTTCTAATAGGTTCTGATAGGTTCTGTTCGGTTCTAATAGGTTCTAATAGGTTCTGATAGGTTCTGTTAGGTTCTAATAGGTTCTAATATGTTCTAATAGGTTCTAATAGGTTCTGATAGGTTCTAATATGTTCTGATAGGTTCTGATCAGTTCTAATAGGGTCTATTAGGTTCTGATAGGCTCTAATAGGTTCTGATCGGTTCTAATAGGTTCTGATAGGTTCTGATAGGTTCTGATCGGTTCTAATAGGTTCTAATAGGTTCTGATAGGTTCTGTTAGGTTCTAATAGGTTCTAATAGGTTCTAATCGGTTCTAATAGGTTCTGACCGGTTCTAATAGGTTCTAATAGGTTCTGATAGGTTCTGTTAGGTTCTAATAGGTTCTGATAGGTTCTGATCGGTTCTAATAGGTTCTGATAGGTTCTGATAGGTTCTGATCGGTTCTAATAGTTTCTAATAGGTTCTGATAGGTTCTGTTAGGTTCTAATAGGTTCTGATAGGTTCTGTTAGGTTCTAATAGGTTCTAATAGGTTCTAATATGTTCTAATAGGTTCTAATATGTTCTGATAGGTTCTAATATGTTCTGATAGGTTCTGATCAGTTCTAATAGGGTCTATTAGGTTCTGATAGGTTCTAATAGATTCTAATAGGTTCTGATAGGTTCTGATCGGTTCTAATAGGTTCTGATAGGTTCTGATAGGTTCTGATCGGTTCTAATAGGTTCTGATAGGTTCTGTTAGGTTCTAATAGGTTCTAATAGGTTCTAATCGGTTCTAATAGGTTCTAAAAGGTTCTAATAGGTTCTAATAGGTTCTGATAGGTTCTGATAGGTTCTGATAGGTTCTGATAGGTTCTGATAGGTTCTGATCGGTTTTAATAGGTTCTAATAGGTTCTGATAGTTTCTGTTAGGTTCTAATAGGTTCTAATAGGTTCTGATAGGTTCTGATAGGTTCTGACCGGTTCTAATAGGTTCTAATAGGTTCTGATAGGTTCTGTTAGGTTCTAATAGGTTCTAATAGGTTCTGATAAGTTCTGATCCGTTCTAATAGGTTCTGATAGGTTCTGATAGGTTCTGATCGGCTCTAATAGGTTCTAATAGGTTCTGATAGGTTCTGTTAGGTTCTGATCGGTTCTAATAGGTTCTAATAGGTTCTGATAGATTCTGTTAGGTTCTAATAGGTTCTAATAGGTTCTAATAGGTTCTAATAGGTTCTAATAGGTTCCAATAGCTTCTGATAGGTTCTGATAGGTTCTGATAGGTTCTAATAGGTTCTGATAGGTTCTGATAGGTTCTAATAGGTTCTAATAGGTTCTGATAGGTTCTGACCGGTTCTAATAGGTTCTAATAGATTCTGATAGTTTCTGTTAGGTTCTAATAGTTTCTAATATGTTCTAATAGGATCTAAGAGGTTCTAATAGGTTCTAATAGGTTCTGATAGGTTCTAATATGTTCTGAGAGGTTATGATTGGTTTAATAGGTACTAATAGGTTCTGATAGGTTCTGATAGGTTCTGATCGGTTCTAATAGGTTCTAATAGGTTCTGATAGGTTCTGTTAGGTTCTAATAGGTTCTAATAGGTTCTGATAGGATCTGTTAGGTTCTAATGGGTTCTAATATGTTCTAATAGGTTCTAATAGGTTCTGATAGGTTCTAATATGTTCTGATAGGTTCTGATCAGTTCTAATAGGGTCTATTAGGTTCTGATAGGTTCTAATAGGTTCTAATAGGTTCTGATAGGTTCTGATCGGTTCTAATAGGTTCTGATAGGATCTGATAGGTTCTGATCGGTTCTAATAGGTTCTAATAGGTTCTGATAGGTTCTGTTAGGTTCTAATAGGTTCTAATAGGTTCTAATCGGTTCTAATAGGTTCTAATAGGTTCTAATAGGTTCTAATAGGTTCTGATAGGTTCTGATAGGTTCTGATAGGTTCTGATAGGTTCTGATAGGTTCTGTTAGGTTCTAATAGGTTCTAAAAGGTTCTGATAGGTTCTGATCCGTTCTAATAGATTCTGATAGGTTCTGATAGGTTCTGATAGGTTCGGATCGGCTCTAATAGGTTCTAATAGGTTCTGATAGGTTCTGATCGGTTCTAATAGGTTCTAATAGGTTCTGATAGGTTCTGTTAGGTTCTAATAGGTTCTAATAGGTTCTAATAGGTTCTAATAGGTTCTGTTAGGTTCTAATAGGTTCTAATAGGTTCTAATAGGTTCTAAAAGGTTCTAATAGGTTCTAATAGGTTCTGATAGGTTTCTGACGGTTCTAATAGGTTCTAATAGGTTCTGATAGGTTCTGTTAGGTTCTAATAGGTTCTAATAGGTTCTGATAGTTTCTGTTAGGTTCTAATAGGTTCTAATATGTTCTAATAGGTTTTAATAGGTTCTGATAGGTTCTAATATGTTCTGACAGGTTCTGATCAGTTCTAATAGGGTCTATTAGGTTCTGATAGGTTCTAATAGGTTCTAATAGGTTCTGATAGGTTCTGACGGGTTCTAATAGGTTCTGATAGGTTCTGATAGGTTTCTGATCGGTTCTAATAGGTTCTAATAGGTTCTGATAAGTTCTGTTAGGTTCTAATAGGTTCTAGTCGGTTCTAATAGGTTATAAAAGGTTCTAACAGGTTCTAATAGGTTCTGATAGGTTCTGATAGGTTCTGATAGGTTCTGATCGGTTTTAATAGGTTCTAATAGGTTCAGATAGGTTCTAACAGTTTCTAATAGGTTCTGATAGGTTCTGATAGGTTTCTGATAGGTTATGATAGGTTCTGATCGGTTTTAATAGGTTCTAATAGGTTCTGATAGGTTCTTTTAGGTTCTAATAGGTTCTAATAGGTTCTGATAGGTTCTGATAGGTTCTGACCGGTTCTAATAGGTTCTAATAGGTTCTGATAGGTTTGTTAGGTTCTAATAGGTTCTAATAGGTTCTGATAGGTTCTGATAGGTTCTGATCGGCTCTAATAGGTTCTAATAGGTTCTGATAGGTTCAGTTAGGTTTCTGATCGGTTCTAATAGGTTCTAATAGGTTCTGATAGGTTCTGTTAGGTTCTAATAGGTTCTAATAGGTTCCAATAGGTTATGATAGGTTCTGATATGTTCTAATAGGTTCTGATAGGTTCTGATAGGTTCTAATAGGTTCTAATAGGTTCTGATAGGTTCTGACCGGTTCTAATAGGTTCTAATAGATTCTGATAGTTTCTGTTAGGTTCTAATAGTTTCTAATATGTTCTAATAGGTTCTAAGAGGTTCTAATAGGTTCTAATAGGTTCTGATAGGTTTCTAATATGTTCTGAGAGGTTATGATTGGTTTTAATAGTTACTAATAGGTTCTGATAGGTTCTGATAGGTTTCTGATAGGTTCTAATAGGTTTCTAATAGGTTCTGATAGGTTCTGTTAGGTTCTAATAGGTTCTAATAGGTTCTGATAGGATCTGTTAGGTTCTAATAGGTTCTAATATGTTCTAATAGGTTCTAATAGGTTCTGATAGGTTCTAATATGTTCTGATAGGTTCTGATAGGTTCTAATAGGGTCTATTAGGTTCTGATAGGTTCTAATAGGTTCTAATAGGTTCTGATAGGTTCTGATCGGTTCTAATAGGTTCTAATAGGTTCTGATAGGTTCTGATAGGTTCTAATAGGTTCTAATAGGTTCTGATAGGTTCTGTTAGGTTCTAATAGGTTCTAATAGGTTCCAATAGGTTCTAATAGGTTCTAATAGGTTCTAATAGGTTCTAATAGGTTCTGATAGGTTCTGATCGGTTCTAATAGGTTCTAATAGGTTCTGATAGGTTCTGTTAGGTTCTAATAGGTTCTAATAGGTTCTGATAGGTTCTGATAGGTTCTAATAGGTTCTAATATGTTCTAATAGGTTCTAATAGGTTCTGATAGGTTCTAATATGTTCTGATAGGTTCTGATCAGTTCTAATAGGTTCTATTAGGTTCTGATAGGTTCTAATAGGTTCTAATAGGTTCTGATAGGTTCTGATAGGTTCTAATAGGTTCTAATAGGTTCTGATAGGTTCTGATAGGTTCTAATAGGTTCTAATAGGTTCTGATAGGTTCTGTTAGGTTTCTAATAGGTTCTAATAGGTTCCAATCGGTTCTAATAGGTTCTAATAGGTTCTAATAGGTTCTAATAGGTTCTGATAGGTTCTGATAGGTTCTGATAGGTTCTAATAGGTTCTGATAGGTTCTGATAGGTTCTAATAGGTTCTAATAGGTTCCAATCGGTTCTAATAGGTTCTAATAGGTTCTAATAGGTTCTAATAGGTTCTGATAGGTTCTGATAGGTTCTGATAGGTTCTGATAGGTTCTGATAGGTTCTGATAGGTTCTAATAGGTTCTAATAGGTTCTGATAGGTTCTGTTAGGTTCTAATAGGTTCTAATAGGTTCTAATCGGTTCTAATAGGTTCTAATAGGTTCTAATAGGTTCTAATAGGTTCTGATAGGTTCTGATAGGTTCTAATAGGTTCTGATAGGTTCTGATAGGTTCTAATAGGTTCTAATAGGTTCCAATAGGTTCTAATAGGTTCTAATAGGTTCTAATAGGTTCTAATAGGTTCTGATAGGTTCTGATAGGTTCTGATAGGTTCTGATAGGTTCTGATAGGTTCTGATAGGTTCTAATAGGTTCTAATAGGTTCTGATAGGTTCTGTTAGGTTCTAATAGGTTCTAATAGGTTCCAATCGGTTCTAATAGGTTCTAATAGGTTCTAATAGGTTCTAATAGGTTCTGATAGGTTCTGATAGGTTCTGATAGGTTCTGATAGGTTCTGATAGGTTATGATAGGTTCTGATCGGTTCTAATAGGTTCTAATAGGTTCTGATAGGTTCTAATAGGTTCTAATAGGTTCTAATAGGTTCTGATAGGTTCTGATAGGTTCTGACCGGTTCTAATAGGTTCTAATAGGTTCTGATAGGTTTTGTTAGGTTCTAATAGGTTCTAATAGGTTCTGATAGGTTCTGATAGGTTCTGATAGGCTCTAATAGGTTCTAATAGGTTCTGATAGGTTCAGTTAGGTTCTGATAGGTTCTAATAGGTTCTAATAGGTTCTGATAGGTTCTGTTAGGTTCTAATAGGTTCTAATAGGTTCCAATAGGTTCTGATAGGTTCTGATATGTTCTAATAGGTTCTGATAGGTTCTGATAGGTTCTAATAGGTTCTAATAGGTTCTGATAGGTTCTGATAGGTTCTAATAGGTTCTAATAGATTCTGATAGTTTCTGTTAGGTTCTAATAGTTTCTAATATGTTCTAATAGGATCTAAGAGGTTCTAATAGGTTCTAATAGGTTCTGATAGGTTCTAATATGTTCTGAGAGGTTATGATTGGTTCTAATAGGTACTAATAGGTTCTGATAGGTTCTGATAGGTTCTGATAGGTTCTAATAGGTTTTAATAGGTTCTGATAGGTTCTGTTAGGTTCTAATAGGTTCTAATAGGTTCTGATAGGATCTGTTAGGTTCTAATAGGTTCTAATATGTTCTAATAGGTTCTAATAGGTTCTGATAGGTTCTAATATGTTCTGATAGGTTCTGATCAGTTCTAATAGGGTCTATTAGGTTCTGATAGGTTCTAATAGGTTCTAATAGGTTCTGATAGGTTCTGATCGGTTCTAATAGGTTCTAATAGGATCTGATAGGTTCTGATCGGTTCTAATAGGTTCTAATAGGTTCTGATAGGTTCTGTTAGGTTCTAATAGGTTCTAATAGGTTCCAATCGGTTCTAATAGGTTCTAATAGGTTCTAATAGGTTCTAATAGGTTCTGATAGGTTCTGATAGGTTCTGATAGGTTCTGATAGGTTCTGATAGGTTCTGTTAGGTTCTAATAGGTTCTAATAGGTTCTGATAGGTTCTGATCCGTTCTAATAGATTCTGATAGGTTCTGATAGGTTCTGATAGGTTCGGATCGGCTCTAATAGGTTCTAATAGGTTCTGATAGGTTCTGTTAGGTTCTGATCGGTTCTAATAGGTTCTAATAGGTTCTAATAGGTTCTGTTAGGTTCTAATAGGTTCTAATAGGTTCTAATAGGTTCTAATAGGTTCTAATAGGTTCTAATAGGTTCTGATAGGTTCTGACCGGTTCTAATAGGTTCTAATAGGTTCTGATAGGTTCTGTTAGGTTCTAATAGGTTCTAATAGGTTCTGATAGGTTCTGTTAGGTTCTAATAGGTTCTAATATGTTCTAATAGGTTTTAATAGGTTCTGATAGGTTCTAATATGTTCTGACAGGTTCTGATCAGTTCTAATAGGGTCTATTAGGTTCTGATAGGTTCTAATAGGTTCTAATAGGTTCTGATAGGTTCTGACGGGTTCTAATAGGTTCTGATAGGTTCTGATAGGTTCTGATCGGTTCTAATAGGTTCTAATAGGTTCTGATAAGTTCTGTTAGGTTTCTAATAGGTTCTAGTCGGTTCTAATAGGTTATAAAAGGTTCTAACAGGTTCTAATAGGTTCTGATAGGTTCTGATAGGTTCTGATAGGTTCTGATCGGTTTTAATAGGTTCTAATAGGTTCAGATAGGTTCTAACAGTTTCTAATAGGTTCTGATAGGTTCTGATAGGTTCTGATAGGTTATGATAGGTTCTGATCGGTTTTAATAGGTTCTAATAGGTTCTGATAGGTTCTTTTAGGTTCTAATAGGTTCTAATAGGTTCTGATAGGTTCTGATAGGTTCTGACCGGTTCTAATAGGTTCTAATAGGTTCTGATAGGTTTTGATAGGTTCTAATAGGTTCTAATAGGTTCTGATAGGTTCTGATAGGTTCTGATCGGCTCTAATAGGTTCTAATAGGTTCTGATAGGTTCAGTTAGGTTCTGATCGGTTCTAATAGGTTCTAATAGGTTCTGATAGGTTCTGTTAGGTTCTAATAGGTTCTAATAGGTTCTAATAGGTTATGATAGGTTCTGATATGTTCTAATAGGTTCTGATAGGTTCTGATAGGTTCTAATAGGTTCTAATAGGTTCTGATAGGTTCTGACCGGTTTCTAATAGGTTCTAATAGATTCTGATAGTTTCTGTTAGGTTCTAATAGGTTCTAATATGTTCTAATAGGATCTAAGAGGTTCTAATAGGTTCTAATAGGTTCTGATAGGTTCTAATATGTTCTGATAGGTTCTGATTGGTTTTAATAGGTACTAATAGGTTCTGATAGGTTCTGATAGGTTCTGATAGGTTCTAATAGGTTCTAATAGGTTCTGATAGGTTCTGATAGGTTCTAATAGGTTCTAATAGGTTTCTGATAGGATCTGATAGGTTCTAATAGGTTCTAATATGTTCTAATAGGTTCTAATAGGTTCTGATAGGTTCTAATAGGTTCTGATAGGTTCTGATCAGTTCTAATAGGTTCTATTAGGTTCTGATAGGTTCTAATAGGTTCTAATAGGTTCTGATAGGTTCTGATAGGTTCTAATAGGTTCTAATAGGTTCTGATAGGTTCTGATAGGTTCTAATAGGTTCTAATAGGTTCTGATAGGTTCTGTTAGGTTCTAATAGGTTCTAATAGGTTCCAATAGGTTCTAATAGGTTCTAATAGGTTCTAATAGGTTCTAATAGGTTCTGATAGGTTCTGATAGGTTCTAATAGGTTCTAATAGGTTCTGATAGGTTTCTGTTAGGTTCTAATAGGTTCTAATAGGTTCTGATAGGTTCTGTTAGGTTCTAATAGGTTCTAATATGTTCTAATAGGTTCTAATAGGTTCTGATAGGTTCTAATATGTTCTGATAGGTTCTGATCAGTTCTAATAGGTTCTAATAGGTTCTGATAGGTTCTAATAGGTTCTAATAGGTTCTGATAGGTTCTGATAGGTTCTAATAGGTTCTAATAGGTTCTGATAGGTTCTGATAGGTTCTAATAGGTTCTGATAGGTTCTGTTAGGTTCTAATAGGTTCTAATAGGTTCCAATCGGTTCTAATAGGTTCTAATAGGTTCTAATAGGTTCTAATAGGTTCTGATAGGTTCTGATAGGTTCTGATAGGTTCTAATAGGTTCTGATAGGTTCTGTTAGGTTCTGATAGGTTCTAATAGGTTCCAATCGGTTCTAATAGGTTCTAATAGGTTCTAATAGGTTCTAATAGGTTCTGATAGGTTCTGATAGGTTCTGATAGGTTCTGATAGGTTCTGATAGGTTCTGATAGGTTCTGATAGGTTCTAATAGGTTCTAATAGGTTCTGATAGGTTCTGTTAGGTTCTAATAGGTTCTAATAGGTTCCAATCGGTTCTAATAGGTTCTAATAGGTTCTAATAGGTTCTAATAGGTTCTGATAGGTTCTGATAGGTTCTAATAGGTTCTGATAGGTTTCTGTTAGGTTCTAATAGGTTCTAATAGGTTCTGATAGGTTCTAATAGGTTCTAATAGGTTCTAATAGGTTCTAATAGGTTCTGATAGGTTCTGATAGGTTCTGATAGGTTCTGATAGGTTCTGATAGGTTCTGATAGGTTCTAATAGGTTCTAATAGGTTCTGATAGGTTCTGATAGGTTCTAATAGGTTCTAATAGGTTCTAATAGGTTCTAATAGGTTCTAATAGGTTTCTAATAGGTTCTAATAGGTTCTGATAGGTTTCTGATAGGTTCTGATAGGTTCTAATAGGTTCTGATAGGTTCTGATAGGTTCTGATAGGTTCTAATAGGTTCTAATAGGTTCTGATAGGTTCGAATAGGTTCTAATAGGTTCTAATAGGTTCTGATAGGTTCTGATAGGTTCTGATAGGTTCTAATAGGTTCTAATAGGTTTCTGATAGGTTCTGATAGGTTCTGATAGGTTCTAATAGGTTCTGATAGGTTCTGATAGGTTCTGATAGGTTCTAATAGGTTCTAATAGGTTCTGATAGGTTCTGATAGGTTCTGATAGGTTCTAATAGGTTCTAATAGGTTCTGATAGGTTCTGATAGGTTTCTGATAGGTTCTAATAGGTTCTAATAGGTTCTGATAGGTTCTGATAGGTTCTAATAGGTTCTGATAGGTTCTGATAGGTTCTAATAGGTTCTAATAGGTTCTGATAGGTTCTGATAGGTTCTAATAGGTTCTAATAGGTTCTGATAGGTTCTGATAGGTTCTAATAGGTTCTGATAGGTTCTAATAGGTTCTGATAGGTTCTAATAGGTTCTAATAGGTTCTGATAGGTTCTGATATGTTCTGATAGGTTCTGATAGGTTCTAATAGGTTCTAATAGGTTCTGATAGGTTCTGATAGGTTCTGATAGGTTCTAATAGGTTCTAATAGGTTCTGATAGGTTCTGATAGGTTCTAATAGGTTCTAATAGGTTCTGATAGGTTCTAATAGGTTCTAATAGGTTCTAATAGGTTCTAATAGGTTCTAATAGGTTCTGATAGGTTCTAATAGGTTCTGATAGGTTCTGATAGTTCTAATAGGTTCTATTAGGTTCTGATAGGTTCTAATAGGTTCTAATAGGTTCTGATAGGTTCTGATAGGTTCTAATAGGTTCTAATAGGTTCTAATAGGTTCTGATAGGTTCTAATAGGTTCTAATAGGTTCTGATAGGTTCTGATAGGTTCTAATAGGTTCTAATAGGTTCTAATAGGTTCTAATAGGTTCTAATAGGTTCTAATAGGTTCTAATAGGTTCTGATAGGTTCTGATAGGTTCTGATAGGTTCTGATAGGTTCTGATAGGTTCTGTTAGGTTCTAATAGGTTCTAAAAGGTTCTGATAGGTTCTGATCCGTTCTAATAGATTATGATAGGTTCTGATAGGTTCTGATAGGTTCGGATCGGTTCTAATAGGTTCTAATAGGTTCTGATAGGTTCTGTTAGGTTTCTGATCGGTTCTAATAGGTTCTAATAGGTTCTGATAGGTTCTGTTAGGTTCTAATAGGTTCTAATAGGTTCTAATAGGTTCTAATAGGTTCTGTTAGGTTCTAATAGGTTCTAATAGGTTCTAATAGGTTCTAATAGGTTCTGTTAGGTTCTAATAGGTTCTAATAGGTTCTAATAGGTTCTAATAGGTTCTGATAGGTTCTGACCGGTTCTAATAGGTTCTAATAGGTTCTGATAGGTTCTGTTAGGTTCTAATAGGTTCTAATAGGTTCTGATAGTTTCTGTTAGGTTCTAATAGGTTCTAATAGGTTCTAATAGGTTTTAATAGGTTCTGATAGGTTCTAATATGTTCTGATAGGTTCTGATAGGTTCTAATAGGTTCTATTAGGTTCTGATAGGTTCTAATAGGTTCTAATAGGTTCTGATAGGTTCTGACGGGTTCTAATAGGTTCTGATAGGTTCTGATAGGTTCTGATCGGTTCTAATAGGTTCTAATAGGTTCTGATAAGTTCTGTTAGGTTCTAATAGGTTCTAATAGGTTCTAGTCGGTTCTAATAGGTTATAAAAGGTTCTAACAGGTTCTAATAGGTTCTGATAGGTTCTGATAGGTTCTGATAGGTTCTGATCGGTTTTAATAGGTTCTAATAGGTTCTGATAGGTTCTAACAGGTTCTAATAGGTTCTGATAGGTTCTGATAGGTTCTGATAGGTTATGATAGGTTCTGATAGGTTCTAATAGGTTCTAATAGGTTCTGATAGGTTCTTTTAGGTTCTAATAGGTTCTAATAGGTTCTGATAGGTTCTGATAGGTTCTGACCGGTTCTAATAGGTTCTAATAGGTTCTGATAGGTTCTGTTAGGTTCTAATAGGTTCTAATAGGTTCTGATAGGTTCTGATAGGTTCTGATCGGTTCTAATAGGTTCTAATAGGTTCTGATAGGTTCTGTTAGGTTCTGATCGGTTCTAATAGGTTCTAATAGGTTCTGATAGGTTCTGTTAGGTTCTAATAGGTTCTAATAGGTTCTAATAGGTTCTAATAGGTTCTGTTAGGTTCTAATAGGTTCTAATAGGTTCTAATAGGTTCTAATAGGTTCTGTTAGGTTCTAATAGGTTCTAATAGGTTCTAATAGGTTCTAATAGGTTCTGATAGGTTCTGACCGGTTCTAATAGGTTCTAATAGGTTCTGATAGGTTCTGTTAGGTTCTAATAGGTTCTAATAGGTTCTGATAGTTTCTGTTAGGTTCTAATAGGTTCTAATATGTTCTAATAGGTTTTAATAGGTTCTGATAGGTTCTAATATGTTCTGACAGGTTCTGATAGTTCTAATAGGGTCTATTAGGTTCTGATAGGTTCTAATAGGTTCTAATAGGTTCTGATAGGTTCTGACGGGTTCTAATAGGTTCTGATAGGTTCTGATAGGTTCTGATCGGTTCTAATAGGTTCTAATAGGTTCTGATAAGTTCTGTTAGGTTCTAATAGGTTCTAATAGGTTCTAGTCGGTTCTAATAGGTTATAAAAAGGTTCTAACAGGTTCTAATAGGTTCTGATAGGTTCTGATAGGTTCTGATAGGTTCTGATCGGTTTTAATAGGTTCTAATAGGTTCTGATAGGTTCTAACAGGTTCTAATAGGTTCTGATAGGTTCTGATAGGTTCTGATAGGTTATGATAGGTTCTGATCGGTTTTAATAGGTTCTAATAGGTTCTGATAGGTTCTTTTAGGTTCTAATAGGTTTCTAATAGGTTCTGATAGGTTCTGATAGGTTCTGACCGGTTTCTAATAGGTTCTAATAGGTTCTGATAGGTTCTGTTAGGTTCTAATAGGTTCTAATAGGTTCTGATAGGTTCTGATAGGTTTCTGATCGGCTCTAATAGGTTCTAATAGGTTCTGATAGGTTCAGTTAGGTTCTGATCGGTTCTAATAGGTTCTAATAGGTTCTGATAGGTTCTGTTAGGTTCTAATAGGTTCTAATAGGTTTCCAATAGGTTATGATAGGTTCTGATATGTTCTAATAGGTTCTGATAGGTTCTGATCGGTTCTAATAGGTTCTAATAGGTTCTGATAGGTTCTAAAAGGTTCTGATAGGTTCTGATCCGTTCTAATAGATTCTGATAGTTCTGATAGGTTCTGATAGGTTCGGATCGGCTCTAATAGGTTCTAATAGGTTCTGATAGGTTCTGTTAGGTTCTGATCGGTTCTAATAGGTTCTGATAGGTTCTGTTAGGTTCTAATAGGTTCTAATAGGTTCTAATAGGTTCTAATAGGTTCTGTTAGGTTCTAATAGGTTCTAATAGGTTCTAATAGGTTCTGATAGGTTCTGACCGGTTCTAATAGGTTCTAATAGGTTCTGATAGGTTCTGTTAGGTTCTAATAGGTTCTAATAGGTTCTGATAGTTTCTGTTAGGTTCTAATAGGTTCTAATATGTTCTAATAGGTTTTAATAGGTTCTGATAGGTTCTAATATGTTCTGACAGGTTCTGATCAGTTCTAATAGGGTCTATTAGGTTCTGATAGGTTCTAATAGGTTCTAATAGGTTCTGATAGGTTCTGACGGGTTCTAATAGGTTCTGATAGGTTCTGATAGGTTCTGATCGGTTCTAATAGGTTCTAATAGGTTCTGATAAGTTCTGTTAGGTTCTAATAGGTTCTAATAGGTTCTAGTCGGTTCTAATAGGTTATAAAAGGTTCTAAACAGGTTCTAATAGGTTCTGATAGGTTCTGATAGGTTCTGATAGGTTCTGATCGGTTTTAATAGGTTCTAATAGGTTCTGATAGGTTCTAACAGGTTCTAATAGGTTCTGATAGGTTCTGATAGGTTCTGATAGGTTATGATAGGTTCTGATCGGTTTTAATAGGTTCTAATAGGTTCTGATAGGTTCTTTTTAGGTTCTAATAGGTTCTAATAGGTTCTGATAGGTTTCTGATAGGTTCTGACCGGTTCTAATAGGTTTCTAATAGGTTCTGATAGGTTCTGTTAGGTTCTAATAGGTTCTAATAGGTTCTGATAGGTTCTGATAGGTTCTGATCGGCTCTAATAGGTTCTAATAGGTTCTGATAGGTTCAGTTAGGTTCTGATCGGTTCTAATAGGTTCTAATAGGTTCTGATAGGTTCTGTTAGGTTCTAATAGGTTCTAATAGGTTCCAATAGGTTATGATAGGTTTCTGATATGTTCTAATAGGTTCTGATAGGTTCTGATCGGTTCTAATAGGTTCTAATAGGTTCTGATAGGTTCTGTTAGGTTCTAATAGGTTCTAATAGGTTCTGATAGTTTCTGTTAGGTTCTAATAGGTTCTAATATGTTCTAATAGGTTTTAATAGGTTCTGATAGGTTCTAATATGTTCTGACAGGTTCTGATCAGTTCTAATAGGGTCTATTAGGTTCTGATAGGTTCTAATAGGTTCTAATAGGTTCTGATAGGTTCTGATAGGTTCTAATAGGTTCTGATAGGTTCTGATAGGTTCTGATCGGTTCTAATAGGTTCTAATAGGTTCTGATAAGTTCTGTTAGGTTCTAATAGGTTCTAATAGGTTCTAGTCGGTTTCTAATAGGTTATAAAAGGTTTCTAATAGGTTCTAATAGGTTCTGATAGGTTCTGATAGGTTCTGATAGGTTCTGATCGGTTTTAATAGGTTCTAATAGGTTCTGATAGGTTCTAACAGGTTCTAATAGGTTCTGATAGGTTCTGATAGGTTCTGATAGGTTATGATAGGTTCTGATAGGTTTTAATAGGTTCTAATAGGTTCTGATAGGTTCTTTTAGGTTCTAATAGGTTCTAATAGGTTCTGATAGGTTCTGATAGGTTCTGACCGGTTCTAATAGGTTCTAATAGGTTCTGATAGGTTCTGTTAGGTTCTAATAGGTTCTAATAGGTTCTGATAGGTTCTGATAGGTTCTGATCGGCTCTAATAGGTTCTAATAGGTTCTGATAGGTTCAGTTTAGGTTCTGATCGGTTCTAATAGGTTCTAATAGGTTCTGATAGGTTCTGTTAGGTTCTAATAGGTTCTAATAGGTTCCAATAGGTTATGATAGGTTCTGATATGTTCTAATAGGTTCTGATAGGTTCTGATCGGTTCTAATAGGTTCTAATAGGTTTCTGATAGGTTCTGTTAGGTTCTAATAGGTTCTAATAGGTTCTAATAGGTTCTGATAGGTTCTGATCAGTTCTAATAGGGTCTATTAGGTTTCTGATAGGTTCTAATAGGTTCTAATAGGTTCTGATAGGTTCTGATCGGTTCTAATAGGTTCTGATAGGATCTGATAGGTTCTGATCGGTTCTAATAGGTTCTAATAGGTTCTGATAGGTTCTGTTAGGTTCTAATAGGTTCTAATAGGTTCTAATCGGTTCTAATAGGTTCTAATAGGTTCTAATAGGTTTCTAATAGGTTCTGATAGGTTCTGATAGGTTCTGATAGGTTCTGATAGGTTCTGATAGGTTCTGTTAGGTTCTAATAGGTTCTAAAAGGTTCTGATAGGTTCTGATCCGTTCTAATAGATTCTGATAGGTTCTGATAGGTTCTGATAGGTTCGAATCGGCTCTAATAGGTTCTAATAGGTTCTGATATGTTCTGTTAGGTTCTGATCGGTTCTAATAGGTTCTAATAGGTTCTGATAGGTTCTGTTAGGTTCTAATAGGTTCTAATAGGTTCTAATAGGTTCTAATAGGTTCTGTTAGGTTCTAATAGGTTCTAATAGGTTCTAATAGGTTCTAATAGGTTCTGATAGGTTCTGACCGGTTCTAATAGGTTCTAATAGGTTCTGATAGGTTCTGTTAGGTTCTAATAGGTTTCTAATAGGTTCTGATAGTTTCTGTTAGGTTCTAATAGGTTCTAATATGTTCTAATAGGTTTTAATAGGTTCTGATAGGTTCTAATATGTTCTGACAGGTTCTGATCAGTTCTAATAGGGTCTATTAGGTTCTGATAGGTTTCTAATAGGTTCTAATAGGTTCTGATAGGTTCTGACGGTTCTAATAGGTTCTGATAGGTTCTGATAGGTTCTGATCGGTTCTAATAGGTTCTAATAGGTTCTGATAAGTTCTGTTAGGTTCTAATAGGTTCTAATAGGTTCTAGTCGGTTCTAATAGGTTATAAAAGGTTCTAACAGGTTCTAATAGGTTTCTGATAGGTTCTGATAGGTTCTGATCGGCTCTAATAGGTTCTAATAGGTTCTGATAGGTTCAGTTAGGTTCTGATCGGTTCTAATAGGTTCTAATAGGTTCTGATAGGTTCTGTTAGGTTTCTAATAGGTTCTAATAGGTTCCAATAGGTTATGATAGGTTCTGATATGTTCTAATAGGTTCTGATAGGTTCTGATCGGTTTCTAATAGGTTCTAATAGGTTCTGATAGGTTCTGTTAGGTTCTAATAGGTTCTAATAGGTTCTAATAGGTTCTGATAGGTTCTGATCAGTTTCTAATAGGGTCTATTAGGTTCTGATAGGTTCTAATAGGTTCTAATAGGTTCTGATAGGTTCTGATCGGTTCTAATAGGTTCTGATAGGATCTGATAGGTTCTGATCGGTTCTAATAGGTTCTAATAGGTTTCTGATAGGTTCTGTTAGGTTCTAATAGGTTCTAATAGGTTCTAATCGGTTCTAATAGGTTCTAATAGGTTCTAATAGGTTCTAATAGGTTCTGATAGGTTCTGATAGGTTCTGATAGGTTCTGATAGGTTCTGATAGGTTCTGTTAGGTTCTAATAGGTTCTAAAAGGTTCTGATAGGTTCTGATCCGTTCTAATAGATTTCTGATAGGTTCTGATAGGTTCTGATAGGTTCGGATCGGCTCTAATAGGTTCTAATAGGTTCTGATATGTTCTGTTAGGTTCTGATCGGTTTCTAATAGGTTCTAATAGGTTCTGATAGGTTCTGTTAGGTTTCTAATAGGTTCTAATAGGTTCTAATAGGTTCTAATAGGTTCTGTTAGGTTCTAATAGGTTTCTAATAGGTTCTAATAGGTTCTAATAGGTTCTGATAGGTTCTGACCGGTTCTAATAGGTTCTAATAGGTTCTGATAGGTTCTGTTAGGTTCTAATAGGTTTCTAATAGGTTCTGATAGTTTCTGTTAGGTTCTAATAGGTTCTAATATGTTCTAATAGGTTTTAATAGGTTCTGATAGGTTCTAATATGTTCTGACAGGTTCTGATCAGTTCTAATAGGGTCTATTAGGTTCTGATAGGTTCTAATAGGTTCTAATAGGTTCTGATAGGTTCTGACGGGTTCTAATAGGTTCTGATAGGTTCTGATAGGTTCTGATCGGTTCTAATAGGTTTCTAATAGGTTCTGATAAGTTCTGTTAGGTTCTAATAGGTTCTAATAGGTTCTAGTCGGTTCTAATAGGTTATAAAAGGTTCTAACAGGTTCTAATAGGTTCTGATAGGTTCTGATAGGTTCTGATAGGTTCTGATCGGTTTTAATAGGTTCTAATAGGTTTCTGATAGGTTCTAACAGGTTCTAATAGGTTCTGATAGGTTCTGATAGGTTCTGATAGGTTATGATAGGTTCTGATCGGTTTTAATAGGTTCTAATAGGTTCTGATAGGTTCTTTTAGGTTCTAATAGGTTCTAATAGGTTCTGATAGGTTCTGATAGGTTCTGACCGGTTCTAATAGGTTCTAATAGGTTCTGATAGGTTTCTGTTAGGTTCTAATAGGTTCTAATAGGTTCTGATAGGTTCTGATAGGTTTCTGATCGGCTCTAATAGGTTCTAATAGGTTCTGATAGGTTCAGTTAGGTTCTGATCGGTTCTAATAGGTTCTAATAGGTTCTGATAGGTTCTGTTAGGTTCTAATAGGTTTCTAATAGGTTCCAATAGGTTATGATAGGTTCTGATATGTTCTAATAGGTTCTGATAGGTTCTGATCGGTTCTAATAGGTTCTAATAGGTTCTGATAGGTTCTGTTAGGTTCTAATAGGTTCTAATAGGTTCTAATAGGTTCTAATAGGTTCTAATAGGTTCCAATAGGTTCTGATAGGTTCGGATATGTTCTGATAGGTTTCTGATAGGTTCTAATAGGTTCTAAGAGCGAATGTTATCAACGGTCAGACATTTTCAAAATATTGTGGCCACAGCCGAAAAATCAATTCTGCTCATATTCTCATGTTAGGTAGACCTTAATATGAAACAAATCACTGCATACTTTGTTTGGCTGAATATCGATTTATTTTCGAGAAAATCGATAATAACCGAATTCTGTCAAAATGCCGCTTTTGGAGCTCAAAATTTAAGGCGAATCTCGAAGCTTCGCGTAGCAAAATGAAACATTCTAGGACAATAAAAACTACCAAATCTTAAAGAACGATATCGAAATATATGTTGAGAGCAATTTGAGCAATTCTTATCTTTTTATTTACAAAATATAATTAAATTTGTCCAACCTACTTTTAACTCGATTAAAAATAGATCAAAACTAACGTATTATTTAAGTATGTGCTACACAAAATAATTTGCCAAAAATCTGTCATTTGGAAGGCGAAGGGTGCTTCTTTTCGATCCCCAAAGGAATTTTTGGGGAAATGATTCAGTGCGATGTAATAAAATTTTAAAGTTGGATAAAATGCGCTGATTCAACGGATACTGAAAAGTCTCCTTAATTAGTTCAATGTGCACATACACGCAAAACTTTAATTGTTTCGCAGTTTACGTTCAACCTACAACTAATTTAACATAAAACCTCTAACCTTTATGTTGCTGTATCAAAGAAGAGGGCTGTAGTCCTGTAGTTGTTGCTTCCTTCGCGATAATTGCAGCTCACTGAAAGATGACCAGTACGCCATGTTTGTTTAGTTAAGCATAATTCGGACGTGTTTGATGAGAAGATTCTCTGTTTCCATTTTCGTTCAAAAGAGCAGGCTTCAAGTACTCTCCACAAAAAAGCCTTTGTTTAACCATTAGTTTTGAACTGAACAGCGAACCAAATGCGTTAATTCTAAAACATTGTCTCTTGTCTTGTAGCTTCTTGTGGAATTTACCGCTAATTACGGTCAGAACGGGTTTCAACTGAAATTGACAACTACATGTAACGCAAGAAAGGAACCGGAAGTTCATTTTTACGAGGGATGGCTGGAAGAGGGTGGGGTATACAATATAAAAGCCTTATTTCATTTATAGTTTCTTGTTTTATTTTTAATCTATTAGGTGAACATTTATCGCACAAGCGCATATTTTCTGACATTTGGAATTAAAAACTGAAAATCCGCAGTACTGTAAAAGGGGGAAATGAGAATAATAAATTCAATAAACTGAATTGCAGTGAAAACTGCAAGCGAGAAATGCTCTGCTTTATCTGAAAGTATCTCAACTAAGGCCATATGATCACTTTGAAAAGCTTTCACGACCAGGAATAATGCCTGATTGTTGGGATCGTTATCAATCTGACTTCCGTTGTTCTCCCGAAACCTGAAAACCCCCAAATAATTCAAGGCCAAAATGGGGTGTATTTCAAGTTGTATATTATATGCCTTTTAAGCCAGCCATAACTTTCAATAAAGTTGTAATATCATTGCAGTTATATTTTCCCAATAATCTAGCTTCAGTCCGGTTACGCATAGTCAAAGACCAACAGGGCCCGCGCAGCACTATTTTTGAGTGGGGCGGGGGGGGGGGGGGGGGGGGGGGGGTGCTAATGCGAACGTGTCAGCGTTAGCCGTCTAGGGGGGTCCGGGAAAATTGTGAATTTGAGTCCTCTGAAATGCATCTAAAATTAACAAGCGTGGTGCAAATTACCAACTTTCAGCGCTTAAATGGCGACTGTTTTTAATACAAGAACGGCAAACAATCAAAACAATCAGAGATTTTGGTAGATATTTTCTTTCCAACAGCCAGAAGCCTTCGTTAATTATGATCATTTTACCATGTGCGCTTCTCTGTTGGTTATCACGTAGGACTCCCGTGTCCCGCGATGTCCAGAGCTGTGTATTCGATGTGTATAATTCTCAGTTTAAAGTATCTATGGCGATAAAATGTTGTCATTAAAACGTTTCTTTATGAAATGCAAGATACAACTGCTCAATAGTTTAAAGTCAGTCAACTCAAAGTTATCTTAACTCTTGATATTTGTTCAGTTGTGACCGCGTCTACTTTGCTAATGGTCATTGCAACTTTTGTCCCTAGCGAACTTCTGCAGATCAAAAGGAAAATTGTATCAACAACTTCCAGTAAAAAGCGTTAACTAGTGAAATGACTTCTGGAAATGTATTATTATTTTTTTTTTTTTAGCCCCTCCCCTTGCGCGGTCCCTGACCAAGAACCCTTTATATATTGAGCTATTTACTTTTCCCCACTAATCTAGCCCTGGGGAAAAATGAGAATAATAAATTCAATAGACTGAATTGCACTGAAAACTGAAAGCGAGAAATGTTCTGCTTTAGAAAATGAAAAACGCTCGACGGTTGCGTGACAGATGCGTTCTTAACTTCCGGACCGGAGGTTATTTTTTGATAGGTGCTGGAAGAGGGTGGGGTTGAAGATACAGACTGATATCGTTGTAGGATGGTGACCCAGTGCTACCGATGGGATGGGCTCTAAAGTCAGCAGCACTAACAAGAAAGAACCTCACTGTGGCTACGATACTGAAGCACGGTTCCAAGCTGGAGAACGCATCGGGGAAAGGGCTGATCCTACGAGTATATGGAAAGCAATGCGAAGAGCAAGGCACAGCGAAGGCTCTAGTAGTATCTTTGACAAGGGCGACTTCCTCAGTCACACCTTTGTAAATAGCTCGATTTTTTTCTTGCTCAGTCGTGAAAAGAACTTACAGCACATACAAATCTGGCGATGAAGAAGTAGAAAGCCATCAACCGAATATTGGGGAAATATTAGTCAAACTGGCAACAACAACAAAAAGAACTCTACCAATATTCCCCAATACGGACCGAACAAGCTAGTTCAATAAAGTTTTTAGTACAATGGCTTTTTTAAAACTTTGTTGATTAACGCGCGCACGCCAAAGTAAAGCATGTTCTTACATTTTTCACGCCACTTTGCAAAATAATTAACCAAAATTGCAGCCAGACATAAGGAAAATGTTTCTACTTTATACAAAACAGTTTTATTTTGTTCAATGTTTCAAAAAGGAATTCGATGAAATGAGTTCGTCAACGGTCCCTCTTAGCCTTCCGTATTGGAACGTCGGACCGCTAAGGGGCACCTTTTGGCGTGGACCAGTTTGCCATATAATAAATGGATATTCTACAAGAATTAGTACCAGGTTGGACCAGACATCTAGTAGCTTGCATTACAGACAATTGATCAGTTTAGCCGTTGTCATTACACAACATAGTTCACTCACTGCTGACACACGTACGGCTGAGTGCGAAATAAATAATTAACAAGCAAGAATCCATTCTTGTATATGCGAGCGGCGAATTATATGCAAGCCGGCAATCACATGTGCAAGTCAAAAAAGAAATGCATCATTTTGTTTTTTACTCAAAACTCTCCCACCTTAAAGGGAGGGTTTCACGGTTCGGCGCATGTTCAGGCTTATCAACTTTATCCGTTTAAAAACCCAACTCACATGTCGTCTCGACACTTCAGTAATCACATACTATTAAAGGGTCCCTCTCAACCAGTGTGCTTTGCGCGCCAATACTCTTTCGGCGGCCATTTTTGGGTGCCGCGAAAATAGAAGCTTGAACTTAAAAACTACTTTTTGCAGGATTCTGGCCATGTTCTGGCCACAAAAAGCAGTTAGACGACCCAAGTTAGTACAAATTGGAAAGTATGGCATTCATTAGCCCCACGAGAGATCGAGTTCCCCGGATGAAAACAATAACACGCGACCGCAAAGCACACTGGTTGAGAGGGACCCTTTAACTAGTACAAGCAAAAAAGAAGAATGACCAAAATTTACAAAAAAAATTAACGGATTACACCGAGAATTGCCGACATTGAATACCAGAATAAATCACCACAATAAAGTGTTGGCCCGAAGGATTTATTCTTGTTATTTTTTCTGGTATTCAAATGTCGACATTCTCGGTGTTATCAGTTGAATTTTGAATTTTTTTGCGAATTTTGGTCATTCGTCGTTATGCTTGGACCAATTATAGTATGTGATTACTGAAGTATCAAGAAGTGCATGTGAATGGGGTTTTTTAAACGGATAAAGCTGATAAGCCGGCGCATGCGCCCAACCGTGAAACACTCGCTTTAATGTCCAAATCCGGTGCCTCCGAAACCACCTCCTAAACGTCCCGTGGACGTTAAGCGGGTAACTTGTGAAAACGTTGGCGGCCCCTTATTCTCCCTGTCCACACATGACTGGACCAGGGCTACATGTATATATAGCGCCATTGGACTTTTGGATTTTGGCGCTATATAAATGTATTTTTATTATTATTATTATTATATTAGTGGGGAAAAGTAAATACAGTAGCTCAATGTATATAAAGGGGTCTTGGTCTTTGACTATGCCAAACCGGACTGAAGCTAGATTATTGGGAAAATATAACAATGATATTACAACTTTATTGAAAGTTATGGCTGGCTTACAAGGCAGATAATATACAACTTGAAATACACCCCATTTTGGCCTGGGATTATTTGGGGTTTTTCAGGTTTCGGGAGAACAACGGAAGTTGATTAATCAGATTGATAACGATCCCAACAATCAGGCATTATTCCTGGTCGTGAAAGCTTTTCAAAGTGATCATATGGCCTTAGTTGAGATACTTTCAGATAAAGCAGAGCATTTCTCGCTTGCAGTTTTCACTGCAATTCAGTGTATTGAATTTATTATTCTCATTTCCCCCTTCTACAGTGCTGCGGATTTTCAGTTTTTAATTCCAAATGTCAGAAAATATGCGCTTGTGCGATAAATGTTCACCTAATAGATTAAAAATAAAACAAGTAACTATAAATGAAATAAGGCTTTTATATTGTATACCCCACCCTCTTCCAGCCATCCCTCATAAAAATGAACTTCCGGTTCCTTTCATGCGTTACATGTAGTTGTCAATTTCAGTTGAAACCCGTTCTGACCGTAATTAGCGGTAAATTCCACAAGAAGCTACAAGACAAGAGACAATGTTTTAGAATTAACGCATTTGGTTCGCTGTTCAGTTCAAAACTAATGGTTAAACAAAGGCTTTTTTGTGGAGAGTACTTGAAGCCTGCTCTTTTGAACGAAAATGGAAACAGAGAATCTTCTCATCAAACACGTCCGAATTATGCTTAACTAAACAAACATGGCGTGCTGGTCATCTTTCAGTGAGCTGCAATTATCGCGAAGGAAGCAACAACTACAGGACTACAGCCCTCTTCTTTGATACAGCAACATAAAGGTTAGAGGTTTTATGTTAAATTAGTTGTAGGTTGAACGTAAACTGCGAAACAATTAAAGTTTTGCGTGTATGTGCACATTGAACTAATTAAGGAGACTTTTCGGTATCCGTTGAATCAGCGCATTTTAGCCAACTTTAAAATTTTATTACATCGCACTGAATCATTTCCCCAAAAATTCCTTTGGGAATCGAAAAGAAGCACCCTTCGCCTTCCAAATGACAGATTTTTGGCAAATTATTTTGTGTAGCACATACTTAAATAATAGGTTAATTTTGACCTATTTTTAATCGAGTTAAAAGTAGGTCGGACAAATTTAATTATATTTTGTAAATAAAAAGATAAGAATTGCTCAAATTGCTCTCAACATATATTTCGATATCGTTCTTTAAGATTTGGTAGTTTTTTATTGTCCTAGAATGTTTCATTTTGCTACGCGAAGCTTCGAGATTCGCCTTAAATTTTGAGCTCCAAAAGCGGCATTTTGACAGAATTCGGTTATTATCGATTTTCTCGAAAATAAATCGATATTCAGCCAAACAAAGTATGCAGTGATTTGTTTCATATTAAGGTCTACCTAACATGAGAATATGAGCAGAATTGATTTTTCGGCTGTGGCCACCAAATGTCTGACCGTTGGTAACATTCACTCCTAATAGGTTTCTGTTAGGTTCTAATAGGTTCTAATAGGTTCTGATAGGTTCTGATCCGTTCTAATATGTTCTGATAGGTTCTGATAGGTTCTGATAGCTTTCTGATCGGCTCTAATAGGTTCTAATAGGTTCTGATAGGTTCTGTTAGGTTCTAATAGGTTCTAATAGGTTCTGATAGGTTCTGTTAGGTTCTAATAGGTTCTAATAGGTTCTGATAGGTTCTAATATGTTCTGATAGGTTCTGATCAGTTTCTAATAGGGTCTATTAGGTTCTGATAGTTTTTAATAGGTTCTGATAGGTTCTGATCGAGTTCTAATAGGTTCTGATAGGTTCTGAAAGGTTCTGATCGGTTCTAATAGGTTCTAATAGGTTCTGATAGGTTCTCTTAGGTTGTAATAGGTTCTGATAGGTTCTGATCGGTTCTGAACGGTTCCGATAGGTTCTGATCGGTTCTAATAGGTTCTAATAGGTTCTGATAGGTTCTGTTAGGTTCTAATAGGTTCTAATAGGTTCTAATAGGTTCTGATAGGTTCTGACCGGTTCTAATAGGTTCTAATAGGTTCTGATAGGTTCTGTTAGGTTCTAATAGGTTCTAATAGGTTCTGATAGGTTCTGTTAGGTTTCTAATAGGTTCTAATAGGTTCTGATAGGTTCTAATATGTTCTGATAGGTTCTGATCAGTTTCTAATAGGGTCTATTAGGTTCTGATACGTTTTAATAGGTTCTGATAGGTTCTGATCGGTTCTAATAGGTTCTGATAGGTTCTGAAAGGTTCTGATCGGTTCTAATAGGTTCTAATAGGTTCTGGATAGGTTCTCTTAGGTTGTAATAGGTTCTGATAGGTTCTGATCGGTTCTGAACGGTTCCGATAGGTTCTGATCGGTTCTAATAGGTTCGAATAGGTTCTGATAGGTTCTGTTAGATTCTAATAGGTTCTGATAGGTTTTAATAGGTTCTAATATGTTCCAATAGGTTCTAACGGGTTCTAATAGCTTCTGATAGGTTCTAATAAGTTCTAATATGTTCCAATAGGTTCTAACGGGTTCTAATAGGTTCTTAATAGGTTCTGATAGGTTCTGATAGGTTCTGTTTGATTCTAATAGGTTCTGATAGGTTCTAATAGGTTCTAATAGGTTCTAATAGGTTCTGATAGGTTCTGATAGGTTCTGATCGGTTCTAATAGGTTTCTGATAGGTTCTGTTAGGTTCTAATAGGTGTCTGATAGGTTCTAATATGTTCTAATAGGTTCTGATCAGTTTCTAATAGGTTCTAATAGGTTCTGATAGGTTCTAATAGGTTCTAATAAGGTTCTGATCGGTTCTAATAGGTTCTAATAGGTTTCTGATAGGTTCTGATAGGTTCTAATAGGTTCTGATATGTTTCTGATAGATTCTGACCGGTTTTAATAGGTTCTAATAGGTTCTGATAGGTTCTGTTAGGTTCTAATAGGTTCTAATAGGTTCTAATATGTTTCTAATAGGTTTCTGTTAGGTTCTAATAGGTTCTAATAGGATCTGATAGGTTCTGATAGGTTCTGATCGGCTCTAATAGGTTCTAATACGTTCTGATAGGTTCAGTTAGGTTCTGATCGGTTCTAATAGGTTCTAATAGGTTCTGATAGGTTCTGTTAGCGTTCTAATAGGTGTCTAATAGGTTTCCAATAGGTTCTGATAGGTTCTGATCGGTTCTAATAGGTTCTAATAGGTTCTGATAGGTTCTGTTAGGTTCTAATAGGTTCTAATATGTTCTGATAGGTTCTGATCAGTTCTAATAGGGTCTATTAGGTTCTGATAGGTTCTAATAGGTTCTAATAGGTTCTGATAGGTTCTGATCGGTTCTAATATGTTCTGATAGGTTCTGATAGGTTTCTGATCGGTTCTAATAGGTTCTAATAGGTTCTGATAGGTTCTGTTAGGTTCTAATAGGTTCTAATAGGTTCTAATCGGTTCTAATAGGTTCTGTTAGGTTCTAATAGGTTCTGATAGGTTCTGATAGGTTCTGACCGGTTCTAATAGGTTCTAATAGGTTCTGATAGGTTCTGTTAGGTTCTAATAGGTTTCTAATAGGTTCTGATAGGTTCTGATCCGTTCTAATAGGTTCTGATAGGTTCTGATAGCTTCTGATAGCTTCTGATCGGCTCTAATAGGTTCTAATAGGTTCTGATAGGTTCCGTTAGGTTCTGATCGGTTCTAATAGGTTCTAATAGGTTCTGATAGGTTCTGTTAGGTTCTAATAGGTTCTAATAGGTTCTAGTAGGTTCTAATAGGTTCCAATAGGTTCTGATAGGTTCGGATATGTTCTGATAGGTTCTGATAGGTTCTAATAGGTTCTAATAGGTTCTGTTAGGTTCTAATAGGTTCTAATAGGTTCTGATAGGTTCTGATCTGTTCTAATAGGTTCTGATAGGTTCTGATAGGTTCTGATAGCTTCTGATCGGCTCTAATAGGTTCTAATAGGTTCTGATAGGTTCTGTTAGGTTCTGATCGGTTTCTAATAGGTTCTAATAGGTTCTGATAGGTTCTGTTAGGTTCTAATAGGTTCTAATAGGTTCTAAAAGGTTCTGATAGGTTCTGACCGGTTCTAATAGGTTTCTAATAGGTTCTGATAGGTTCTGTTAGGTTCTAATAGGTTCTAATAGGTTCTGATAGGTTCTGTTAGGTTCTAATAGGTTCTAATAGGTTTCTGATAGGTTCTAATATGTTCTGATAGGTTCTGATCAGTTCTAATAGGGTCTATTAGGTTCTGATACGTTTTAATAGGTTTCTGATAGGTTCTGATCGGTTCTAATAGGTTCTGATAGGTTCTGATAGGTTCTGATCGGTTCTAATAGGTTCTAATAGGTTCTGATAGGTTCTCTTAGGTTGTAATAGGTTCTGATAGGTTCTGATCGGTTCTGAACGGTTCCGATAGGTTCTGATCGGTTTCTAATAGGTTCTAATAGGTTCTGATAGGTTCTGTTAGATTCTAATAGGTTCTGATAGGTTTTAATAGGTTCTAATATGTTCCAATAGGTTCTAACGGGTTCTAATAGCTTCTGATAGGTTCTAATAAGTTCTAATATGTTCCAATAGGTTCTAACGGGTTCTAATAGGTTCTAATAGGTTCTAATAGGTTCTGATAGGTTCTGATAGGTTCTGTTTGATTCTAATAGGTTCTGATAGGTTCTAATAGGTTCTAATAGGTTCTAATAGGTTTCTAATAGGTTTCTGATAGGTTCTGATAGTTCTGATCGGTTCTAATAGGTTCTGATAGGTTCTGTTAGGTTCTAATAGGTTCTGATAGGTTCTAATATGTTCTAATAGGTTCTGATCAGTTCTAATAGGTTCTAATAGGTTCTGATAGGTTCTAATAGGTTCTAATAGGTTCTGATAGGTTCTGTTAGGTTCTAATAGGTTCTAATAGGTTCTAATATGTTCTAATAGGTTCTGTTAGGTTCTAATAGGTTCTGATATGTTCTAATAGGTTCTAATAGTTTCTTATAGGTTCTAATAGGTTCTGATAGGTTCTGATATGTTCTAATAGGTTCTGACAGGTTCTGATAGGTTCTGATTGGTTCTAATAGGTTCTAATAGGTTCTAATAGTTTGTGATAGGTTCTGATATGTTCTAATAGGTTCTGACAGGTTCTGATAGGTTCTGATCGGTTCTAATATGTTCTAATAGGTTCTGATAGGTTCTAATTAACAATTAGATTATGAACTCGAGATTTCTATGATGTGATAGTTTATCACATCGTAGAAATTGAGAGCGAATAATCTAATTGTTTTAGTAAAAATTATAACAATTGTCTTGTAATAACTCTAAATCCTCTTCCAAAACTCAAGAGAAAGGAGAAGGAACCGAAATTTTGTAGACGACCACCAGCCACTGCACACTAATATAACAATAGAGTGTTTCTGTCGAGGAACTATCGGCTGATAGTTGCCCGCGGAAATTTTATGTTCTAAAAAATAAATATTAGCCCGAGAAACGAAGTTCGAGGGCTTATATGCTAGTTTTTTAGAACATAAAATTTCCAAGGGCAACTATCAGACCGATAGTTCCGAGACAAAAACACTCTATTGTCGTTATTGTTCACCACTAAATTTTCCGCGCGGCGGCCTAAAAACTGAAAACGACATGAATTTATTTATTTCGATTTCTAATTACACACTGCGACGCTTGGAGCTTCAAAAATAGTTTTGCATTTCAACTTTTGTCTCGTAAATACGTACAAAACTTTAGGTTAAACTTTGGTATTACTTTTTCAAAAGGTATAAATCGACTGAGTGATTTTTTCAGTTCCATCTAAATGAAGTATGATTTGTATGAAAAACGGCGGCAAAACCTGGCGCGGGTTTCCGCCAAGTGAATGAAAAGAAAGCAGGACAAAAAGTTTTCTTCGGATTATTTCTTCGCTCAATCTCTTCGAAAGTTTCATATATTCTGGAAAATTGTGCAAATGATTTAGCTCAAAATGGGAAGATCGGAAATAATTGTGGAGCTGAACATTATATTCATTTTACAAGTCGAACGGACAACTGAACGGGTGTCGAAGGTTCACTGCGGGGCCGAAACGCTTGACGAACTGCCGTATTTAAAAGCTTCGTAACCAATATTTATTGTGCTGATTCAAGCTGGAATTGACAAGCCTCTTGGAAATACAAGGTAACAATACTGAACAGGCTAAGCTTAAACTTGTGGTGTAAACAGGCTGTCATTTTTTGGACGAATTTGTGTCGGTTTACCGATCTTTCCGTAAATTGTTTAGTGCTCTTTCATTCGCATTTGTTGTACATTTACAGGAATTTTCCATTAAATATTTCGTTCCAAACTTCGTGCATGCCCATATGTTATGAAAGAATTGATAGAGAGTAAATTCTCGCTATTTTTTAATTTATTCTTTCAACTGTTTAGCTCAAAACTGCACAAAACGGTTGTTTTTTTCGCTCGGGCGGGCACTATCGATCCAGGGTTTTTTGCCCGACGGGCACTATTACCTGACAGTGTCTCTCCGCGGATGAACACTATCACGTCACGTGTTCGATTTAAGCCAATCAGAATCAAAGAAAATTTAGTGGGTGAACTATAATGGCTGATAGTA
>MU825997.1:0-37490 GCA_029204205.1 Desmophyllum pertusum | reverse complement strand
CACATGCACAAATAATGACGCAACAACTCTGGCAGTAAATGGGACTATGGACACTGGGTGCTCCCTAGGATAAACAACGAGCGTGGGTGGTAGCGACACACCCTGGGAGGCGTAATTGGGTGGTTAGCGAACAGCACCCTGCAAACTAAGTGGGGCGGTTAGCGGACACAAACCCCAAAGCACAAACTTGGGCGGTTGGCGGACACACCCAGTGAATGAATTGGGGTGGTTAGCGAACTCACCCAGCGAACGAAGCCCCCCAACCCAGCTAGGTAGCTAAAGATAAGGTGGGATAAGGGACCCACCCAACCTGCCACGGGCGATAGCTAAGTGGAAGGTGTGCACCCAAGGCCAGGAGTCACAAGTTTATTTTTAAGGGGAGGGTAGGGGAGGGAAAAAACAAAACTTACAAGGGAAAAATAGATAGCGTGTCTAGCGTGCTACTGGTACAAAGACTGGTGTAACAAAACACAATGCATGTAAGTAATGTTCATTTGAGACCTGATATGCCACAGTAGGCTACACTGATAACATTGGATAAAGCACGGCACGCAATTCTAAAACGATTGACATGGGCACTAAGTGCTGATAGCGAGACCAAGTTAATGTAGCTAATAGCATCCATTGTTTGGATATCAAGTTCATTGGAATGTTTGTAACACATTATGTCGATTAAACAGCATCTCTGAGGCCAAGATATGTGATAGCTAATAAAGCTAAGCTCTTGTAGTTAACTATACTTTACGATTAAAGTGATACATTAACAACACATTCGCTCTTCAACATGCACAAATAATGAACGCAACAACTCTGGCAGTAAATGGGACGATGGACACTGGGTGCTCCCTAGGATAACAACGAGCGTGGGTGGTAGCGACACACACCTGGGAGGCGTAATTGTGTGGTTAGGGCGAACAGCACCCTGCAACTAAGTGGGGCGGTTTATCGGAACACAAACCCCAGAGCACAAACTTGGGCGTTTGCGGACACACCCATTGAATGTACTTGGGTGGTTAGCGAACTCACCCATCGAACGAAGCCCCCCAACCCGCTAGGTAGCTAAAGATAAGGTGGGATAGAGGGACCCACCACAACCTGCCGACGGGCGATAGCTAAGTGGAATGTGTGCACCCAAGCATTATGCCGCCAATACTGCCAGGTCATCAATTATATAACAATCACAACTTCAAAAAGGTCTTACCATTGTCCCGTGCTTGGATCCCAAGATTGGAGTGAAGTACTATGGGTGGTGGCTAGCTTGGGCAGGGACTGTTTTGTAGTATTGAAGCAGGAGTCCTTGATATATTGGGTGTAACAGTTGCTGGACCCATCGGCCAGGGGTTTTGAATAAGCCAGGGTAGGCTAAGCCGGCCTCTGCAAGCGGTGGTTGCAAGCCCAATGCGGAAACTGTGTGATGTCTAGGACTCTGTGGCGAAGCCTAAATTGTTGGAGCAGGAGGCGCAGGATAGGAGGTGACTTTGGTTCTCTGGTGAGAAAATTGCCGCGTTGAGAAAAATAAAGGGGGGTGCCACTGCGGGGAGGCTGGTGATCCAGGTCAGACGACGCATGGCCCGTACCGCGCATACCGACAGCGGCCAGAAGGAGCGAGCATGAGTGGAGGGCAACCCTTGCCGGAAGGGATCATTTTTTTGATGATTTCAGCTGCGTTGTTAAAGATCCCATCAGTGGTAAAACTAATGGTCTGAGTGGGAACAGGTGTACAAGTGTTTGAAGGAAGTTGAAGTATGGTGAGGTGAACTCCACTTGTAACGTAGGAAACCAAAGAAAGCCGAGAGGAAAGGGCTGACCAGAGCATGAGTTTGTCTTGCGAGGCAATCTGGGCGTCAGCTGCCCGTGCTCTTTAAAATTGACCGCATGACTGACATAGTGATGGGGAGACGGCGGCGAGAAGACAGTCGCTTTGTGCGCTTAATGCCTGCTTAAAGTAAATGAAGGAGGGGGGCATCTGCAAACGGGTCTTGGAGGCTGTTTTTCGATGTGTGGTAAAACTGGAGCCGCTGCCCAGATACAGCTTAATGGTTGGGAAACTGGACTTTGGTCATAGAGCCGATAGGCAAAATAGCGTAGCTGTAACTCTGATGCAGGGAATGGATCCCATTGTCCTGGAATAGCAGAAGGTAGTGTACCTGCGAATTCCAGCTTGGTAGGCACGGCGTGTGGAGGGTGCGATGGCCTGAGACTGTGTAGAAAGGCTAGGCGACCAGCCAGAGGGTCCGGGCTGAGGGAGGAGCTGCAGTCCTGTTCCAACTCTGTGCCTGATGGGCGAGGTGGCAGAAACCGGGACGATCTGAAAACGGGACAAAAGCGTCAGCAATTGAGTTGTCAGGTTGCCACGAATGTGGGAAAACAAGAACGTGAAAATTGGTGGTATGCAGCGCAAGAAGAAAATAATTGACCGTACAAGGTGCAAGAGGAGGGGGTCCGCAGGAAGAACCCTTTGCCCAAATGTCCACAACTGATTGGTTGTCACATTGGAATAACAGTTTTTTGCCCCTCCATAGGGAACCTCAAAGGAGGCAAGGCAAGAGCTATGGGGTATAGCTCCTTCCACTGGATTGGAGCGATCTGTCATGTTAGGAGGCCAGGGACCAGTGAAGCATCGGCCATGAAAGTAGATACCAAAACCAATGACCCTCCAGAAGCGTCGGTGAAGAGCATCGAGATCCGGGGATCTTGACAAATGGGATCGGGAATGATGGCACGGCCGTTCCAGAGAGAGTAGCAACTTCAGCCACCAAGCTACGTCCCGACGAGCCTCAGTGTTGAGTGATATATGATTGTGGGAAGGCGAGCAGTTGTACTCAGGTCATGCAGGGCGCCGGAGGAAGTATGCCGACCAGCTGGGCATGATTCGACGAAGGCAAAGTTAAGTTTACCAATGAGGGAGAGGAGTTCTCTTTGATGCATTCTTACAAGAAGACCAGGCCTGTAGTTCAGCTAGTAGCTCGGTGAGTTTATCGGGAGGTAAAGAACATTCCATGAGGTTGGAGTCAATCAGTATACCAAGAAACACCAGTCGAGTGGTTGGACCCTCCAGTTTATCAGGGGCCAAGGGGATGCCCAGATGGTCCGTCGGTTTTTACCATGGTTTTGGACTTGAGATGCACACAATGGTGACAGTGGTGGACCCACGGTAAAGTAGTCGTCGAGGTAGTGCATGAGAGCTTGGATAGCGTAATTTGTTTCTTTAGTATCCACTCAAAGGCATCGGCTAAACGATTAAATAGGAACGGCGAGGAACGGAGACCGAAAGGTATACGACGATCCGACATAGAATTTTTTCCTGCCAATGCATGCCAAGGAGGTCCCAGTCAATGGGGGACACGGGACATATTTTCGAAAGGCATGCTTGAGGTCAAGCTTAGCCATTAGAGCACCGGTGCCAACTGAAGATACTAGGGCCAGGGCTTGATCGAAGGAAGCGTAATGTCAGGTGTAGTCCTCTTTAGCGATAAAGTCATTGATGGAAGAGCCCCGGGCGAGGAGAGATCCATGATGATACGCCAGGAACCATCCTTTTTAGGAACAACCCCCAGGGGTGAGCACTGCAGGGTTGGAAGGGGAAGAGATGAGAAGGGACCTGCTGTGTGGCCTCTACTGATCTCTTTCTGGAGAGCCTCGGTAACTGCTTCGGGGTGAAGGAGAGTAGATTTTAAATTTGGGGTAATTCTGTGGTAACGGGGACCCTGGTAGCCAATGCGACAGCCAAATCGAAGGTCATGAACTCAGATCCGAAGCAAATTGTCGGTCAGGATAGTGTTTCAATTCTTGAGCCAAGTTGGGAATGCAAACATGAGTTGATTGAGGAAGGTGGGAAAGACTGGATGGCAATTGTTATACCCCTTTAGGGCATTGGGTACTGGGATGGGTGCCGCCGCAACCTTTGGTTTACTGCAGATGTGAAGAAATTGGCAGTTTGATGCGACGGCAGTAACGACGGTTGAAATCCCGACAGGTGAAGTTTTGGCGAAGGGGCTGAGAGGCTGACCTGCTGAGTGTTGGCGGGTGGCTTAGGGATACTGGTTGTAGAGTAGGCTGACCCTGGAGTGAATGGCTGGGTTTGGGCTGGGGGGCGACGAAAGGACTGGTTGGCCTGGGAATGAGTGGGGCAATTAATGGTGGCGATGGCCGTAAGAGTGACACGAGATGCAGAAAGGGAGCGTTTTCCTCTTTCAGAATGTCATTATAGAGCTGGTCGTTGATTTTCCCCCATGCCAACAACGGGTTAGCGGCGGCCATGTAGCGGAAGGCAGTGTCGTACATTATCCAGGCGGACGCCCTAAACTTCCTGCTGAATTTACAAATCTGGTCTTGGTAGGCCAGGAGATCAGGAGCGAGGAGAGGGAAGTGGTGAAGGACTATTCGCAGGTAAATATTCCAGGCCTCCAACCAGGAATGAAGTCCATCCACCGGGCGTTTGCGTTGTTGTGAGGGGACTATAGCCAGGGCTGAGGGGTCTTGGGAGTTGACCTCTAACTTATATTGATTCTGGGCGGTCAGAGATGGGTGAGGGTATAAGTTGTCAGTCAGTAAATCAGCAAAATCAATGTACTCACGTTTGGTGATCCGCTGCAGGATTTTTTGCGGAAAGAGGTGGTAGATTGTGAGCTGGGGCGAAAGTGCGCAGGCGTTCCCGCCAAGTTGGCTGGTGGGGGATTGGGACCAAGTGTTGACGATTGACCGACGCCATGTTGTTCTGCTCCTGAAGCGTTGATCGGAACATTTTGGGGACCAATTGGGATGGCCGTCGGGGTAGGCTGTTGTTGCGGAGTAGCAGGAGAAAGCAATGAATCTTGCAGGCGGAACTGGAGGCTGTTGTGAGCCAACACGCTCGCTGTGAACGACTGCCGAGATGAGCGATCGCAGCTGGGTGATCTGCACCTCAGAAAAGGCGGTCGCTGGTGTTGGATTTTCGTTCACGTTAACGGTCAAGGGCGGTAGAGCAACGTTGTTTGAACCATCAGCGGCGGTGGAGCCAGCAGGTGGTGGAGTAGCGTGCTCGAATGCGTGAATCCGTTCGGCGAGGCGTGCCTTTGAGCCAGTTGTCACGAGATGTCGCGCCGAAGCTAACAACACCAAGTTCTGGCGCGATAAAGCCAAGAGTTGGCCAAGCTCCAAGGATGCCGGATTGACTGAAGCATCGGAGGCACGGCGACGATTTCTGGTTACACGAGGCATGCTGAAAAACAAACTCACAAGGGAAAAATAGATAGCGTGTCTAGCGTGCTACTAGTACAAAGACTGGTGTACAAAACACATGCATGTAAGTAATGTTCATTTGAGACCTGATATGCCACAGATGGCTACACTGATAACATTGGATAAAGCCCGGCACGCAATTGTAAACGATTGACATGGGCACTAAGTGCTGATAGCGATACCAAGTTAATGTAGCTAATAGCATCCATTGTTTGGATATCAAGTTCATTGGAATGTTTTGTAACACATTATGTCGATTAAACAGCATCTCTGAGGCCAAGATATGTGATAGGCAATAAAGCTAAGCTCTTGTAGTTAACTATACTTTACAAGTAAAGTGAACATATAACACTTCAGAGTGGTAAAGTTTTTTCTTTCGCCAACCAATAGTAGAAACCTAATCGTAAGAACAGGAAAATTACTGTTTTGAATAATGTTTCTGTCTCAAGACGCAGGCGCAATAGAAAAGTGGCCCAAATCGTCCACTATACAGATATCAGTTAGGTATGAATATATCATCTGACATGCACCACTCCTTAATCACGGGGACGATGTCATCACCCTGAGATACCATTGCCAATGGTTTTATTGTCGCCATCCAAGCCAGAGTGTCAACCAATTAAAAAAAAAAATTACCATAGCGGTAAACTTCTCCAACAGCTGGACAGTCGCTACAGTTCTTATTTAGTATGGTCAGTGTGATGTTAACTATGCTTCCTGCAACGTGAAAAGAAATGAAAACTAACATTACAGCTTTGCTAACTTGTTAAGTGGAACAGGTGATGATGTGTCACAAGTTTATTGCACAACTTGTACCTAAAAAAACTGAAAATGAAAAGAGACACTAAAAACACAGACAGAAAGGACATGAACTAATATGCCTCCAACAATGAGAATGAGACGAAGTTTAACAATTACCTTTACATGCTTTATTTCTTCATTTTCCTTTCAAGAAACTAAATCAATGCTTGTTTTACTTCAACACTGGTTAGGCCATGCGTTTTGAGTTATGCAGAGTACGACTCCAATTTTGAAGTGGGAAAGGGACACATGATTGTATCTACATATCCATGCAGATAATGTAACAATGAATTACTCCGTTTTTAAGGAACCAGGTGTCTAATCTATTTGCAGGAACTGTTTTTTCGTATTATTATCCTGGTTAGACTATAATGTTAATCTTGAGAGTTAAGCATGATTCGTGCTATTAATGGTCTTTACCTATATGTTTATTTAAACGTTTAATATGAATTGAATGGAACCACAACATATTAAATCCTATTTCCATTCCTGGTAACTTACAAAGGATGGTAACAAACAACAACTGACACGTAGCTTGAATCTGTTAGTGTACATTTTCTCTTTTTAATTGACCATGAAAAACAAAATAAAATTGTAGACATTTCACGCGATCGTCACGTTTTTAACATTTCATTTACTTTCTTTAAGGGGAGAAACACGATGAGTGTCGAATAAAATGATTTCTTCAGGTACCTCTTGCAACTTGTTTAACAGTTGCTTAATTAATTACAGGTACTCCAGTCCATTCTTTGTGTGTGCCATCCGAAAGTCATACACAACGGCAAAAATGAACACAACCAATTTATAGGAAAACAGGCTGACATGTAGCTTGCTTAGAGTACATTAATATAAAACAAAACCCTTACCTTCAGTCGTTGGTTTGCATGAGTTCGCTATGAACAGAAAATAATATACGTTTTAATGCATAACAGGGGGGGGGGGGGGGGGGGGTGGGGGAAGAAACTCCTTATAAATGGTTTTGCAGAATTACGGACATAGCGGTGCCGGGCAACCGAGCGTGCGCAGTAGCACTCAACTAGTTGCTAAGAGGATTGTCCCACGGGAACTTACTGACAATAAAAAGCTTTTCAGGCAAGAAATTCACACCTAAATGTGTTTTTCCTTGGTTGTTTTCGCTCGAAAACGAAGGGAGACGTGTTTTTTTCGTTGTTGTCTGATTTCGCTTTGCCTCGTGTATTACGATAAACATTTTCATCCGACTTCGCTTCCCGTTCCAGTAGTAGCACTACTGACCGTATCCGAAAGGACTCTCGCTGGATCCTCTCGCTGTAGCATGTAAATGCAGCTCAGACGGATTTTTCGCTTGTTGTTTCACGCTGCCGAGTTGGCGGCGTGAAAGATCTGGCCAAAAATCCGCCAGCGCTGTGTTTGCAGGCTACACGCGTACAGCTCTACGCTGCGAGCTTGAAAAAGTTTCCTGGGTTAGAAAACAATGAAGTTTTGGTTGACGTCATTCTTAGCAACGGCTTGATTGACACAGGATTCGCACTGTTGGCCCGGCACCACTATGCGCCGGCTTTCTATCCCCTCCCCCCCCCCCCCCCGATGCATAACTACAAAAACTGCCTCACATAGCGGGGTTTATAATTCTGTCCCCTAACAGCTCAGCTGGAGCGAAATCTCGTCTGGCGTTTACGATCATATTTATGATGAAGGAACGTGGCGGAAATGACGTCACACGATGCGCTGGTGGCCTAATGGTCTAAGGCGCTAACTTTTAAATCTGATCTTCGGGACTGAGGGCGAGGGTTCGACGCCTGGGGTCCTTTTTTTTTAGGTTCGAAACCGGGCCGTTCTTTTTTTTTCTTTTCCTTTTCTTTGCTGGACTTCGACGTAATCTGTGTAGACGTAATGTAGCGGGAACAGGAACCGCTACTCAAGAATTACTCCAAGTTTGTTTATCGATCGAATTTATATGGGAAGTGACTTTGTGGACGTTCAGTAGTGCGGGGAATTTGGGACAAAAAAACCAGCTTTATTAAATCCGGTATCAGGAACAGGAACGACGACTCAATAATTTCTCAAAGTACGATCAACATATGGCTTTATAGTTGTCATTGTAGACGTGAAGACTTGTGTCTACAAATAATTCGCCGATCGATATTGCGAATTTGCCAGGCGGCTGAATGCCAAAATGAGTAAGAGAAGATTTAGGCTACAAAATCGAGGTGGTTTCAGATCATTCGACGAAAAAGCGGGAAAAACAGTACGTCAATTTCCGAAACGCTACAATTTATTCCACATACATTGTGTTGACATTGTACGACTGCAATTTGACATCTGTGAACACCTTCAACTGATTCGATTCGATATGCTTCACAGACTTCACAGTAAAATATATATTCGCGGCTTAATCACGGCGTTGAAAAAAGGAAATATGTTTTCAAATGTTTCCTTAACAAGAAAAGGAAAGGTTCTTTGCATGAAATAATTATAATTGGTGTACAAATCTGTAGTCAGAAATTCAGGACATATTCTAAGCGGTGTCACGCAAGTTACTCGTCCAGTCAGTCGTTCGTCGAAAACAAGACCGTCAACCAACGGAAAGGGCAGATGTCGGGAGACCAGCGAACTCCAGTCGATCCCTAAAGCCTGGTTATCACCCTCACACCAAAACAATAATTTATCCCCATCACAGATTCGCGAGGACCCATACGAGTCACGTATTACTAGTTAACTAATAATATGTGACTCGCAGGTCCTCGCGAAGCTGGATGAGGATTAACTATTTTTGGGATGCGAGGGTGATAACCAAGCTTTAGAGATCGACTGGAGTTTGTTAGTCTCCTGACATCTGTGTGTATACGCCTTTCCTGTTCAGGATCTTGTTTTGGAAAGTTGTCACGTTTTCCATCCTTATTATTTTTATCTATTATGTATCAATTTACTCAATTATTCCTTGCATTTCTTTCTTGTCACGCAACACTCAAACACATTGACAACAAAGTGACATTTTCTAGTAAATGTTGGAATTTATTTAGCTGAAAATTAAAGTTTTACATATGAAAAATAACTTCCTAACATACATCAATCTCTTAAATTATGACATTCTGCTGAATGGCATTGCTGAAAACAATTTCTATTCGTAAACAATGAACTCTGACACTGCTCAAATTCAATACGGAAAATTGAATAGTTTTTATAAAGTTTTTAGAATAAAGTTAAAAAACCCCGGAAATACACACAATACAATACAAACGAGTTCAAAATACATAGAAATCAGAACGAAGATTACATAAAAGCATTAATATTTTAATTAGTTTTTATCAGTTATGTGAATATTTGCCTATAAAAACAGAATACATTCTAGAACGAACCTTACAAGCTGTGGATCACAAGTTACACGCATTGATCATCTCTTCTTCTGTAGATGACAAATCTCCGAATTTCTGACCCGAAGTCAACCTCAAAATTAGTATCCACACACCTCGAAGAGCGTCTTCAGCAGAAGTATATGTTTTAGGGTCTGTTTGAAGCCATCAAGAAAATCGAATTCAAAGTCGCTCAATTGTCTTGGCGTCATGACGCGAACTGGAACACGAAACCCTTGATCGCTTACACACATCACCAATAGCGAATCATGTTAAACCTTATATAATAGTTTCTTTATGTTTTTTTCTGTCGAAAATTGTTATTGGCTGGCTGGCTGGCAAAGCTTTATTCTCTCATGTAAGGAGCATGTAAAGTCATCGTTCGCCGGCGAAGAGGGATATAAATTCGATCGATAAATACATGTGCTAAGTTTGGAGCAATTCTTGAGTAGGCATTCCTGTTTCTGTGTATAAAGCCTGTTTTGTTTTTGCCTCAAATGCCCCGCCACTAACGTTCCAACAACGTCAGCTTGCCATATATAAATTCGATCGATAAACACATGCTAAGCTTGGAACAATTCTTGAATAGGTGTTCCTGATTCTGTCTACCGGTACATTTTGATGACAGATTATTTAAAAGCAAAGCAAAGGGGAAAAAATGAACGGCCCGGGAATCAAACCAAGAAAAAGGAAAAAAGAACCCCGGGTGCATTCGAACCCGCGTTCTCAGTCCCGAAGGATCTGATTTAAAAGTTAGAGCCTTACACCATAAGGCAATCAGCGCGCCGGGTGACGTCATGCCATCCCCCAACTCACAAATAAATAAATAAATAAATAAATAAATAACAAGAGAAATATGACCATAAACACCAGACAATATTTGATCCCGCCTGAGCTCTTGGGGAACAAAATTATAAACCTCCGCGAGGGGACTAACTCGTCACAAGCCTAGTTTATTGCTCAATAAAATTATAAGGGCATACATTAGTGTTAGTCAAAGCCTCACTACATTTATCGATAATAACTGACTATATTGATAACTTATTCTTCAAACAGACAGCAACTGTACTGTATCTCAATGCCCCATCACTTTTTAAAAGCAATACTGTAGAATTCCGAAAGTAACGGCCCCACCGAAAGTAACATTAATTTGTTACCCTTCTATGAAAACCCGAAAGTAACCCCCCCCCCCCCCCCCAGCAGCAGCGGCCCGTTCAAAAAATGTTACCACTCAAAAACAATAAATCGTATTTAATATAACATTCCAAAGTAATGTGGTATATGGCAAGTTGTGGCAGTGAATTGAATACCGCATTGAAAAAAATTGTCTCCCCTTAATTTACAGCGAATACGAAACAATCTCCAACTTTAGAACATGCAATGAAATAACTAGAACGTGAAAAACTTTTGACCCTAATACTACACCAAACCCATTCCAAATAATTGTCTCTAGTTCTATTTGCGTGACTTACAATGAAATAATTGGAATGTGACAAATATGTTACGCATCCTCTTTGTGTAAAATGTTTATTAACCATCCGAAAGTAACGGTTACCCGAAAGTAACTGCCCCTTTGGCCTGCTGAATCCGAAAGTAACAGGAGCCATTACGTCGGAATTCTACAGTAGCTAGGAGTATGATGAGAGAGTATCAATCAGTTATACAACGTCACAAGACTTAAAAAAACAGTTCATTTATCTAATAAAATCATACAACTTACCAACCAGCAGGTGCACCCTGGCAGTAACGTTTCCTAAATTGTTTTCAGCAAAGCAGGTATACCATCCACTGTCATTTAATGTAGTATTAGGAAACTCGAGAATACTTTTGGTACTTATTCAGTACTAGTGTCATTTCCTTTGTACCAGGTAATATTAGGTTGAGGGTTTCCATCTACAGGGCAATGAATAGATGCAAGCACTTCCTTTAGTCACATTAATAGCGTGGCCATCACTGGTAATCGATGGGGATCTAAAGAGACAAAACAAAGGAAAGATAAATAATCAGACCTTGTAATGTACATGTCTGCACAAGAACGAATGTTACTATACATTGCAACCTTGATATCGCAAACATGCTTGCCAAATGATACAGAATGTTTTTGTTCATTTTATCCGATCTCTTTTATAAATGTAAACTACATGTAAGAAGATACGATGAATTTTAATTTCCGAGTTTTCCCTTTTTGAGAAATTTAATTTAAAATGCGCGATGACATCATTATAATAAAACAGTCCCAAAACAACAATACAGTTGTATGGAGAAAGGTGTGTGCCAGTATCCTTTGGAAAAAAATTAAATAACGATTACCATATCTGACCGCATCATTACAGTAAATGTCGATTGAGAACAAAATCATACATTTTATTATTATTTCATGTGTTACCCCTTACAACACGACTCATCCAAAAAAGACCGACACAATTTATCACCCACAAAATGCCCCAAAAAAGCAATAGCCATTTACCATTCATTAATTTAGTCACAAATTCAACCAATTTTAGAGAATGAAAAGGCTATTTTGGTTTTTAAACCACTGTAAACTCTGGAATAATCACCCAATTGGAATTGGGTGATTGAGTTCCATTTGTTAATTTCTCACTTTCCACACCAATCCACGCCCAAGACAAAGAAACTGCCACGCCCATACTCCCATTTTGTTTCAAAATGGCAGATACCTAATGAAATGCTTTGATGTATCAGTGTTCATGGAAATGATGTTACAGCACAACTGTTCATCCCATGAAATTGGCAGGTGTAATTTTACATGGTCATATATCAGGAACCTAAAAGTCGTTCTCTATCTCTGTGGTTTGCCAGTTCAATAAATTTGAGAACACAGACATAGAGGCTTCTCAACAATTTCTCCTCAGCTGACTTCACCTAAATGAGCTGCCATAGTGGTGTTTCATCGGGCAATGCTTTTTCAGGTGATGTGCGTGACAAAATGGAAACAAACATTTTCCCATGGAGAAATTCCAACCAAAAGTACAGGAATTATTTACTATATGATAAATGCCCACAGCTTGACAGTCTTCACTTTGTGCAGCTGAGGTTGTTCCATCACAGTCGTGATTCAAGGTTGTATCTGAACAATGTTCACACACATAGTAACATCAAAAGGATTGGGATTAATTTAGGCTAACAGTCCTTCAAGCAATAGTTCTTTCTGGTGGACTACATGAGTGGAAATAGAGTAGTTGTTGCCAACAAAAAAAAAGCACTCTCATTTGGTAGGCATCTTTTTCTTTTCACGACAACAACCCAACTCGCAAAATGGAAACAACTGAAGTTAACATTTTTGATAAAAAGTAGACAGTTCTATAAGTATGCAAATAAAAACAAGGACTAAAGAACCAAACAAACAAAGCAGATATGGTTGGTATTTTGTTTTAATGACAGCTACATGAGATGGTAATCATATACTGTACATGACAAAACAGTAAACCCCATTGGCAAAGGGGGGAAACTGACAAAAGTTACAAAACTACTATACACCTCTACAAGCTACAAGCTAACACACAAACACATTGGTAGTGTTACATTTAACAATGTACATGTAGATTATGCTTTCTAGTGGTGATGATAAGTTATGCCAAGAAAATTGTTCTTAAAAGGCGCTTAAAGTGGAACAAACATTGCCACTTCTTAACACTTCATGGGTTTAGTTTTACTTTTACATAGTATACTTTCACATATTTAATATGAATTACAAATAACACCAAGCGTTACACAATAAAGAAAGATTACATTAAATTTAGCAGAACAAAAACAAAGTAAAATTAAACCATTAATTCATGAAAGTCAAAAGCAGCCATACTCAAGGTCACAACCGTAGCCGCAGCTTAAGCTTTATTACACATAGCTTCACAACAAAACAACTAGTTGCACTCAATATATTAGGCTGTACAACAAACAGATAGATAGACCGTCAGCAGTGTTCTTGCTCTGGACCCTAAGCAACAGTTGGATGTGTGGCGAGTTTATCGCGTGAACACTCCAATTTTTGTCATCTTGATACAGCAAGCCAGGAAGTATTTTAACGTGTTAAAAACCTTTGCCCTTGATGTTATAGACAGACAACAGCAATGTTTCCTTGTAAAAAATGAGATATATTTCTTGTTTGTATTTTTCCAAAATTTCAAACTAATCCTTAATTATATTTGGCCCGTGCATGAGATTACACAAAAACAAAAGGCATAATAATTATGTTCTTACACTGAACATCAATTTCCACCACTGTAGATTCATTTCCACAAGTGTTGTTTGCAGTGCACCTGTATTCTCCAGCTTGAGCTCTGGTGATGTCAGTGATGTTTAATGGATTTCCCTCAATGAGGGTCACCAGACGTGGCGTTTGTCCAGGTAACAGTCGGATTAGGAATGCCAGACGCATTACAGTACACTTCAACATCATCACCTTCTTTGACGATTTTATTTTCTTCCAGTTCGATAGATGTTGCGACTGGAAAAATAAATGTAAAATAGTTCTTAACAAACATTTTTCAATGTACAGTCAAAGCTCTTTGAGCAGACACTCTTGTAAGAGGACAGCTCTACTTACGGCTGCCTTGACAAAACTCTAGCTCATACAAGCTCTGTATTTTACACATTCCCGTAGGCGGCCAGCTCCAGTTGCGGGACTATACCTAACATAAACTACTACCTCGGGGGCAAATAAAACTCAACAAGCTATGAAATTTCAATGCTAGCTATAAAGTAACGTCTTCTACTCTCAACTCTTCTATTTATTTTTCACCCAGGAAAGACTTCATATTGATAAATAAGACTTGACAGGACAAAAACCAATACTGTAACTTAAAGAAATACGGCTTCTGTTGAATTTCTCTATTGGTCACTACAAGGACCCAGTTTACATTGCAGTTTTACCAGGCTACTGCCGCTGAACAGAGCTGTCACTCAGGGTGGTTCAGATTTTTATAGCTACATGTACAGCCAACGAGAAAAGTGTTGGTAGTAAGATTTAAGTAATTTCATTCCTACCCATTCCCTGCCCTTTTTAGTGTTAGTGTTTGAGCTTCTAGCAATCTTACTCACATAGGGACTAGCTGTATAACAAGAATCTAACACTGATAGGGGAGAAGATAATCTCTCAAACAGTTTTGTGTACGTTATTAACTGGGTTGACTTCAAAACACTCCGGTTTCTATAACATAAAGTGATTTGAGTGTTGCTACTCCTCCTGGGTGGAAGGCTAGACAAGTGCAGGTTGTAAAGAGAGTGAGAAAAATTTAAATCATTGACACTGTTATTTTTTGATCAAGTTAACACAATTTTCACGTTCATTTTTACTGTATTATCATGTCAAAAAAGTGTTTATATTGGATCAAGTCTCCATGTGCAAATTATAACACTTTGTGTTTCCCTTGTAAAAAAAAAAAGCACAAATGGATGATAAGAAAAAAAAGTGTTCACTGGCTATAAGGAATCTTTACTATAAAAAATTAATATGCAATATGGTTATACAAGCTCACCATCAACAGTAAAGTTAGTATCACTGCTCCTTCCAGTCCCTTGGACGGAATTGTTAGCCTCGCATCTGAAGACAAGCCGACCACCAGTTTTCATTGTCTTTATATGTGTTCCCAGCTTTCCCATATTCATAATCATGACATCATTTTCATACAGCAAATAAGTGTTCTACTTCTGGGTTAGCTTCAGCAGTGCATGTGAAGTTTATAATAATTCCTGCACAGACTTTCTCCGTTGTATTTGTAGTTAAACGAACATCTTCAGGTTTATCTGCAAGAAATAATGCAAAAAAAATATATCAAACTGTGAATATTGTTTTAGCAACACACATTATTCCATAGAAAAAAAACATATATCATGAATTTCACTAATTTTCTTTGCAAAAATAATGTCACTTCAATCATTTCAATATCAGTGAATAGTAGCTTTAAGAATTTGAAGCTCGGTTAAAAAGTCTGCCACTATTCAATCGATTTCCGAGAATAGTTGTTAATTTACATTTCCATGCAAATAATTATAGCATTACATGTTTTGTCATGTATACTATATACTACAGTCTATGACAATTTGCTTGCGGCAGCTACAAATTACGTGTCCTTCACATTTGTCCAATCCAATTAAAGTTAGTAAACCTTGATTGTAAGTATGTTCTTACACAGCACATTAATATCCACCATTGTAGATGGCCTCTCCACAAGTGTTGTTGGCAATGGCACCTGTATCTCCAGCTTGAGCTCTGGTGATGTTAGTGATGTTTAGCCAATTTACATCAATGAGGTTATCAGTCTTGACGTTTTTCCAGATAACAGTTGGTTTCAGGAATGCCAGTTGCATTACAGTACACTTCAACATTGCCACCTTCCTTGACGATTTCATTTTCGGCCTGTTCCACAGATGCTGGGACTGGAAAATGAATCTATGTAACATGTTACTTAAACCTATTGTAAAAGGATTTGGTGAATGTAAATGTAAATGACACAAGCTATAAGGGTCATGGCAAAGAAGACTCGATTGGCTACATATTGCAGTACAAGGTTTTGAAAGTCACCTGATGTGATTAAGTGTGATCTTTGAAACATGAGCAGAAGAGAACCCCGGGCTCCTTTGATTCCTAGCTTTACCTTTGCCTTACTTAAATTAGAACGTTCTTAATGTAAAACACATTTAAATATCTAACAAGTGGAAAATAGACGTGTGTGCTATTCAATAAGGAATCGTAAATAAGTTGAATACTTCTCCATTCTAATAGATAGGAAAAATAAACAGTGATGTAATTCCATTGTCTGACCAAATTAATACAACTACAATTATCACCTTGAAGTCAAAAACGAGTTTAGAATTGGATTTAATCCTTAACACAGTCACCATGAATGAAAAGTCTGATGTCTTAAAAAAATTAGAGTGCAATCGAAAAATACTAAAACTTCATCCAGGTATATTCATTAATAGAAATATATAAAAAGGTTTTCACACTGGGTAAGAAACGTTAAGAAATATATTTTTTCTCATTATAAAAGACGTTTCAAACGAAAAACTTTGATCTTCGTCGGTTTCTGATGGAGTGAAAACTGTAAGAGTAAAAATAGTATAATAGTGGTCCACAAATTATGTAAAATTACGAGAAAGCACGAGAGAAGCAGCAAATATTCATAGGGAAGTGTAACTATATTCAGAATAATTGTGTTCATTCCCTATATACCACGCTTCGAGAAGCAGTCTTTTATGAGAAGTACACTGCCCACTAATCTCTGTCTACACTTATTTCACACATTGTAAATGTTGGTGATCATGCTGGTGTACGTGTTGTGCAACCTGTGAATATCAAGCAAGAGTTCACACTGCTCGTTAGTGTGTCAGAGACTCTGCCTAGCTGGATCGTTCTTCCGGTTTGCCCGTAATAAATGTATCTTGTGAAACCACGTCCATGGTTATTCTTATTTTGTGATTCTGTCTTTTGGTCTTGGGAAAGAATGGTTCAGGATTTTTTATAGGTTTGTAAGCCATAACTTTCATGTTTTCTCTCACTAATACTCTGGGAAAAGTTTCAGAAATCAACGACCATTAATGCATTGTAAAGTACTTGTAGGCTGGGATGACTGAGTTAGGCACAATAGGCCAGAGAAGTTTTGAGGCGATGACTTTTGTGTTGAGAACCACACGTCTTTAAATGAAAACTGAAGAGGAAAATTGTTGATCTGCCAAATACTTTGAAGATTGTTCACGCTCCTATCGCACTTGCCAGTCATTGGTAGAAGGTGATCTTGTTGGCCTCTGTCGACGAGATTATTAACTAAAGATTGTTTGTGTTGCATCGAGATGATGGGAATCAAAAATAAGTTTTTTCAATTGAAAAGTCTAGTGATCTATTAGGCCAGCGTCAAACCTTTTTTATAGATTTCTATTATAATTTACAATAGAGTTGCATAATAATGATTACTTTTTCTCAATCCGCAAAATATATGCACAATTACTGATACCTAACTTTTTTACACACTAGAACTATATATGCAATTTTAGTGATGTTATGATAATTGAATTATGTTTAGTGGACTAGCTCACCACCAACAGTCAAGATAGTATCACTGCTTTCCTCCAGTCGTCCTTGGATAGAATTTTTAGCCTCGCCATCTGAGATACAACTGACTCAGCAGCATCCTATTGTCTTTATCCATGTTCCAAAACTGTCCCATAATCCTTAGCCACAGTATGCATTTTTCATACAACAAATAAGTGCTGTACTGGTGGGTTAGCTTCAGCAAATGCAGGTAAAAGTTGATAATGAATGCCCGTACAGACTTTGTTGCTTGTCACTGTGTTGTCCGCATTTAAAATGAAACATTTCCTCCAGGTTTTTGTCTACAAAAACGATAAGAAAAGAACAAATCAAACAATCACACTTTTATTACATGAAAAACAATGTCAGTCTATCATTCAATCCTAAGTGCCAATTCTTCTTTCGAGTATATACACTCACATGGTTGTCCATGCATTTTAGCATCCTTATTCTCCAATACATGTATACATAACTGTGTTTTTAAATGATCAAACTGGTCATATACTTCAATTTTTCAGCTGGAAAAAAAACTACAACTGCCAGAATAACACATCACAAAGCCGACCACTTAACTATTAAAACATGTGTATGCCAATTGAGCGTAACATAATGAAAACGATATTATTTCAAGTACAGGGGACACAAGCTACTCGGAAAAACATTTTCCGAGTTCTTCCTTAGCAGCAGTGGTTCGTAGGATATATAAAGCGCATTAGCATAATGTATCAGCCTGAAGTCTATGACAACTGCTGACAGCTACAACAATTACAGGATAAAACTAATAACACTTCTCCAGCCTATAATTGAAGTTATGTTTAACCTTAATTGGCCCGCATTTGTTCTTACACTGCAACATCCAATGTCCACCACTGTTAGATGCCTTTCTCCACAAGTCGTTGTTTGTCAGTGCCACCTTGTATTCTCACAGCTTGAAAATATCTGCCTGATGTTAGTGATGTTTAATAAATTTCCCTGCGATGGAGAACATGCAAGTCTTGACTTTTTTCCAGATAACAGTTGGTTCAGGAATGCCAGTCCACGTACAGTGGCACTTCTAACCCGTTTCCACCTTCCTTCTTAACACAAATTTTATTTCGTGCACCTTTTTCAATTAGATAGTGGAACTGAGAACAAATAATTGGTAAAGGTTACTTAAGCTAGACACTGTTTTCACATATATGTGAGAGGCGAAGGCAAACCTCCAGAAATAATTGAGTTTTAACAATATAGACAGCCCCAGTAGAAACTCAGAAGACTTCAATATCGATAACTAAAATTACATATGTTGCTATAATTTTATATATTTAGAATGTGTCTGAATAAGAGGTAAACAAATCTATTTGGACGATTGAAATAATGATGGTATAACTAGGGGATGACTCTGCAGTTGTTCTTTCAAATCACGTGTTATTCCACGAAGATATTGAAATAATCTAATCATCCAGATCCCATGGAACAGCTGGGATCTATATTGTTTTGTTAAAAAGACATATGTTATGAAGAAAGACTGTTTTCGTATTCGTCCAGCTATTTACTATGTCAATACATGTAAGTGTTGCTAGAAGTTTGTCTTTTCCATTAACATTAAAACTTACCATATCACCAGTTAGAGTGAACCATCTGTTTGTGCTTGTTACGTTTCCGCCACATGTTGAAAAGCCACACAGGATTTTGTAAATAAACTTTTCCTCCTCTTGAAAATCTTCTCTATCCATGTTCCACTCACTCGCTAAAACTCAATTCCTTTATCCAGTCCTCGAAGAGCAGATAGTTATAAAAACTGGTGGATTGGCTTCAGATGAGATGCCAAGTGAAATTTCACCCACAAAATCAAAACAGTCTTTGTTTCTCAAAAAGTTGTGTTAGTTACCAAAGTGACCAAATCTAGGTTTATCTGTAGAAAAGGGGGATCATGTTGAAACGATTGTTTTACTGATTCTCTGTTGGACGATGTTGTGAATAGTGGATTGTTATGGGTGTGGGCTGTAAACATAAAGGAAAGCCAATCACTCCATGCTACGGCTATAGTTGAGCGCGAGTGTTGTTAAGGGTGATGTATATTACAAATTACAAACCGAATGCGCAACTACACATCATCGGCTACCCAAATTAAACGTCTTGTTAAATTAGAATAACTTCCGAACGGCCCAAAAAATGATGGTCTGCGTGCCCAATTAGGTATTTATACCCATGAAACAAGCTTTGGGCTGACCTAGGAGATGTTATTGTTTAACACATTGTAAATATTGTTTACACAATGAATTTTACAGGACCGTACAGCAGGTTAAAACATTTCTTTTTAATAAACAATACGTGGGGACTTATAGCTTACTTTCGAAGCCTCTGTTTGCCACCTGTCGCACTGATATGATATGATAAGGATGATGGAATGAATGATGATGATATTTCACACACAAAATTTATCAACATTACAAAAAGAAAACGTTGTATGTTGAAATTGTATTGGGCACTTACAACGTTAAGGTGGCTACTGAACACAGTTTACAAAACTTTGGAGTATCTGATTTTATTTCGCTTTCACGTCACAAACCCGTTTTCAGCTAACAAAGCTAAAAGTTGGGCAGATTCACAAGATAAGCGGGGGGTGGGGGGGGGGGTTTTCTTTTTTTCATTGGAGTTTTAATTAGTTGCAAACGTTGCATAGCAATATGTTGGGACTCTATACTTCGAAGCCCTGTGTGCCACCTAGGCAACTGATAGGACAGATGATTATGATGATGATGGATGATGATATTTCCGTATAAGCCCACACACAAACGTCTATCAACATTACAAAGGTAAAAGTTGTATAATTTGACTCACTATAAACACAATTTTGTTAACGATGTTCCATCCTATGCACTTACTACGTTCGTCAGTGTAAATGAAATGCATATTCTCTGGTTAGGAACCATGACATCCATCAAATCAAACCACTTTTCCTTTTGAGCTAAGCGTCAGTGTTCCTGTCAGGATAGCCACACGATGCACACAATTGTGTACATCGGGGAATGAATTCTTGTTGTGGTTTGTTGTGGGGGGGGGTGGTGTGTGTGGGGGGGAGGGGTTGGGTGGGGGGTTTGGGGGGGTGGTGTTTTTTGTGGGGGAGATCCCATTGGTGAAAATATTTATCCTCCAGCAAATGAAAAGGTAATTTTATGGTGTGTGATAGAAAGCGGTCGAAAATTCTTTGTGCACTTTTGCTGTGAAAATAATCATTTATTATACCAAAGGTACCATTTGGGTCCACTTTTGCCTCTCCAGATTTGTTAAAGCGATTTGCGTCCAATTTAACAGTGTTTTCTGTATAAAACAATACTGCATCCGGATTCTTTTTCTATCTAATTTTTCTATCTTACACGATTAAAATGAAATGTTTCTATCACAAACCCATATTGTGGTTCGATCAACGAACCAATTTTCTTCGGATGAGGTTTTTGTGATATTCAGAATAATCAAGGTCGAAGGAAGAGTTATCAGCCGAAAGCGGAAGGCTGAGGCTGATAATTCTTACGAGACTTCTTTGATTATTCTGGATATCACAAAATTGTTTTAATGTATACATTCCAACGAAAAAAGAATAGAACACTTCCTGGGCCGCCGCCGATGTTACTTAGGGGCAAACATAGCAACGCAAAAGCGCGCAAGACTTAGACATGAATTACCCTTGGAAATCATGCACTGAGCGGTCATAGATGACATGATTACCCGTATGACCATTGAGTGTCTATGACATGAGTCTATTGTATAACTCTGGTTCAGGTTTATATTACTGCCGTGATCCTCTCGCCTAATCTGTAGGTAGATTGACGTAGATGCTTTCAAAGGCACTGATTTCGAAAATTCACTGTAACGCTTTCGGCCCGATCAGAAAAGACGATAGTGAGTTGAATGTATAATAATGAACATTAGCAGTCACCTATCCATCAAGATAAAAAGCCACTTGGATCCCCAAACTCTAATTTGTTTTATCTTCCCACAGCATTGTAGCAGCATTAACAACAAAAGCGGCGTCGACAAATGTTTGTCAACCAAGCTTCAGTTGAATTGGTGGTTCGTCGACAGACAGGTGGCGTTGGTCAGCATCAGAAGTGGCCACTTGGCCCTGCAGTGAGTGATTTTTGATAATGATGAATGATGTATGACAATAGCACAGACAGAGATACCTTGCTACTTAAAGAGACGGTTCCTCTGACCAAGGCACATTTCCAGGCTCAGTATGATTGAAGATTGGTTTGATTTGTCGCAGATCCTGCATTATGTTAGGTTGTACAGTCAGTGATATAAAGTTGGTCAGTTTGGTGTACTACAATGCACATGCAGAGGCATGCCAGAGATGATCCCAGGACGACTACTAAACAATACTTATGTTGTAACCTTTAAATAGTTATGTTTTACCAGGTTAAAAATCAAGAAGAATTTCAATCGCAGGGCTAAAAAAATATGGAATGACAAAGAAAACAAAATCTGATGCCAAGTTAATTTATCTTAGTACTCCATAAATTGAACTAGTGGCATATTTTGCATTTTCCCCAGCAAAATGCAAGTTAAATGTCAAATAAAATAATTATGATGTCTAGGCAATGAATCCTTGTGGTGCCAGTTTTCAGTGTTGAAACTTCCATCACTGTTCCTATTTCTAAAGCATCAACTGATGCTGTCATAGTTGCACCATATTGAACTTTAAAACAAGATGGCCGTCGCCAGATTATTTCCTCGCACAAATGTATGTATGTTTTCGCTTCAATTGTAGAGTCCATGATCATCTAACTTCTTTAATCTTGAGTTCCTTTCTCATGAAATTGCAATATTATTTCCGCTTTTTGCAAGTGATTACCTCAGCTCTCTTTTGGAAATATAGAAGATCCCGGTTTTTTTTTTCTTGCTAATTTAGCTTTTCAAGAATGGATTAAGAATCCTTCCTGTCCCTTAGTTTCGTTTCAAATCGTCACCCTCTAGCATTTCATCTCGATTCTTTGTGAAGTTGTCAACATTGTCATCCAGAACTGACGTTTTTCTTCCTTCCTCTTTGGGAACATTACGTGATGACCATTTCGCCTAAAAGCCTGACGTAGGCCGAGGTATTGGCACGTCCTCCAATCATAATCCACAAAGGGAAAGCTTCATTGCTTCGCTGAAAACAAAATCCAGTCATGAAATGCCCATTGTGTCACAGGCTCTGCCAACAAAATGTCGGTCCTGTAACACATTCTTGGTGGTAAATACCCATGGTAATGCAAGTTCACGCCATTGCAAGCTATTACGCGACAATTATTTTTCTGAAGCGACAGTATTGTGTTCCCTCTATGGGGCTCGGAAAAAATACTACGCAACTCGCAAAATATCCCGGCGCGTATATAGAGGATATTAATCACGGGCGGCGCGAAGATATGAATTTTATTTTCGATGTGGTAAAAACATATTTTACTCACTCGCTGCGCTCCGTTCGTAACCAATATTGTTCTTTCACCAAGACGGAAAATAAAATTCATATCTTCAGCCCACCGTGTAATTTTCTTTTTTTATTATAATAGACAAAAAGACACATAAGCACACAACTTTGATCGCAGAAATCTCTTGCAAGCTCGGTGGCTGAACTGTACCAAATTTCTCAGTACCTTTCGTCTTCACTTGCAAGGAACTCCTTGAATAATTTTAAGTCATAAGAAGTTTTCTTCTTCGTTGTTAAACATTTTGGTCCTACTCCTTTTCGCTACGCCTCATGTGCAACGATTTCATGTCGGCTTCAGTGGAATTTTCAGGTCATTTTCACGGAATCCATCGCTCGTCCATTTTTCAACCGGAGTTTGGCAGCTGTTGTGCCACAAAAATTAGCCATGCAAAAGCGGGAAATTGGGACATCATCGATTAATCCTCACTAGTGAGGATATGGAAATATACGCCACTCGGGTGCCCTGGATGTAGTTTTCGTATGAATTTTACGAGTCTTTCTGTATTCTTTTTCGCAGCTAATTTCTCATTCACTATATGTAAAAACACTCGTGTCTATATAATGTAATTATATGTTAAACCATCGAATAAGGTGTTGTGTATTATGTTTTGCTTTGTTTTTTCAGTGTTTGATTGTCCGTTTTTTTTTTGGGCCAAAAAATGTACGTAGTGCTAAGGCAAACTCATGTAAATCGTTGTATGTGTGGAATAAATCATTAAAAAAAAAGCTTTTGGACGAATCTCTGTCATTGTGGCAGCCATCATACAATGATTGAAGGAGATGCACTTTTCTCATGACATGTTGAAAGAATCCTATAACCTAATTGACCTTTTATATATTGATAATTCCAGCCGGACTAAAGACGTTTGTACTTACATGTACTGTCAAGGTCTGCAGATAAGAGTCATTTCTTTACCTTGTGCAAACTTAGGCACCTGTTTAACGGTGGCTGAACACAGTTTAGTTTTACTACAAAACTACCATAATCTTCATTATTGACATCTATTATATTAACGTTAATAGTTTGTGAGCCCTAAACGTGGCAACCACTTGAAATTCAGTCCACGAAGGTCATCTGATTTTTTCTGGCTTATTTAAAGGATTGGAAATGTCGCAAGCTGTTGCAAACAGCTACAAACTGTTAGGTTTTTCCACTTTGCACAAAATATCTAACTCATTAGATTCTTTTATCTAAATTTGCTAACATTTGCAATGAGAAAAAATTGAAGCGAGTAGATGACATGGAATTGACGATAAGTGTCTAACAGACGGTTAATGAATTATTTTTGACAAATGTAATGTTTTTGATTGCACTGCGAAAATTTCCTCTGTTAGATTTTAATTTGTTATACTTTTTAAAGGTTTGAGTTAGTGGATCGTGTTGTCTAAAATCCATGTCAAAGATTCTATCGATTTCTAAAGAGTGGATTTGGAGAAAATCGGCTGTTTGGTTTACCACAGTCAGCGGGTCACAGATGTTTTTTCACCAAATGTCGCGCATGCGCAGCATTCGCAATTGGGTTCTTACGGGTTCTCGGCTAGGCAGACGATGAAAAACCTGCAAAATGTCCTGGGTTCTTTGAGTCCTGACTTTTTCTGACCTACTTGTTTCTAACAATAACTTTTAACAGGGCAACAGACTGTGTATAATTTTTTTAGCACTTTTGTAATCCACCAAAAACCAGCAGGGAACAAATAAAATGACTTGCTGTATCTCGGTCGCCATTGTTTGGTTTTTTTCTCAACCCCATCCGTGCAGCGCTACATCGCGTAATGGCAATGAAAAATTGTCAGAAGCTGGCTAGCGGCCAAAACCTGTTGTTTGGCCACAGGGGGCATACAAGTTGAGGAGTGATTAATTAAGAATAATGGAATAAATGAATCATTACTTGGTTTAATTCTTGTGTTTTCTTTTGTATTCTCTGTGCGCGAACTTATACGGAACCAATGACCGCGCTACCAACCCACGTTTTCTCCTCTTGCTTCTATTGCATGCAATGTAAAACATGCGCCACAACCAGACATAAACACACTGTCCCGCTTTCCGGAAATTTTTTTTTCCTATTTATACATATATTCTTAACACGATGAGGACACACCGAAGGCCCAGACGACGATTCACACGTCTAGGATGCTCCGAGCGCTAAACATTTTGAACCAAACAAAAGAACACACCCACGAAAATCGCTTGAATCACATTACTTTCCTTTGCTTTCATACAACCAGACAAAACCTATAATGTGAAGTCGATAGATTGAAGTAACAACTTGCCCGATTTTTATATGTATGTGTTTTCAGATTAAAGCGTTATCGCGCAGCAGTTCGGAGAATGTGAACGTCTTTACAGCACACAACGATTTTTATTGAATTTTTTTTTCGCTACATGATTCGTAGCACGTAAGGGCCCTGTCCCAGTACGCGCCATCACACTCGGCCATATCCAGCGCGCGCGTTGCGCTTCCCTTCCCTCTCCCCACACGTGTTTTTTGACGCGCGACAATAAGTCTTACAAACACCTCCCCTGCTCGCAGCCCCAGTTTGCGCGTGTCGGAGTTCCTTTCCGATCTGCTGATGCGAAAAAGCAAAAATGATCGCGCCTACATTTTAGCGTAATCACCAAGCGCAGTGAAATTGATTTTGCGTGCCGAGCAGCAGGGGAGGTGTTTGTAAAGATTTTGTCGCGTCACGAAACACAAAAACACGTGTGGGAGCAGCGAGGCGCAAGGGAAAGCGCATTGCGCAGCGACTGAGATAGGCGAGTATCGATGGCGCGTACTAGGGACAGGCCTTACAGGGTAGCGATCATGTAGCGAAAAAAAAAAATTCGAATAATCAAATCAATAAATTAAAATAATCGGGCAAGTTGTACTTCAAATCTATCGACTTCACAATTTGGTTTGTCTGGTTGTATGAATAGCGCAAAGCGAAAAGTTGTCGATTCAAGGCGAAATTTTCGGATGTTTCTGGTTCAAATGTGTTAGCGCTCGGAGCTGCCTCCCTTGTTAAGAATATATGTATATAGGAAAAAAAAAATTTCCGGAAAGCGGTAAGGTCTGGGTGCGAGTTTAATGCTGGCGCAGAAAACGTGAGGTATCAGCCGGTGCCATTCCTATAAAGTTTCGGCCGCAAGAGGAATACAAAAGGAAAACACAAGAATTAACCAAAAGTACATGATTCATTTATTCATTATTCTTAATGTAATCCTCTCAACTTGTATGCCCCCTGTGGTTTTGGCCCAATCCTTTAAGGGCCGTTTTCAAAGTTCTATTCTCTGACAACTTGATTATTTTCGTCGTGTAAACACAAATAATCCATCGGCATAGTTGTACATAATGACCCTCCTCTTACTGGCGGTATATTTCTAGTGGCTTAAAGTGGTCATATGACGTCCTCTTACAACTAATTCCGGGAACGGCTTCAACGTATGTCTCGACTTGTTATTGTTCTCGTTTTAGCTATCAGCCATGGTAATCGTGGCAGTAACTTGTTGAAATATGCGTAGAGGCGACCTGCTTCATTTATTCTCGGGGAGGCAAATTAGATGTCGAGTTTTTAATTGCTTTATTGTGATTGCTAGATTTTTTCTTAATGATATGGTCCTCTGTAAGCTAGATTTAGAACCCCAATTTGGTAGATTCATTGTAATTTAATTGATATCATGCTGAAAAGATGCTGAAAGAATCCTAATAGACTTTGGACACTTTTAAATCAATTAATTCCGGCTAGTGAAATAATGAGGTGTTTTGCAGTCGGGTGTTAGTAATTCCGAGTAACGGCGTAACGCGTGAACGGCAAACGTCACACGAGAATCGGCGTAACGGACAATTTTTTTTTCCAATTTTTTTTCTATCAATCATGTTTTTTATTTTTTTAGAATCGGAACAGTAACGACAATTTTGTTAACAATTTTTTTAATTTTTTTAATTTTACCAATTATTATAAAAGCGTGATGTAGACAAATTGATTCTCACCGTGCACCTTCAAATAAATACTGTAGAAAAAATACGCGATATTCTTTCCAATGTTGGTCAATGGATGGATACAAATGCACAGTGACTCTCCCACTCCTGCTTCGGTCACCCGCCATCTTGGAGATCGCCGCCTTATCAGCTTCTTTCGATAAATTGGCTGAATTTCAATCAACCACGGCCTGTTTCCAGGGTCTCTCTTCTTCCCGCAAAACAGCGATTGGATTCAATCGCTTTTGGCGGGAAGAAGAGAGACCCTCGCGAAACGAGGTTGAGTTTCAACGTACACAGGATAACATCGGAAGCTAACACTATGTCCTTAGAGCTCAAGTAGGCAACAGGTGTGGTGAACGCAACTGAATTCCAGTCGTATTCGATGTGAGGCGCGTAACCAAGAAATATTCCGTGCTTGTGCTTTCGTGTATTCTTGTACTAATGTATGTAATACAGGCTTTAAATTCTCTGTTGGGGTGCCAATTGTGACCAGTTGTGTCACTTGTATAGCCACTTTGTGTTGCTACAGTTTTTGACATGTCAGTTTTAGGGAAGAAATATTAGTATTTTATTTGAAGGTGCCCACTGCTTGGCGTGAGTATCAATTTCTCTACATAACGGCTTTTATAATAATTGGAAAATTTAAAAAATAAAAAAAATTGTTAAAAAATTGTCGTTACTCCGATTCTAAAAAAATAAAAAAAATGATTGACAAAACAAATTGGACAAAAAATTGTCGGTTCTGGCGCCGATTCTTGTTACCGCCGTTACTCGGATTAATAACACCCATTTTGCACTTCGGTCACCGTTCTGCGATAAGACTCGTGTCTTAACTGGGTGCAAACTTTATTCAAGTGGTTTCAAAATTATGTTCTCTGACAAAAAATATCTATTTTTTTTTCGTGCTAAAACAAGAGAATTTTGACAGTGGGTTAAAAGATATAAATAATAGAAGAGGATAAAGGACTTATGGTATGGCTGCAGTTGAAAATGTTAAAAAAAACTGACACGCAAACCGGCCTATACCAATGAGCCAACATATCGGGTGAACAAGTTGAGTATCCAGGGCTCGACTTTCAGGAAAAAACCTTGGGGCCAGCTGGCCCCTAAGTTTTCATACTTGGGTTCGCCAGCAACAGTATTCTATTCGCCGAAAAAAATTTTCGGCGGCCCTTCGGGCCGTTTATTTTTCTACACATTTATAGGCATTGACAATTACAGCCCTTCCCTAGCTCTGCCACTGCTCACATATGCTTTTTTTTAGCTGTAAAATCCACTCCAGCCTTTCTTTTTCGATGCCTAGCAGTGAGTGATCAGTTGTTAGCTTTGGGCCTCGTTTCGCTAGGGGAATGGGAATGACATAAATACAATTTTGGGTGTATCTATAAAAAAAAACCTCAAAGATGCAACCTTTGTTTCATTATTTTTTCATTAACCAGCATCGAAAAACATATAGTACATGACTGACTTTTCTACGTTTTACACTAGTTACAAACATTGCGTGTTGTCGCACATGGCTTTTTCATGTTTCAGTGGATACATAGCGACTGCACAGATTTTGTAGATTTCCCATTGCCCCGGCGTTTGAAACTGTGAATTTTAATTTGTCATGCGTTTTGAATTTTTTTATAGCTGCATGACCCGCTTCGAAAATGTTTAAATGACGTGTCAAACCATGTTTTTCCAAAACCCGTCTTTGTAATTTTCTGTAAATTTTGCCAAACGTTTGATGCGAAACATGTTTCACTGGTCTCATCAGGAATAATATGCTAACGTGCAGTACGATCCGCCGTCCGATTCGTTTCAATCACTGGTAACCGCGCTACAAAATTTGTTTTATCGACAGAGTAGTTTCTTTAAGACCCTATTTATAAATGCTGCTACAGTTCTAACACATTTTGAATAAAGTCGGACTGGGCCGAAAAATTATAGCGTGTATTAAAATCGGCCTTCACGCTTCACTGACAGCTTGACATCCAGGCGATATCTGATAAACAAACTTGCCAATTTTTAATAGCGGGCTATTTTCATTCGAAATACATTTTAATGAAATTGAAAGAGAAAAGTTAATCTCTATAAATCAATCGATCTAAATGTCCCTATTGATATTCACAGTATAACGTAAACTTACTGATAACGTAACACTGATAAGATTGATATACAAAGATGTAGCTGCGATCGAGTCCTACGGCCACAGGCGCATACACAGTGAGCGAAATCCGATTTGTTTCAGGACGCGGTTTAATGGCGGCCGGTTGTTTTCAGTATTATGAATACCGTAAGCTGCCAACTATTCCATTTGTTTCGCATATTTTCTTTGGAGAAACTACAGTTGCTAATGAAAAACAAAACAAAGCTGCCGATTTAATATTGTCGAGAAAACCACGGCACAACGCAGCGCACGCCGGCAGTTCACTACATCATAATGTACCATGCGCTCTATTGAATCAGGTATTTACTATATCTTGTTCATCTGCATAGAAAGCTACAAATTTAAAATAATATGCGATTATTTCCTCGAATCCAAAAACCTATAAATATTACACTTTCATATAGTAAAAATGTGTAGTTTTTGCAAAAATCTAATTTTAGAACACACATGTCCGCTTTAGGAAAGATTGCGTGACGAGATTGCGTAGATCGGGTTTCAAACAAACAATCTGACAGAAGAATACTTTCGTTCGCCTTCATACTTGAAATTGATAAAGTATATTCTTTCGGTATTAAATATTCGAATTTAATTCATTTGAGCGCATAAGAAAGTAAAAAAAAATTCTAAATTAAAAAATATCTTATGGGCCAAACTGGCGACCAAGGATGAAAAAGTTAGTCGCCAAATGGATGCAAATCCAGTCGCATTGGCGACACCCCGACAGGTCCGCAACGTCGAGCCCTGAGTACATGTATGTTTGTTGACACTACAGTAATTACCTAACGAAAAATGTGGATGTGGAGAGTGAGTGACGCCAAAGTCCAAACATAGACCATACACATGGCATTAGTGTTTACCTAATTTAGTACATTGAAAGTTGTTCTTGCAAATTTTCTTATAATATTTGTTCATACATGAAACCCTTTTGAACAGATAAGCTCTATATGAACCTCTCCTTCCTTCGATCTTTGGCACCTGGATCTTTTCTGGAACTCCATATATTGTAACTACATGTAGCTACATGTAACTTGATAAAATACAAATATTTTTTTTTACATTTCATTGTGAAAACAGTCATGTTGTTTGGACCTTTTTTTACCACCTTACTTCATCTGGAGTAAAAACTGTTGGCCAAAAAAACATTCCTGTTTGAAGTCTTGATGATTGGGGGGGGGGGTGGGGGGGGGGGTATGCTCAATAAAACAGCAATTTATTGCCAACCCCCCCAATTTATTGTAATGACCATTTAGTTAGTAACGGTTTGTTATAAATAGGCGATTATTATTTTTTTATTAAAACATAACAAGCGGAAAACTATTGCTTTTATGTTCCTTTTGTTTCCTGTTCAGCGAATTTTCAAGTTAAAATAAAAAAGCAAACTTGTATCCGAGGTTTTGGCATGTCCTCTTTCCAAAAATCGTGACAGTTTTCTTCTAAAACGCTCGCAATATACCGTAAACGCATTACTATGTGGTATAATTGTCATGAGGTGTCCTACCTCCGGTTGACAGTTGCTTGAACACGCGTGGAGACTGGTGTGGAACGATACACTATTGTTATCATACATGACGTATTCTGCTTATGAGTAGTAAAAAGTTTCTCCGACAGCCGACAAATTTATGTGTTGCACAAGTCAAGTTTAATATCAGAGCCACCAGTAAGTGTTTCATTCGCTGGAAAACCTTGGCCTACTCTGAACGTTTGGCGACATGTACCATTCATGGCTTGAACTCATTCGTCGTTTACGTGAAAACGTCGCGTCTATCGACGCATTACCGTTTACATGTAAGCAATTTTTCGTTATCGAGCCATTTTTGAGGGGAGGAGGCGGATGTACACAGGCTATAAACTCGAGGGAATCTGCATAAGGAGCATTAAGGTAAGCTTAAGTTCAGAAACAGGTGTAAATAATAAAATGGAGATCGCGAAAATATCGCTTCGCTCTATCTCGAATTTACATGTGCATGTAGCTTCGTTTTCAGGTCATAATAAATCGCTCGCTCAATGCATGCATGAGCTCGATATCAGAAGCTTATCACCTAGGTGATAAGCTTCTGCCTCGAATACAATCGTCTTCAATAAAACAAGTCAAGTGCGTTTGTTTTAATTTATTTCTCCGATATATTTACCTTAACTTATATAAGCTTATGGCTACGATGTTTGATTTCGTTTTGATAGATACTGTGGGAAATGATTAAATTTAGTTTTACTCAGGAAAACTAACTGCATGCAATAGCATTACACGACAGTCGTATTTTTGTCTGCTCTCAGTGATGCTGCCTTGAAAATTATATTAGTTGCTCAATCGTACAGAGTTGCTGGGAGCTGTGTCGCCCAAGCTGGGTTCAATATTATTTTTGTCGCTTGACCGTTCTAAATCGTTTTGTCACTGGATTCAAAATTATTTTAATTTGTCAGTTCGGAGTTGTTTAAGTTTATTTTTGCAGGGACCATTTGTTTAATGTCATGCTAGTTGTAGCTTTTTTTTGCCTCACATTGTGATCAAAATTATTTTTGACTCTGTGTATTTTTGTTGCTGGATATTTTTGAGCGGGGTTTTGTTGCTGGGTTTGCCCTTGGCTTGACAACTATTTTAGCTGCTTTTATTTTAGTTGTTAGTTCCTCCAGCTAAGATTCCGTTTTTGCATGTGCCTAGTTTATGAGCCATAGTTAGCATAAATATAATTTTTACTTTTTGTAAACCCTTCACACAACTTGCCTTTAAATAATAAAAACACGATGAAGCAGTATACATTTAGATTGTACATGGAGAATAACAGAATTTGCACTACAGTAGAAGCTCTCATAAGCGCTGCTTAATTCAGTAAAATGAAGGTTGGAAGTCGAAATCTAGCTGTCCATTTAATCAGGTTATTTGGATGAACTGGGAGGCTATGAATACTAAGGCCCAGTTCAGACGCCGTACCTCACATGAGCCAAATCGAATTCGATGAATTAAGTTCATGTGAGGTACAGCGTCTGAATCAATTCGGAACGGCTGAATCAATTCTTATCGGCTCAGCCGTTCTTTCCACCTGGCTCAGCCGAGAAAAAACGGCTGTGGACCGGCTTTGATTCAGACGCCGAACTTCACATGAGCCGAAACAAATGCATAAATTCTTATAATGTATTTTTCAATATAACAGCAATTTTCCCCTATTAATTTAAGTTCGGCCGAATTAAGCTCGGCGTCTGAATCAATTCAGTTGATCTAAATTAATTTGCGTCGGCCTAAATTTGAATTTGATTCGGCTCATGTGAAGTACGGCATCTGAAACTGGGCCTAAGGAATTTCCCATGCACATTGTAGTATTAATAATTTTTTTTTCTGGTTCAATTTTTTCATAGATTGAGGTCATGAAGTGTCTTATATAATAGACTTGATTATAGACAGTGTGATTTTACAGGTGAGAATGAAGAGCATAAATCATAGGGAGCTTGCAATTTTTTTATACATGTATATATTAATGTTTTGATTGGCGTGTTACAGTATCATAATGTTAATACATGAAGTATTGGTAAAATTTGGGCATATGTTAAACCAAGGACACACTAGGAAGCTTAAAGTAACAAGTAATTCCAATCAGTTTTAACAGACCATTGATATATTTTTTCCATATACGTAGTTTTTTATCCCATCCCTATTATATAGCTTACATATGGGAGTACTCCCCTCCCCCCCCCCCCCCCCCCTCTCCCCCCCCCCCCCCCCCCCCCCTGGCTCAGCCATATAACATCTTATCTATTTTTATTTGCTCTTTTCAAATTATTATATATTTTAAAATTTGCTTCATTTTGGTTTCACATACAACTACATGTCAAATTCACTTTGAAGTTTTCAGAGCTATATTCATAATTTAGGGGAGTGTCATGTAAGGTTATTTTAATAAGCTGTGGGCTTATATCTGTTTTTTGCCCAAAAGGCGTTTTTGGTGGGCTTCGTTTTGGGGGACGGGGGTGTTTTCAAAACTTTTTTAGGTGTACATGTACATGTATAAAAGAATGAAAGCATAGTAAATAGATATCTACAGCTGTAGTTGAAAGTTTAAAACCCCTTGAAACATTTATCCTAGATCTAGAGCATATGTTGTCTTCTGGGGTGGCTACATGTACAATGTACATGTATATTGGGGTTCTTTTCAGTTACCGTTGTACCGGTGTACTGGTCTACCACTACAAACTTTGCCGCACAACATTCACTAAAATGCGTTATTGTTTGTCAGATTGTGTCTGTTTTCATTCAGCAGTCTCACCAGGCATTTTGACTGGTCGTATTAACGGGGTAATTTTATAAAGAAAATAACGACTGGGGACTCGAAAAGGTGGTCGTTGGTCGTAATAATGGGGTGGTCGGATTAATGGGGTTTTCAGATAAGAAAATGAGTGGGCTTTTGTTCGGGCCACAAAAAAAGTGGTCGTAATAACGGGGTGGTCGTATTAACAGGGTGGTCGTATGGCAGGGTTCCACTGTATATAAAAGAATAAAGCATAGTAAATAGTCATCTATTTAAAAGTTGAAAATCCCTTTCATCTAATTATCCTTGATCTAGAGCATAATAATTAATTCTATGTTCTCTTCTGAGGTGGGTTAATACTGGGTACCAGTATACTGGTCTATGGTTAATTACATTCTCTGCTTTGTTTTCTCTTCAGTTTTGTACTTCAACACCATTGTAATACACTTGTGATGTCAGGAGAATAATAAATTGATATTTGGTTTGAATATAATATATAATATATAAAATTGTTTGTTTTACTAATTCAGAGGGTGACACTTGATTGATGGTGTTGCAGTTAATCATGACACTAAAAAAATTGTGGCCAGAAAAAAGGACCAAATAAATATTTGAAGAAAGATTTTTGAAATGTGGTGGTTGTCTGCTGTATTTAGATTTCATTGATCCTAAACAGTGTGATTTTAATTGAATGTTTAAAATGTTAAATGTTAGCACATGCTGTTAAAGTGTATTTTGCCCCTTATAAATATACATGTACATGCATGTGTAAATATTGAGCATGGTATGAAAAGTCAAGCCTTTGTTGGAAAAATACATACTTTTGGTCTGATTCACACCAGTCTGACTCTTATGTCAATTTGTGACCTGTTAAAATTCAGGATATTCCAAATTTATTTTTCAAATCATGTACATTTTGATTTAAATTTATTTTTGTTTGATATTTATTTCCTTTTGTCTTTATTTGTTTTAGAGCATGGTACTAATGACAGTGCTAACTAATGACATTAAATTCAAGAGAAAGGAAAATGAAAAATTTGTAATTTAAAAAATAAATTAGTCACAACATGATAATTTAACAGTGTCGAGTTACTGTTCCTTCTAATACTGCCTACCATATTTTCAGAGTTTAACATTTGAGTGACTTAATCACTGGTGTTCTTTAGTATATTTTTTGTTCCAGGAATTTTTGACATCACCATAATTCATATTCACCGATACTGATAGGTACATGTAAGTTGCCGAGTCGCTTCATGTGAACCATTGATTCATTGATATAAACTGCTACATGTACATGTAAGCTCTCATTTACCTTCATATGAGGCTTTTGAATCCACTATTCTGAGCTATTTACATATTTCTCTGACTATGAATTTTTTAAACAAATTGCATTACTGGGGTTTTTGATATACACAATTTAAACTCAGGGTTGTTGTCTGAGGGTGCATAATTGTTGGTTTGTGCTATACAAAGAACACTGTCAATTGGTTTTGTATCTACGATAATACATATATTATCTTATTATATTTAACCAAGCGCGAGAGCCGTACTGGGAGAATCTTGACAGTACAGATCGAGTGCCAACGAGGTCCATACAGAAAAGACTGAGGGTCGATATCCGAATATCGCGGAAAAATATACCTGCAAACAATTTTACTAACAAATTTGCATGATTTTCGCAATTTCTAAACCCCACTAAAACTAAAATAAGGGCAGTACATGTAGGTGGTATCATATTTACCATTTTTCCATTATGACAATTAAATTATATATTGCTTTTATTCCGGTTCCACTTGTAATAATAATAATAATAATAATAATAATAATGAATGAGCCCGCGGTTTCGTCCCCGACATTCCTTGGCAACATGTCGTTTCATAATTATTGCAGTTCTACTTGCGTGCTTGTTTTGCTTGTATAATAAGAAGCATAAATTAATCCTGTGCTTCAACAAATGTTTGCCAGAAGCATCACTTGTGCCCCAGAGTGATCAAACGTACGAACAATTTTTGACGAGGTATTTTGTCGTCTGGCCATTGTTTATTTATTCTATAATTAGTTAAAATTACAAAAAAAAAAATAGCTCACTAGAAACATCCCATTTCGGGTACACATCTTATTTATTTTAATAAATGAAAATAATTAAAGTTGTGGATGTACAGAGTGGTATCGGTCAGTGTTCATCATAGTGATCCCAGAAGAAAGCTTATCTGTAAAAAGAAAAACAGCCATCAAACAGAATGAAACAGAAGTTCCGGTATAAAAGAGACGGCTTGCATGGTCGTTCCCACGTCAAATTGTTAATCCAGCTGACAAATAACCTACACTTTTTCTTCAATCGTTATATTAAAAAGTATTTTATTTTCACGGCAATGAATGTTCTGTTAAAATATTTTCTAATTATATCTTATTTTTTTAATGGTATATGTTTTGTTTCGTGAGGTTTTGAAGCATATTTAGTTTACATTACGTTTGACTCGACAACGTGAGATGGCTGCAAGAGTACACATTTGTGTAATTTGTGTAATTCAAAGGAGCAGAGGTTAGCGCTTGTAGCTAATTCATTTTGCTAGTCTTTGATATAATATTGCCCAACTTTAAAATAAGAAGGTAAATCAACTCTAGCTTTTTTTTTTATTAAAATGGATTGATTTGAAAAGTATGTTTCCTCTTTTGTATTGTCAGAAATAAAACGGTTCTTCAGTATATATCCGGAATTATCTAAGACATGAATCCACTAATTGTAACATGCTAAGCTAGTTTTTGAAATCTCATCGGAAAAAAAATAACAAAACTAAAAGGAATAGAAATAATCAGGTGGCCACACTAATGAAGGATTAAAAAAACTGTTTCAGCAGATGAACGGTTAAAAATGATTGTTAAAACATGTATTTAACAAATGCTAATCCAGCAATGAGTTGTAAACGAGTCAAACAAAAGAGATGATCGTCATCGGTGCAAGCTAGAAGCCGCGGCTTCAGATATAAGTAGAAATGTTAGCGGAATTATTATAAAACGAATGAGATCTGGACGCAAAGAACGTTAACGACAAGAAACAGCTTGAGCGAAAAGCCCAGCCGAAGCTAAAGAAGTACGTACACAGGTACTTTTTATTTCCTGAAGATTTCGCAACGAAAAGTATCATTTCATTTTTGATAATTACTTTATATGCATGAGAACCTTAAAGGAGCTACCTCAAGGATGGTGCATCTTGAAAAAATTGGCCATTTTTTTCAAGTTCGCTGTTCGCAATCCGTCTTAATCTTCGCCATCCTCAACCATCCTTGTTCCTGTTTGGTTGCTTATTACCTCTTTGGTGTTTTTCTACCTAAGTTAACTATTATTTTGAGATTTTCTTCAGTTTGAAGTTGATTTGCACTTTGTCAATATTGTGACATAGCCCCTTTAATATCATACCATAATATTGCTTCTAAATGAAACCAGTTGAAACGATAAATATAAAATAACTCATAGGGTGGAAAAAACATTACACAAGGACAGTTTACTAGAAATAGCATCGAGTAAATTTGAGCTCAGATAGTAACGAAGTATTAATGACTTCTGTGTGAAAGATTTAGTATATTTACAAAAAATTGTACTTACCATTTTAGTTACAAATTGATCAATTTAACTCAAGTATTTTACAGCTAAAAAAATAACAGGAAATATCTGTAAAAAGGTTTTTCATATTGAATATTGAGCTAGTACTTCCACCAGTTCCGTCGAACCTCTGGCACCCAGGGTTTTGTACAACATGTAGTTACTGGCAAATGTTGATGAAACAAAAACTCATTATACATATTGAAGAAAATCTGCGAAGGTTGTTAATTAGAAGGTTTCTGTCCACCTATTTGTTTCATACATCGATAGCGACAATACTTGAACTAGTTTTCATTTTTTTCTGTATAAGATATGCTGAGGTTCATCCCACTGTACATACCAATTAAATTTAACATTTAACATACAGTCGAAGCTCTCGTCACGACCGCTCTCGTAAGCGACCAAGCTCTAGTTGCGACCATCATTGTGAAACCCCATTTGAATTGTCACTGAAACTCTGTAATTAAAAGCTCTCTTAAGCGACCGCTCCCGGAATTCGTAAGCGACCGCGACCACTTTTGGGAATTACCAACTGGTCGTTTCCTTTGTTTTTTAGCTCTCGTATGCGACCATTTGTTGTGCTACTTATTTATAAGACATTGTATTATTTGCAATCATCTGAATAAGAGGAGGACGTTTTCAATCTCGGTGGATGCATGACTTGTATATTCGCTATAGTGGCCAGCCTC